>SMJT01000055.1:0-259812 GCA_004349715.1 Crucihimalaya himalaica | reverse complement strand
AAGTCCGTACACGTCACAGTTATCTAACTTTCCCGTTTCTTCTATGACATAGGTTTGAATATGGCTCTTTCGCGTGACATAACTGAATACGAAGTTAAGGATGCTATTCACGATTTGCCTCAGTTTCCACCTCGGCATTTCACCAAAGACTCTGAGCCCGCGCCTGAGAAGAGTATAGGCTACTACAGCGGGTCACCTAAGCTTCTTGATGCTGTCAGGGGTGCACTAACTCATGGTGAATGGAAGACGCTTTGGACTTCCCCTCTTGGTGTCTTCCTAATGTACCACGAGCAAGGGATCGCATGGGCATCAAGGCTGGTCCACTATATGCTCAGTTTCCAACTTATAGATATTTATTGGTTAATTGATTTGTAAATTTATATACAATTTTAAAATTTTTATTAAATTTGAAATCAAGACATAAATTTTTGAAATTACATGTTTTATCCATGGGTTAGAATTCTTCTATTTTGCATTTTCAAATCTATTTAAATCCATTGAAAATATACCGTAGATTTTGAAATTCAACAATAAATTATTAAACAAATAAAACATGATTTTATCTGATATTTACAGATCACTAAATGAATAACCTTTGATTTCGAAAAGGATATGCAATGTGACAATAAAACGGTCTCGCTCTCTTTTCAATATTAGTAAAGGACTAAAAACAAAACATTTGTTAAGAAATTTGTATCAATAATAGTCTTATCTATTTGTACTACTTTACAATATAACAAAGGACACTTTTTGAAAAATTGAGGGAATATTTACAATATAACTGTAACGCCCGTGTCCTGGAAAAACGGTTAATTGTGTATGTTTCGAGAACAGGAGACTGGATCGATCCGATTCTCGGTTTTCACCAAAAAAATCGCCGGTTCAGTTTAAAAATCTCCGGGTTAATGGGATTAAACCAAAAAGAAAAAACCCTAATCACTTCTATATAAACTCGATTTTCTCTTCTCCTTGTGTCTTTTTGTGCTGCTGAGTGAGAAAGAGAGAGAGAGAGAGGAGTTTATACCTTGTGTGAGGAGAAAGGGCAAAACCTTGAAGTAGAAATCGAGAGACAGCAGACAGAGTCTGGGGAAAAGGAGATTCGACCTAGCTAATAGTCTCCAAAAGTAATGATTTTTGGTGGAGTTGTAGTTAAGCCCTAGAACTAGATGTGCCTTTTTTACGGAATTGGATTTGAGTCACTGGTCTAAGAGTTATGCTTGTTTTCGTGGAGGTGTTCTGTTTCAGACGCAGTCTAGACCAGTGGTGATTCAAAGTTTGATCGCCGCTTCGTCTGTGGTTGGATCATCACAAAAGTTTTTGAGCAGCTTCAGGAAATCTAGGGGCTTAGTTTCAACGGTGGGATTTGAAAGTGGACGGTTAAATTGTGAATTGTGACTCCATCTTTCACGTCGAGCGTTCTGGATTTCTGTCAGTTTTTGCCCAGTTTTGTTAACTTGTGGTTTTTGTTGTTGTGGATGGCTGTAGGGTGAGTCAGCTGTTGTGGGTTGTGTGAAGTTTTTTCTGAGGGTGTAGTGTTTTCCTTGTTCCAAAAATCTCATGTGAATCGAGGTGAGTGCGTGACCATGAGCTTATATAAGCGATTGGGATTGTTTGTTGGTCTTGTTGTGATGTTTAGGTTGGAATTGTGTTGGGCCCATAAACGAATTCATGTGGTGATTATTTCAGTGTCTTGGTGCTCATTGGTCTGGTTGTGGTTTGATGTTTATTCGTTGATTGTGATCTTAATTGCTTGTGTGTATAGCTCGTAGATGGAAGGACCGCCTCACTAAGAATTTTTGGTAATACTTAAGCATCTCCTTGTGTATATGATGCAGGTAAAGATAAATTGTGATCGTGGAATCATGACGAGGAGAGAAGGATGATCTAAGTCTCGGGTTGTTATGTGTTGTGTTGCTTTCTGTTGGTTTAGAATTGTTAGAAGTGATTTGTGGTTTAAGTATCGGTTTAATTGATTGGTTAATTACGGGTTTAAGATGCTTGTTTGGTTTGATGGTTGACATTAATATTATTTTTACGGGGAATAATATTATCTGTTAAAAAAAAAAAAAAAAACGGGTGCGGTCGTTTTAGTTTTGGTATCAGAGCATATACGGTTCTAGGATGGATTAAGAAATTTTACTGGATTAATGTAATTTCCTGTTGCTTGATGCATGTTTTTGTGAACCGTTGAATTGTGGCGGTTAAAAATTGATTATGTGTTATTAGTCAATTGAATGTGGTATGGAGTCTTAGATAATCCTCTTCGAGTCTTTAATGAGATTCCACGGTAAGTTGTTCTTCTTTCTGTTTTTTGGTGTTTTCGTGTTCTGAGCTTCTGTGTTGGAAGTGAAGATGGCTAATAGCAGCAGAGGTCGTGGGCGTGGTCGCAGTGGTGGACGCGGTCAGGGTCGTGGAGCTCCGTTAGCGGAGGAGAGTGTGGCACGGAATGCTATGTTTGAGCAGGTCATGGATTCGCATGCGGGTCAGGATGAGTCTGAGGGTGTGGTCGGGGGTCTAGCGGGTGCTGTCAGTGTGGCAACGGGTTTTGCTCAGGCTCGGGATGATCGCATTGTGGGTCTGCTAACCAGGCTGTTGGAGCAGTTACCAAAGAGGGTACCAGTGCAGGCTCTAGTAGTACCACCAGTGGTGGCAGAGCAGCCGAGGGTGGCGGTTGCGGTTTCAGAGGAGCTCCCATCTTACCTAAAGATGATGGAGCAGTTGTAGAGGATTGGCACGGGATTCTTTCTGGGTGGTGCCAAGCCTGAGGATGCAGATGAGTGGAGGATGCGGTTGGAGCGGAATTTCCGTTCAATTAGGTGTTTTGAGGGGTACCGGGTTGATCTTGCAATCCACTATCTGGAGGGTGATGCACACCTGTGGTGGAGAGGTGTTGCAGCGAGGCGGATCTAGGCAGATATGACCTGGATGACTTTGTGATGGAGTTTAACTCCAAGTATTTTCCTCCGGAGGCGTTGGACCAGTTGGAGGGGCGGTTTCTAGAGTTGTCTCAGGGGAGCTGGACGGTTCGGGAATATGAGGCAGAGTTTGACCACCTCAGTGTGTATGCTGGTCGGGCTATGAAGGGAGAGCATGCCCAAGTGCGGCGTTTTCTGAGGGGTCTTCGGGCCGAATTGAGGAACCGTTGCCTGGTGAGGTCTTTTGGCACGGTTGGAGAGTTGGTGGAGAAGGCTGCTTTGATCAAAGATGGTCTGAAGGACGAGGCAGTGGTGGCCAGTCCGGGTTTTCAGGCGAAGAAGTCGCAGCAACAGTCTGGTACAAGCAAGAGCGATAAGCCTGTACAGGGTCAGAAGCGTAAGTTTTAGGGCACTCAGAGGGTCAGCCAAGGTGGTCAGAGATGCTTCAGGTGTGGGAGCAAGGATCACAGGGTTGCGAGTTATCCTCAAAAGGACACGTGTGATGATGCTCGGGTGTGTTTCCACTATAGGGAGGCAAGCCACATAAAAACTAAGTGTCCCAAGCTGCAGCGGTTGGAGGTGGCGGGGACACCACCGGTGAGTAATATCGGGGCGGCACCACCAGTGTATTCCATGGTGGAGACGGGTGGGCCGAGTTCCGGGCCGATCACAGGTAAAATTCCTAGATATAACCAAGTTAATTATTGTAGTTTTGGAATATGTGTGTCTGTTGTGTTGTATTAAGAATCCTAGCGTATGGGAATTGTGAAGGGACCTTGCTCGTGGGAGGGTTCGAGTCCCATGTGTTATTTGATTCTAGAGCTTCGCATTGCTTCGTTACTCTAGGATTAGCCGAGCGGGGCACTTTTCGGAGTGAACTCGATGAGCAGAAGGGAGTGGTTAAGGTTGCTGGAGGGAAGTTTCTACCCATTCATGGTCGAATTAGAGGCGTGGATATCCAGGTGGTCGGAGAATCTATGCCAGCAGACTTGATTGTTTGTCCTGTGGAGCTGTACGACGTCATCCTGGGTATGGATTAGCTCGGGAAGTACAGAGCACATCTGGATTATCACCGGGGGCGTGTGGTTTTTGAACGGAAGAAAGGGAAGTTGGTTTATCAGGGAGTGAGACCGACTTCGGGGAGTCTTGTGATCTCTGCTATGCAGGCAGAGAGGATGATAGAGAAAGGTCGCGAGGCTTATCTGGCGACAATTGTTACTCCAGAGACTGTTGGAGCGGATGCAGTGAGAGATTTTTGGGTTCTCCAAGAGTTCGAAGATGTTTTTCAGTCATTGCAGGGGTTACCACCGTCTCGGTCTGATCCCTTCACGATAGAATTAGAACCGGGGACGATGTCGATATCAAAGGCTCCATGCAGAATGGCTCCAGCAGAGATGGCTGAGCTGAAGAAGCAGCTGGAAGAGTTATTGGATAAGAGTTTTATTCGACCAAGTAGTTCGCCATGGGGGGCACCGGTGTTATTCATGAAGAAAAAGAATGGGAGTTTCCGGTTATGTATCGATTATCGGGGTTTGAACAGAGTCACGGTGAAGAACAAGTATCTTCTTCCGCGGATTAATGAGTTGTTGGATCAGCTTGGAGGGGCTACTTGGTTCTCCAAGATAGATTTAGCGTCGGGATATCATCAGATTCCGATAATAGACGTGGCAGATATCCGTAAGACGGCCTTCAGGACTCGGTACGGGCATTATGAGTTTGTAGTGATGCCGTTTGGGTTGACGAATGCACCAGCAACATTCATGAGGCTAATGTACAGTGTGTTTCAGGAGTATTTGGATGAGTTTGTGATCATTTTTATAGATGACATTCTGGTGTATTCGAAGAGTCTTGAGGAGCATGAGGTACATCTGAGAGTGGTTTTGGAGAAGCTGCGGGAACAGAAGTTGTTTGCTAAGTGGAGCAAGTGCAGTTTCTGGCAGCGGGAGATTGGATTTCTGGGTCATATTGTATCTGAGGCCGGAGGTTCAGTTGATCTAGAGAAGATCCAGACTATCAGGGAGTGGCTGAGGCCGAGAAATGCTACTGAGATCAAAAGTTTTCTTGGCTTGGCAGGTTAATATCGTAAGTTCGTTAAGGGTTTCGCGAGTATGGCTCAGTCGATGACGAAGCTGACAGGGAAGGATGTTCCTTTTGTGTGGTCTCCAGAGTGTGAGACAGGTTTCGCGAACCTGAAGACGATGTTGACTAGTGCACCAGTCTTGGCATTGCCAGAGCCGGGCGAGGCATATGTGGTGTACACGGATGCTTTGAGAGTGGGTCTCAGATGTGTGTTGATGCAGCAGGGGAAGGTTATTGCATATGCTTCGCGGCAGTTGAGGAAACATGAGGGCAACTACCCCACCCATGATCTTGAGATGGCTGCAGTTGTGTTCGCCCTGAAGATTTGGAGATTTTATCTTTATGGTGCGAAGGTTCAGGTGTTCACAGATCATAAGAGCGTGAAGTACATTTTTACCCAGCCAGAGTTGAATCTGAGACAGAGGCGCTGGATGGAGTTAGTGGGAGATTATGATCTGGAGATAGCTTACCATCCTGGTAAAGCTAACTTGGTTGCAGATGCTTTGAGTCACAAGCGGGTGGTTTCGGCTCGGAAGCAGGACATAGAGTCGTTGGTTTGTGAGCTCAGTACATTGAGGTTGTGTGTTGCATCTCAGGAACTGTTGGGTTTGGAGGCGGTTAATCAGGCGGATATTCTGAGCAGAGTTCGGTTGGCTCAGGAGAAGGATGCAGAGTTAGTTAAGGCTTCCAGAGTTGAGGGTTCCGAGTATCAGGTCTCTGCTAATGGGACTATCCTTGTACATGGGAGGGTATGTGTGCCCTTAGACGAGGATTTGAGGCGAGAGATTTTGAGTGAGGCGAGAGATTTTGAGTGAGGCTCACGCGAGTTAGTTCTCTATTCATCCGGGGGCGACTAAGATGTACCGGGATCTGAAGCGGTATTATCACTAGGTCAGGATGAAGAAGGATGTTGCTAACTGGGTCGCAGCTTGCGATGTGTGCCAGTTAGTGAAAGTAGAGCATCAGGTTTCGAGCGGTTTGTTGCGAAGTTTACCCATTCCGGAGTGGAAGTGGGATATGATCACGATGGATTTCGTGGTTGGCTTACCGGTTTCTCGGACCAAGGATGCTATTTGGGTCATTGTTGATCGGTTGACCAAGTCAGCATGTTTTCTGGCCATCAAGAAAACCGATGGAGCTGCGGTTTTGGCTAAGAAATATATGCATGATATCGTGAGACTTTATGGGGTACCGGTGAGTATAGTGTCAGACCGGGATCCTAAGTTCACTTCAGATTTCTGGAATGTGTTCCAGGTTGAGATGGGCACTAAGGTGCATATGAGAACGGCTTATCATCCTCAGACGGATGGGCAGTCCGAGAGGACAATCAAGACTCTCGAGGATTTGCTGAGGATGTGTGTACTCGACTGGGGTGGTCATTGGGTGGATCACTTGGGCTTGGCAGAGTTTGCGTATAATAATAACTACCAGGCGAGTATTGGGATGGCTCCATATGAGGCACTGTATGGGAGGCCATGTCGTACACCGTTGTGTTGGACCCAAGTGGGGGAGAGGAGCACATTGGGTGCAGATTTTGTTCAGGAAACTACGGAGAAGATCCAGGTTTTAAAGTTGAACATGAAGGAAGCTCTGGATCGGTAAAAGAGTTATGCTGATATGAGAAAAAAAAAGAGCTTGTGTTTGAAGTGGGAGATAGAGTGTATCTCAAGAT
The DNA here is from genome assembly GCA_004349715.1 of Crucihimalaya himalaica. Lineage (NCBI taxonomy): Eukaryota > Viridiplantae > Streptophyta > Magnoliopsida > Brassicales > Brassicaceae > Crucihimalaya > Crucihimalaya himalaica. The sequence continues at coordinate 253,146 of SMJT01000055.1, read as the reverse complement.
GGCGATGTTGAGGGGTCCCAACAGGTCCATTAAGACGACTAAGCTGAGTCTGGGGTATATGGGTTCATTCAGGATTGTTGAACGAGTTGGGGAGGTAGCTTATCGGCTGGAGCTACCTGAGATTATGCAAGCATTTCACAAGGTTTTCCATGTGTCGATGCTGAAGAAGTGATTGCATAAGGATGATGAGGTGTTGGCTAAAATTACGTCAGACCTTCAGCCTAACATGACCGTTGAGGCGAGGCCAGTGAGGGTTCTCTAGAGGAAGGTCAAGCAGGATCGCCGGAAGAAGGTTCCGATGATCAGAGTCTTGTGGGACTGTGACGGTGTGGAGGAGGACTTGGGAACCAGAGGCGAGGATGAAAGTCAAATTCAAGAAGTGGTTCGAGAAGCAAGCCGAGGCTTGAGCTTTCACCGATAGTTTCCGGTTTCAAAATTGATTATTGTGGTTGTGTTTTGTTTCATTATGTATTACGTTTGAGGTGTAACGATTAATACGTTTTGAAGTTAATAAGATGAGAATTTCTTATGAATGTTGGTGACTTGTGTTGTCATGGTATCTGAAGGACGTAGAGTTCGGAAATAAAATTGTTTATTTTATGAGGATTCAAAAACTTAGTGGTATTCGAGTAAGGAATACGTAAACACCCAAAAATGTGTTTGGGATGTTTGGAGATGACCTGAGGAGATTGGTCATGGATGAGGTGTTATTCCGGGTTTGGAATATGAGTGGGAGTATGACAACTCGTGGGGGATTGATTCCCTGGCCGATAGACCGAGGGATTGTGTTCCTAAGGGTGGAGTGGCGTGTTTTGCCGATAGCTCGAGGGATTGTGTTCCTGAGAGTGGAGTGGCGTGTTTTGCTGATAGCTCGAGGGATTGTGTTCCTGAGGGTGGAGTGGCGTGTTTTGCCGATAGCTCGAGGGATTGTGTTCCTTAGAGTGGAATGGCGTGTTTTGCCGATAGCTCGAGGGATTGTGTTCCTGAGAGTGGAGTGGCGTGTGTACGAGTTGGGAGCAATGAGTCTATGACGTTAGTATTAAGCATAAGGATCGGATGCAGACCTCGGAGGTTGATAGTGTTCAATCTCGTGATTGGTTGGTGTGGCCGTGTTGGCCAAGAGTTGATCAAATCGTTGTGACGATTGTGAGGTGAGGTCCCCGTGAATGGACTGTGTGGTAAGATTCGAGGACGAATCTATGTTAGTGGGAGAGAATTGTAACGCCCGTGTCCTAGATCGATCTGATTGTGTATGTTTTGGGAACAGGAGACTAGATCGATCCGATTCTCGGTTTTCACCAAAAAAATTGCCGGTTTAGTTTAAAAATCTCCGGGTTAATAGGATTAAACCAAAAAAAAAACTCTAATCACCTCTATATAAACTCGATTTTCTCTTCTCCTTGTGTCTTTTTCGTGCCGCTGAGTGAGAAAGAGAGAGAGAGAGAGAGGAGTTTATACCTTGTGTGAGAAGAAAGGGCAAAACCTTGAAGGAGAAATCCAGAGACAGCAGACAGAGTTTGGGGGAAAAGGATATTCGACCTAGCAAATCGTCTCCAAAGGTAATGATATTTGGTAGAGTTGTAGTTAAGCCTAGAACTAGATGTGCCTTTTTCGCGGAATTCGATTTGAGTCACTGGTCTAAGAGTTATGCTTGTTTTCGTGGAGGTGTTCTGTTTCAGACGAAGTCTGGACCAATGGTGATTCAAAGTGTAATCGCAGACTCGTCTGTGGTTGGATCATCACGATATTTTGTGAGCAGCTTCAGGACATCTAGGGGCTTACTTTCAACGGTGGGATTTGAAAGTGGACGGTTAGATTGTGAGTTGTGACTCCATCTTTCACGTCAAGCGTTCTGGATTTCTGACAGTTTTTGCCCAGTTTTGTTAACTTGTGGTTTTTGTTGTTGTGGCTGGCTGTAGGGTGAGTCAGCTGTTGTGGGGTTGTGTGTGTGAAGTCTTTGCTGAGGGTGTAGTGTTTTCCTTGTTCCAAAAATCTCCTGTGAATCGAGGTGAGTGCGTGACCATGAGCTTATCTAAGCGATTGAGATTGTTTGTTGGTCTTGTTGTGATGTTTAGGTTGGAATTGTGTTGGGCCCATAAACGAATTCATGTGGTGATTATTTCAGTGTCTTGGTGCTCATTGGTCTGGTTGTGGTTTGATGTTTATTCGTTGATTGTGATCTTAATTGCTTGTGTGTATAGCTCGTAGATGGAAGGACCGACTCACTAAGTATTTTTGGTAATACTTACGCATCTCCTTGTGTGTATGATGCAGGTAAAGATAAATTGTGATCGTGGAATCATGGCGAGGAGAGGAAGATGATCTAAGTCTCGGATTGTTATGTGTTGTGTTACTTTCTGTTGGTTTAGAATTGTTAAAAGTGATTTATGGTTTAAGTATCGGTTTAATTGATTGGTTAATTGCGGGTTTAAAATGTTTGTTTAGTTTGATACTTGATATTAATATTATTTTTATGAGAAATAATATTATCTGTTTTAAAAAAAGAAATACCGGATGCGGTCGTTTCAATAACAAACGACACTTGATAGCAAACAACATTTTTTGTAAAATTCAGGGAATATTAATTGAGAACTGCATTTTAAGTATATAACCGTTACATAAAACACCATTACATAAAAATGTATGAGTCACATGCAAATCTCTGAACTTAATTCATTGGATGTATGAGAGCGAGATTTTCTTATGGTGAAATTAACAATATAATAATGTCTACAAGAACTTTTATAATTAACAATATAATAATGTATATAAGATTACCATTATACGCAAGTTCTTGAGGGATTAGTACAACTTAGGATGTAAGAAGGTATACATGCAATAACCTGTTGACAAAAATAAAAAGGTAAACAAGCAATAACCGGAAACTTTATGTCACAATTTCCGGTTATTTTTACCATCAGTCTCTATATGCTCTCATGAGCAAAAGTTTTTAATCGGCTAGCAACTTCTGGATGTCTTTCTGCAAAACAGCCGAAACAAAACTGTTTGGCTACTAACCAGATTCAAACCGCTATGAACCGAATAGGATGTAGTCCCTTAACCGTACCTCGATTTGGAAAGGGGATGTGGTGGGAGGGTATCTCTCAACGACCTTTCCCTTTTTATCTATCAAGAACTTCTCAAAGTTCCATTTAATGAGACCACCTAAGAATCCTCCTGCGTTTGATTTCAAGAACTCGTAGATCGGCGCTGTGCTTGGTCCATTCACGTCTACCTGTCGTATTCAAACTTTAGTCTAATCTACAACCAGAAAAGAAGAGTGAATGTTTTAGATTACGAGTACCTTATCAAATATAGGGAACTCTGCTTTAAACCGGGTGCAAGCAAATTGTTTGATCTCGGGGTTTGACCCAGGCTCCTGGCCACCAAACTGATTGCAGGGAAAAGCTAGAATTTCAAATCCTGTAATGGGTACAACAAAGAAGGTTTGATATGTATTAATTACTACAAATTGATCGAGAAAATAAGTAAACTTATATTGGCTATTGCCCCCTAAATTATTAAAGACAAGATCCGCAGTCTAAAAGAGTTCGAAAATTCTTTTAGCTACGAAGAACGGATGAGTTGAGATTTTATCATCAATCCAACAAAGATACTGAATTTCCATAAATTAAGGTGACTTGCGAACGAGTAACATTTCCCTAGATATAGCAACAGAAGGGCTGAATCATCTTGACACCAAGAATGATATAAAGATCTACAGAACAATGCGGTGAAGACAAAACAAGAGGAATTTTCAGTCAGCAACAAACACCAAAATATCCAAGAAGGCACTGAACTAAGGACAAGAATTTCATAAACAAGATAACCATCAACATGTCCAATAAGATAGTGAACATGTAAGAATCATCAAATTAAGCTGATGCAAACTTGAAAATGTACTCCAAGAACAAGACTTTCATAAATGAGCTCTAACATGCTAATTAGAGCTCACCTTGGCTTTTGTATTTCTCGTAGAGATGTGAAAGCTCTGAGTAATTTGATGATGTCAACCCACTACGTGTCCATGAAAACACAATCTTTAAGATCAGAAACCTCTACATGAACTATGAACACAATCGCATCAAGAAGATGAAGAAAAAGAAAGTTATACCATCTTGAAGCGACATTGACGATCAACATAACTTTCCCCTTGAACTTGTTCAAAGAAACATCATTCCCATCAATGTCCTGCCTCCAAAATATATCTCAATTTTCAGATTTTACAAAGTGGAATCACTAACCTAATACACTTGAAAATTCAATTAGTATATGAATCAGTAAAGATGAAATACTTAGCTTTGTTACAATTGAAGATTCCCAATTTAGTAAAGAGAAGACACAACCCTAGTTTTGTTTTTGTCCTTAATTAAGTAAAAGAGTAAGAACCAAACCTTAACGGTGAAGTCGTGAACGGTCTTCTCTGCAGCAGTTCTAGCTTGGACATAAAAATACTTGGACTTGAAGAGAAACCCAGGATTAACCGGAGATTTTAGAGAAAACCCATTACTCAGATTCGCTAAATTCGATATGCCGGTGGAGAATTTTAAGGAAGGGACGAGAAAGGTTGCATAATTAGGTCTGGAACTGTTGAAGACGGTAGAGAATGGTGCGTACGAAGAAGAAGTAGTCATGGAAGCCATTTTGGTTACGGAAGACGAGTTTATGTTCGTCTGCTTTCGACTAGTGTTACACGTTCTATAGAGAAGAGATACTCAGAGATGATAGTCGAGACTAATTTTATATCAGTACCAAAACATAAATATCAAAAAAAAAAAAAATTTATACTGATGTACTGAGCCATATTTTTAAATTTTAAATGAGGTTTTACTCCATGTTAAAATTATAGTTAGGTATGGATACTCGAAGTGAATATATCGCCCAGCAAAAATATCAAAGATAATACAAAATTTAATTTAGATCTAATTTTTGTACAACTATTAGTGTTTTTGTTTTAATTTAATAATACAAATATATAATTGATAATATGGTTGATTTGGTTGTGATTTCATTAGTACTTTGGTTTTTTTTGGTTTCGATTAGGTTTTGATTTCAAAATCAGGAATTAGGCGTAGAACGAGGAAAGATAAGTGGATTGTTAATAGACTTTTTTTTGTATTTGAGTCAAATATTTTATGAAATTGTGTAAAAATGAAAAAAATCAGATATTAATTTGAAGGAACGTATCTAACTAAACTACTATTTATTTGGAACGAGAACCAAAACCAGATTCATAGAAAAAAAGAAATAGTAAGCCAAAAATAAAAGATTGAATCTAAAGTTGAGTGGTGTAAAATCTATAAATCTGTCCCCGATCATTGCCGAACATTTTGGATCGATTTGAGGAACGTATTTGGTGTTCGTGTATTTTGTTCCTGTCCCAAAATTTAAATGGAATTTATTTTGGATTATGTTTTATCCTCAAATTTGTGTTTAGTTCCTTTCCTCAATCCTTATCCTAATTATCTGACTCTGGTTTCTAATATGTCGTACTCAAATGAATAGTTCTAATCTAACCGGTGGCAATGGCTATCCACTGTTTTTTGGAGTACATAATTACATATCATAGAAATGTTGGGCCACAAAAACAAATAGATAAGATGTGATAGCCAAATTTTATTTTTATTGTAGTAGTAACTTGTACAACTGTCTCTCTCCGTCACTACAATGTCAATCTCAGATGTTTTTATATTTTTCTTGTTACTTCGAGTAAATAAGATGTCATTGTAAGCACAATAACAAAGTTATTGATAGTTGACAAAAAAGAAAAAAAAAAAAAACCAAGTTACTGATACGTGCAAACATATTCGGTTGATTAAATTCATAAATACTGTTGGATATTTATCAAACCAAACGACATAACAATAAACTTAAACACCCTAAAAGCTTTCTAAAGATATATTATATATTATCTTCTAAATTTGTTGTGTTCTATGTTTTTACTTTTATATACGTTACTACAACAAAGATCATACCTAAGAGGTTGGGAATAAAAAATCATATCTCTTGTGCTTTTAATGTACAGTAAAAAATTTATATCTTGTTCTTCCACGTTACATTGAAACTACAAAATGTAAAAAATAGAGATTTTACAATGTAAGAAAAAAAAAAGCTAGCATATCTAATATAGTTCAGAAATATTTAGTTAATGAAATTAAATAAGACATACAAAAAAAAATTCTAATTTTTAGGGTTTAGACAAATAGAGATTCTAAAGTGTAAGAAAGAAAAAAACTAACATGTCTAATATGGTTCAACAATATTTAGTTAATGAAATAAAATAACATACCAAAACAATTCTATTTTCTAGGGGATAAACATGAATTAATTTAGACAAATTAAAATATATTTTATACAATAAATAAGTGATCTTAGATTCATCATTGATCTATGTTCTCAACTACATCACTTATACAGAAAACAAAATCAACTTGAAAAGAAAAAATAAATTGAAATATTCGTGATTTTACATTCGTGAGGTGCTCTATACTCCAACTAAAGCACTTATATAGAAGAGAAAATAAATATGCAAACGAAAAAGATTAAAATTTACATTGTAATAGTGATCTTACATTCGTTAGGGGTTATATGCTCACAACTACATCACTTATATAGAAGATGAAATAAACTTAAAAGAAAAATAAATTGAAATTTTTCTGATTTATTCATTAGTTATTACAAATTGTATTACTGAGTTAAGTTATAGTCAATTAAGAGGAATTATTGTCTTTGTATATGATATGCTCACAACTACATCACTTATATAGAAGATGAAATCAACCTAAAAAGAAAAACAAATTAAAATTTTTCTGATTAATTAATTAGTTATTACAAATTGTATTAATGAGTTAAGTTATAGTCAATTAAGAGAAATTATTTTCTTTGTATATGTTTTTTTTAATGAGAATATCAAGTGGTATAATATAGGAATTTTGAAAATACAGATGTTAAAAATTTGTAGTCAATTATTGCATTGCAAATTGTATTAATGAGTTAAGTTAAACATATTACAAAAACATATATCTTTAAACATAATATTTTATATATGATATTTACTTTAATAATCTTACAAAAAAGGTGTTTATGTATGCAGAAAGAAAAAAAATGTCATTTTTTTTCCTTTTCATTCTTTGTTTATTAATATTTGAAAACAAAATTTTTTTTTTAAAAGAAAAAACTTCTTTCACCTCCTACTCTCTCTTTTCCATTTTCTAATTTTATTGTATAAAATCTCTAAATAATTATCTATGAGTATAAATTTAAAATTTAAAAATTTTATATAGAATCTACTACACCCCTTTTTAAATAAATGCATTATTTACAATATATATATATATATTCGTGATTTTACATTCATGAGGTGCTTTATGCTCCAACTAAATCACTTATATAGAAGAACAAATAGTGATAGTGATATTTGCATTGTAATAGTGATTTTACATTTGTTAGGGGTTATATGCTCACTACTACATCACTTATATAGAAGATGGAATCAACCTAAAAAGAAAAACAAATTGAAAATTTTCTGATTAATTCATTAGTTATTACAAATTGTATTAATGAGTTAACTTATAATCAATTAAGATAATATGTCATTGCAAGTCTTTGTTAAGTTATAATAAGTTATACACATGTTAAAAATTTGTAGTAAATAATTGCATTACAAATTGTATTAATGAGTTAAGTTAGGGTCAATTAAGAGAAATCATTGTTTTTGTATATATTTTTTTCTTATGAATGGGATTCTATTACTAATAATAATGTAGGTTTTTCCATCATTTTTGCTTAAATACACCTTGGAATTCATAGCCCCCTATTGTTGTCCGTGTTTTAAGAGTTTGGGAAGCTCGCAGATCCAACGACCATGAAAACCTTGCCGGCCTTTCAATCCTAATGCTTGATAAAAAGGTATACTAATATCACATGCTCTTAACAAAATATCTTACCTTTTATTTAACTCCACTCACAATTACACAAAACTCCACAATTTATTGCTTCATCCCAACCCCCTTTTTCAAATCAATATCGTGGTGATGTATGTGAAGGCTGCATTTTTAAACTTGAAGGTTACGAAGTACTACCCTGCACCAACTTGTTGAAGATCACCGACCATCCATTTATATTGAAGATTCAAAATAAAGCAAAAAAGCTTATCAAACCGCCTAATTAAATATAATTTATATTCCTTTAAATCAATAGAAAATAACATTTAAATAGTCTAATAAAAAGCAAAAATAACGTGATTACCCATTCATTTTCCAAACAATCAATAAATAAAGGAGGCAAATACAAACACAAAGTTAGAGATAAAGTAGAGTAGTTGAAACGGCATCTGCAAAGGAAGCAAAAAAGATTCAACAAAAGGAATCATAATGTACAACATTATAATAAAGTTTACATAGAAGAAATGTAAAAATACTAGGGACGCAAAAACGTTTTGGAAAACTATTTAGTCATAAAAAACCATGTCACATATTTTTAAAAAATTATGGAAAATCAACCAAACCAGTTATAAGTCTCATATTTGCTATTAATATCATCTTCTCCATTTTTAGATCATCACGTATTATTTTTTTCTCCTGCTTGATAGTATATTGGCTTCTTAAAAAGTAAAAAAATAGGAAATGATTTGCTACATCAATTTCTAAAACAAAACTCACATCAATATTAAGAATCATATACACGTTACACTTGGTCACATGAAAAAAACTGACCTATAAATGAAAAAAATTCAAAAGTCCCCCAATTAATTAATATATAGGCAGTTACAAAAACAAGGATATAAATATTTCAGAAAGCATTTCATTGGAAACACGTACGCAAAGAAGAATGCATAATAGTACCACAAGTAAATTTGCAAAACATCATGTTATAAAGAATACCATACAGTGGAGAGGGTAATTACAAGTTAAAACTAAAATAAAGCAACCAAGCATTCATTTACAATGAGAGGCACAGAGAACAAGATGAAAAGACTGAAAAGAAAACACACGGAGCTTAAACAACAAACTGCAAAAGAAAACAAGAAAAGCAGAAGGCTAATCATGCAATAAAAAAAAGAAGGTACAAATCATTCTCTACAACACCACCTCTTATTTTGCAAACATTTGGAAACTATATCTTCCACCAAACAAGCAAATTACATTATATTTTCTTCTACATATTCTGAACAACCACATACATATTGTTAAACTTAACCAGTTTTTCATTATAGATTTATAAGTATAGATAAAGTCATCCAAATATTGGAAGTTTGAATTTTGGTTATGGGCATTATCTAGAGTTTAGGCTCACTCTCAAATTATGAACTTAATCTTGACGGTTTGAAAAACGCAATTTACACTTATCACACACAAAATTAGCCATAGATTATGATTCTATAAAGTTTGTCTACTTATGATCTTCCTAAAATATGCCACTAATGAGAAAATATTGAATATTAAAACTTTAACACATGTTTTTTAATTCAATATAGAAAACTAACTTATTTCTACTTAAAACTATTCACCCACCCTTTACTATTAACAACTCTAATTAAAAAATTTTAATGGTTTTCATTATTTGATAATATTATTTTATTAATATTGGTTATGTTTAGAATACATGGTTTTATTTGAAATGACTTCAAAAGGCTTATAAAATTTGTTAATATACTAATATTAATATTTAGTTCTAGATTTTAAGGCGTTCCTTTGTTTATTTTTACAATAACAATTAAAAATATAAATAACAATACAAAATCTAAAATTATATCAAAATAACATTATATAAAGTATAGTATACTTATAAAAAAAATATTGCCTCATTTCTCTTAATTCTTAAAAACAATATCGCCCCAGAAAATATTAGAGAAATTTCTTCCTCATTAATTTTTACACAATAAATATTTAGATAGCAAAATTCTCATTATATATTTCTCGATCATTTTATATTTAAAAATGAATTAGTACCTATATTATTACATTTTTCAAAATAATATGTGTTTTCCAACATTTTTTATCTAAATTTTTTATTGTAAATAGCAGCATTCCTCTAATTTTGAAAACAAACAAAGAGTATGAGTTAATTTTTGTTTTAATACTATTTTAATAATAAATATCATGTCTAAATCGTATAAAAATGGGAAATATATGATTATAGAGCTGAATTGAACTCCATAAATACAAAGAAGTCTCTATTTTACGCACCAAATGAAAAAACTTAGCACTAAAAATATACCATGTTAAACCAACTTAAAAATCAACCACTAATGTTGGCTCATATTGTACAACTCATATTATAATATAGTTTACTATCAATATAATCTCCAATACTGTGTTATAAATTATAGGCAAAAGAATGGTAACCAAAAGCCTAATAGAAACAAGAGCATCATCATCAAAGTTAGCTGCAACATTGGAAACAACAAAATGTGCGCATAACTAAAATATAATATTAAAACATTTACCATCAAATATTTGGTGAATAACATAGATGTCCTCACAGCGGAGGGATTCCGTTTAGCAAGGAAAAATCAGAAAAAATTGATGAAGCATAGGCAACTTATTCAAATCGAAAAAGGTAATGCATTATAGAAAACAATCGTTATTAAATTAGTTTAACTATTATGTTCCAATCAGAAAATCAAATTCCTATTATAACCAAATAAATTAAGATAACAAAACAATGATTCTAACATTTATATTAGGAAAATTGCAAAAGGTGAAAGACATTGCTGGATTGTCAACATCAAACCAAAAAGTAAAAGACAGTTGCCGGATCGACAACATCAAACCAAATAGTTGGCAAAGGTGAGCAAACACAAATAAAGCATTAAATAATATGACTTAATCAACAAGTAACTAAACCATCAAAATTCTAATAGATAGGCAAACACAAATGAAGGAGAAATCAAATAGATTACTAGAATGCCAAATATGTGGAGCTTTGGTATAGGAAGCAGAAAGCACTGATAAATCCAAAATTGGACAACTACGATTTGCAATATGCTATCAAAGAGGAAGAGTCTTATTGCCACCAATGAAAGAACCACCCAAAGAACTAGCAGAGCTGATGGTGACCCCTCAATATAAGAAAAATATAAAAGTTTATAATGCAACAGTCACATTCACATCAATGGGTACAGAGGTAGACAATTCAGTAATGAAAAAAATTTGGACCTTACACTTACATAATTTCTAGCCAAAACCACAACAAGATGGGATATTTATTGCCTCCTGAAGGAAAACCACCAAAATTCCTACAGCTATACATATTTGATACAACCCATGGAATCTAGAATCGTATGAAGATTATGACCCTGGGGAAAGAGTCAAATAAGCTTGATGAAAAAATAGTGGAGAAGCTGGTTCAAATGTTAGATAAGAATAATCATTTAGCAAAAGAGTTTAGAAAAGCAAGAGATAAATACGAAGAAGGACACATAGAAGATGATATGATCCTGAGTAGCATCATGGAGGAGCAGCTTGAACCAGAACATATTGCTAAAAATAAACATAAAGGAAAGCTTGTAACAAAGGAAATGAACAATCTATTTGGTACAAAGTTCATCAAGGATGATTACTCAAGTGGGTATGTGACCCATTTGTACTCTTTTTCCCTTACCTTTGGTTATGTCCCAATGGGTTTTCCAAAGAAGGTTTTTAATGAGGCAAGTGGGCTCACATTTCCTCAATCCCATCTTGTTGTAATCATGCCTTGCCCAACAAGAAATCCAATCATGATCCCTGGCCCAACAACAACATGATATTCAAGAAGAAGAAGACTAAGGGACGTTTTGTTGTTGTGTGACCCTTAGGGTTTATGTTTTTCTAGTTATACTCTTGTATCTCTTTTCTGAACTTCATCTTGTATTTGAATCATCAAAAATCAATCAAACTCTTTTCTTAAAAAATCTCAGAATTATCTCTTATGTTCTTAGGATCGATTGTTGTTTCTACAATATCTCTATTATTCCATCTATCTCTCTTATGAACGTGTTGCTTGTCTCTCCAAGCCACTCTCTACGTTCTACACTCTCAAAACCAGAAGTGGATTCCGCACACTTCTGTCTCTATCCAACACTCACACCAGCTTCTTTGAGCGAGTCCTAGGGAGATCGTATCAGAAGAGTTCACTATCTGACTCGTGAGCCAAGAAGGAAAGGGTCGGCAGTATGATTTACCTACTAAAGATGAATTAGTAGGACTAATTGTAGATGACCCTGACTCAAGTTTAGGAGAACGTGATGTGATAGTCCAGTACAAATTGGAGAAATTACAAAGGATTAACACCCTACACCAAGATTACATGGCCATGCAATACCCATTGTTATTCCCATATGGTGAAAAAGGATTTCAATTAAATATACCATACAAACCAATACCGAGAAAGAAAATAAAGAGACAAAATGTTACAATACGTGAGTTCTATGCCTACCAAATACAAACAAGGTCATTTGAAGGGAAGACCTCATTAAAAGGAGGTAGGTTATTTCATCAATATGTCGTTGACTCATACACTGGAATAGAGGAAGAGTGGCTGAAGTTCAATAGATATAATCAGAAAAAATTACAAGCCGATCTGTACAATAATGTATGTGATGCACTAGAAAAAAGAGATACAAACTCCAAGACACTTGGTAAGAAAATAATCTTGCCTGCCTCATTTACTAGTGGCCCAAGATATATAATAGAGAATTACCACAATGCAATGGCAATCTGCAGATCATTTGGCAATCCACATCTTTTCATCACAATTACAGCCAACCTATCATGGGAAGAAATAGAAAAGCACTTGCATAAATACGGCAATGATTCAACTAATGAAAGACCCCACGTTGCTTCACTTGTCTTCAAAATGAAATTGGATGAAATGATTACAGATTTCAAAAGTGGAACGTTCTTTGCCTTCTTACGAGCATGTACGTAATGAGAACTATGCAATTTGAAATACATATATAGAAACTTCTAAAATAAATAATGATGGGACTACAATATTAATTATTGCATAAATTATTAATTCAAATAGAAATTTCTCAAATTAATTTTAAAATTTAAATCAATAATTTGTTTTTAGCTATATCCATATTCATAAAGATTTTTTAACAAAATTGTTACACTTACATATGTTTACACACAGAGTATTTAAGAAGTACTAAATTTGTGTAGACTTCCTAAAAACTGGTAAATTCAAGGATTATATAAAAAAAATAAGAATTTAATGTCAATAATTTTTCCTTATATATATATATATATATAGATAAATTTATAACAATTTAAATTTATGGAATTATTGGGAATATTTATTTACATAATATTAAAAAAATATATGTATTCATCTTCTCGTATTGTGCTAAATTCTACACTAGCTAAACTTGAAACTCGAGTAAATTATTATTTTTTGTGATTATTACGTTACCAAGTATAAATTCATAGAGGTTTTCATATATACATCACAATTGTCTACACAATTGAATTTCAAAAAAGGGGACTCCCACACGCACAAAACAATGCAAAATCCACCACTAGATGTAATTGACCAGCTCATAAGTGATGAAAGTCCAGATAAAGAAACTGATCCAGAAAGATATGAATTGGTGAGGAAACACATGATGCATGGTCCATGCGGCCTACAACGACCTCAATAAATCCTTGCATGGAAAATGGTATTTGTAAAAAAAATATCCTAGGCCATACACAGAAAAACATCATGTGATAAAAACGGATATATTATCTACACAAGATGATCCTACAAAGATAGTCGTTAAAGGTGACACAACTCTCGACAACGTGTGGGTCAATCCTCACAATTTGAATTTGCTTAAAAGTACAAAACACACATCAACGTCAAATGGTGTTGCTCATCAGAAGCAATCAAATATTTATTCGAATACATCACAAAAGGAGTTGACAAGGCTACTATAATATTTGAGCGGAAACAAGATTACAACCAAACATGCGCTAAAACAAGTGAAGAGCAAGTAGAGATAGATGAGATTACCAAATACCAGGAATGTTGATATTTGTCAGCATGCGAAGCAAGTTGGCGTATCTTTGCATTTGATATTCACAAGCAAAGACCAGCTGTACAAAAATTAATAATGCATTTAGAAAATGAGCAAACAGTCATTTTTGATGAAAAATATACCCCGGAAGAATCAGCGGCCAAGATAGCAATAAGACGAACAATGTTCACATCATGGATGGAATATAACAAGAACAATGAGGATGGACGCGATCTCACTTACATTCAATTCCCATCGAGGTATGTATGGAACAGAAACAAAACTTGGACAAAAAAAAACAAAAAGGAGTGACCATAGGAAGGATTGTATACATCCATCCATCCGCAGGTGATAAATACTATTTATGGATGTTGTTAAACCATGTCAAAGGGACAAAAGGTTTTGAAGACATACGGACACTAGGTGATGTCATCTTCAAAACATATAAGGCAACTTGTTACGCTAGAAATCTTCTTGATGGAGACAAAGAGTGGCACAAGGCAATAGAAGAGGCATCACTTTGGGCAAGTGCTACTCAGTTCAGAGAATAGTTCGTAACGTTGTTAACATGTATTAATGTCATCCGACCATGGAAATTATTGTGCAGCTTCTCTGATGTTATGGGTGACAATATTCCATACAAGTAGTGAAAAAAAATCAATTATAAAGAGTACAACCTCACAAAGAAAGAAATACAATAATACACACTTGTAGAGATACAAAGATTAATCATACAAAATGATAAATCACTCGCTGATTACCCAGACATGCCCACCTCAGATAAGAATATAATGAGCTTATTTTCAAACTCGCTCTTACGTGAAGAATTGAACTATAACATTGAAGATGAAGAGCAAGAGCATCTAAAGCTATTACAATCATCGAACATAATTTTGTAATGGATTCTATAAAGAACTCGCAAGGTAAGTTTTTCTTCGTATATGGACCTGGAGGAACAGGAAAAACATATGTCTACAAAACAATCATATCTAGACTACGCTCATAAAGAAAAATAGTACTATCGGTGACAACATCTCATATAGCTGCAACAATATTACCAGGTGGAAGAATAGCTCAATCTCGGTTCAAAATCCTAATAGATTTACATGAACACTTGATGTGTGATATAAAGCCAAAAACACAACTAGCTGAGCTGCTTGAAGAAACATCATTGATTATCTGGGATGAGGCACCAATGGCACACCGCAATGCATTCAAAGCATTAGACCATACATTACGAGATATCATGGGCATTAAAACCCCAGAAACAACTGAAAAAATCTTTAGGGGGGGGGGGGATTACAATCATGCTTGATGGAGATTTTAGAAAAATATTACCAATGATTCCACAAGGCAGAAGGTGGGATATGGTTATGGCAACAATTAATCGGTCATATCTTTGGGAAGATCGTAATGTCAGCATCCTAAGTAAAAACATGCGACTCAATCAAGATGAAAAAGATTTCTCAGCATGGATTTTAAAAGTAGCAGACGGAGAAGCCAAAAAAGTTTCATCAACATATGGCAATGCTAAGGAAAAGGACAAAATATATATACTCAATAGTCTAATGCTAACTAAATCAGAGGAACCGTTAGAAGTGGTTTTCAAGTTAACATATGATGATTTTAAAAACTTCGTACCAAGACAGAAAGTATCTTCGTTGGCGAGCGATCCTCACACCTCGCAATCAAACAGTGGATGATGTGAATGCATTTATGCTCAGTAAATTACACGGCGACATGAAAGAGTATCTAAGTTCTAGTAGCATAGCAAATGACGATACCACAATGGAAGACATCAACATGTTTCACACAACTGAGTATTTAAACAGTCTTAAATGCTCATGCCTTCCAAAGCATCATTTGAAACTTAAGAAAAAAGCATCTATAATATTGACGCGGAACATAAACCAAAAAGAAGGTTTCTGCAATGGTACAATGATGATAATAACAAGGTTAGGAGAAAAAATAATTGAAGTGGAGATAATAACTAGAAAAAATGTGGAGAAAAGAATTTTTATTCCAAGGATAATCATGACAACGGCAAACACAAACTGCCCATACAAAATGAGGAGGCGTCAATATCCGGTACGCCTGTCTTATGCAATGACAATTAATAAAAGTCAAGGACAAAGTTTGGAAAAGGTGGGTTTATACCTTCCTAAACCAGTTTTCACTCACGACCAACTATATGTAGCCTTATCAAGAGTGACTTCAAAAGAAAGTTTGAAAAAATGGAATGGAGTAAAGAATAGTAGAGCAAAACAAGGGCTAACAAACATTGTCTATAAAGAAATATTCAACAATATTTTCTAACACTCAATGTAAAAACTAAACATAATTTAATTATATCCACTACAACCAAATTTATAAAATCAAGGACAATAAAAACAATTCTATCGCAGATTAGAATCGTAGAGACAACTAAAAGGAAAATTTGGAAGAAGTGAATAATATAAAGGAATTACGACCAAGTTTTTAATGAACAATTATCTTTCAATAATGTGAAACGTTACTAAAACTGCAACGTTTATATAGTGTCATTCTTTAAAACATCCCAAACAATTTAAATACACAAAAGATTACTAAAATAAAATAACATATGTCTAGAAAATTACGCCAAAAAAACAACCCATGGTATATAACAACATTAATAAAACATCATTACAAAACACAAACAAAACAAGTCTAGAACCACGGACACAAGAAACAATAAATACCTAAACACACTTCAAAACATCAGACCCACGCGTAGCACGGGTGTTCACCTGGAAAAACATAATAATATATGCAAGATAACAAATGTATGTCAAAAATATAAATCATTGTCTTAAAATTACAATAAACTAAATAAGAATTTGTTTTGAAAATAACACATAAATGATACCACTTTTTAAAGTATTACCAAGAGAAAAGTTATTCAAAATAGCACTTTATAATCTATATTTTAAAACTTTCTATTATTGTTTCATTTTGATAACTTTAAATTATTTTATAAGTTTTATTAGCTTAAACTTATATTAAAAATTGTAAATTTACTTTTGAAAAATAATGACATTGTTTATAAAATTATAAAATATTATTTCTGATAATTTTGAAAATTGACCATAAATAGTAGTATTTTTATAAAAGTAGTATCATCAAAGATGTACTTTTGAAAGAAAAAAAATAATCTCACTAAATATATGATTTTTTCATTTAATTACTTTTTTTGTTAATGGTATTTACTATTGAGAAATTCTTTAGAATACCACTAAAATAAGTTTGTTTCCAAAAATACCATCATTAGTTTTATTTTCTAAAAATACCATAAATTGTTTTGTTTCCAAAAATACCACAAAAACTAAAAAATAAATTATAAGGATTTGTAATTTAAATATTTAGGTTTGAGTTTAGTATTTTTGATTTAGTATTTAATATTTTGGATTTAGGATTTATTTTTTAGGGTTTAGGGTTTAGTTTTGAGGGTTTGAAGCTAGGTTTTAATTTTATGGTATTTTTGAAAAATCAGTTGTTTTGTGTATTTTTAGAAAATAAAAATAATGATGGTATTTTCAGGAAACAAACCTATTTTAGTGATATTTACAAGAATTGCCCTTTACTATTTTTAATTTTCATCATTTGATTTTATTGTTTAATTTTTATTAACTTAATATTCTATTAATTGTAAGTAATAATATATATAACTAGGTATGATTTAAATAATTCTCTTAAATAAATTTCAATGTAATATATTTTTTACTTAGGTGGCCAATCTAAAATAACAAAAAACTTTTGACTATATATATGTGGTGTGTGTGATAATTTTCAAATTGTGATATTGTATATAGCAAAGTTGAACTCACAACTGTTACCATTACTTTATTTTAAGATTATTAAGACATGATTAGAAATTGTAGTTGATGCCATTAATTAAGGATTTTGTGCAAAAATACCTTCGAATTGGCAAATTTTTGCAAGATAAACCTTCATTTCTGGAAAATACAAATCAATATCGTGACATCAAAAGTCACCCCAAAACAGCATTTGATTATATCGATGACGTGACAATGTTTAACAGAATTAAATTTTGACGGCAATTAAACGGTCGAGTTTTACATCAGTATAAACGGCAACACACTTAGTCCTTCGAATTTGAAATCGAATTGAGTAAAACAAAAAAATTAGAGTTTCTTTTTTTGTTCTTGTTCTTCCCGTTCTCGTCGCCTTCTTCAATGTCTGAAAATTTTCTCTCCTCTATACTTATTTTTGATGGAAGTGAAGAGGATAATGGGATCCCTACCCATTGTTACTGTGGTGGAGCCGCAATAATCGAACTATCTATGATAAGGACGAATCCGGGAAGGCTCTTCTACACATGCCGAAATCGAGATGTAAGTTCTTGCATTTAGGTTGAATTGTCATTAAAGCGTGTTATTTTGTTTGTATTTTGGTTAAATTATGGTAGAATTTTGGTTATTTTGGTTGAATCTAGGATGGTGATCAATGTCACATTTGAAAATGGTGGGATGAGGCAATGAGGGAGGAATTAATTAAGTTGAGGCAAGGGATGCATGACTATCCTAGCTTGGAGAAAATACATGAAACACTTGACATCTATAAAGATGCAACTGATCACCTCTCGGACCTCCAAATTGCAAATGAGATAGAGTTTGATAGGCTTATGTCGTTGATTTCAAAGAAAAGTGATGGAGTAGCGGTGGAGTTGAAGAATGTGGTTTATGTGGTTTGTTGTGCTAGCAATCATAATCTACTTATTTAAGTAGATTATGACAAGTTAAAATAATGTAGAAGACTCTTCTTAGTATGCGGATGAAGTTCTTTCAATTCTGAACGTTTTGTAAAGGTTATTCAAGTAATATGTCCAACAAACAATCGATTATCAACTAATATAAGTTGTATTTGGTCGTGAAACTAAGTGAATTTGATCTTAAATTCGTATTTTGGAAGATCTTAAATTTGGTATTATGGTTAAATTTGGTCTTGTGTTTGGTGTTATTAGTGTTTCGTCTTGTGTTTGGTGTTATAAGAGTTTGGTTGGTATTGTGTTAGGTCTTGTGTTTTGTCGATCTTGTAAATGCAAAAGGTAAGACTAAAAATACAAACATCAAACAAGACTTAAATATCAAACATTAAACAAGGTTTGTAACAACAAGGTTTTAAGGGTCTAAATTACAACAAAACGTAAGAGTCTAAAAGGGAAGGTAGAATTGTGAAACAACCATGACAATACTAAGGTGTTATTGATCACGCCCACGTGTAACAATCAATTTCTTGTGTTCTCTGGCTCGATACAGACTGCTTGGTATAATTGTGTTGCCGCTTGTATCAATCACAGACCTGCCAACATGAGTGTAGTCATCACCAGTTAAAAGAATGGTGAAGATACCATAACCTTCCTGCAACATTACAGTTTATATTCAAGACACAAGTTACACTAAGAAATATTTTGTAACAGCTTACTCTTGGTAGATATATTGACCATGTGTCATACATAAGCTCTGTTGGTTGAGGAGCTAGATGTGAGGATGATGCACCAACAATCTTACAAGGTCTTTAGAATATTTTTAATTAGGAAGTGCAGATGAAAGGCTTGGAAAACTATGTATCTCACTTAGAAAACTCTTTAAAAAATGGGCCTGCAACAAACACAACAAGACAAAATTCATCTAGAACAAAACAAGTTTCCAGAGCAAATACCTTGAACATGGAGCATAAACAGAAATCTTCAAGTCATTGAAAGGTAGCTTGAGAATAGACCTTCAACTCTTGCATCTTCCTCTCAAACTGTTGTGGATACCAAGAATTTGTAGCAGCCGAGAACATAGCTTCCAACTCTAGTCTAACATGCTTATTTTTCCAATTAGCATAAACATGTTTGACACACATCTTGTGTTCAACATATGGGAGGACAATCTTCATAGCCGCAATTAATCCTTTATGCTTGTCACTACATATTGTTAATCTATTTCCTACTTCTAGATCCAATTAATCAACCAAGTGTTGAAGAAACCACAACCAATTCTCTATATTCTCACAGTCAACAATAGCCCAAGCCACATGGAACATCTGATCATTGGGATCTCTTCCACATGCAACCAATAACATCCCTATCATCCTCCACTTTAAAAAAGTTCCATCTAGATGTAGAATCTTCCTATATGTACTCTTCCACCAATTTTATGAGCAGCAAAGTAGACATAACTTATAAAACCTGCTTTGTCTTACCTCACATTCAGTTATGGACCCATTATTGCTTCTCTTCAACTTAACAACATAATCAAAGAGCCTTGTAAAAGACTCTTCTTGCTCTTCATCAAACTTCTTAAGATATTTCAGTATTGTCCTCTCATTAATAGTCCAAAACACATTGATGTTGCGTCTAAGAAGCTTGTCTTGTAATTGTTGCTCTGTGAAATTGGGATTCAGTTTATATTCTTCAATGTACACCTCATCAATGTGGGAGTTTGTAAGCAGAGACACATTTCCTTGCCAAATGCAAGTATGTTCTTCTTGTAGAGTTGTGATCACAACTTTACTGCTGCTGCTGCTATTGATGGATGAAAAAATCTTCCACGGGCACTTCTTTCCAGAGCAAATAGCATCCACATGCTTGTTATCTGACTTCTCATACTTGATGTATTTCCTCTTCTTCACATCATATCTATTAATGGCTTATTTCAGAGACTCGATTGTGTTTTACTCATCACCTAAACTAAACTTCCAAAACTTTCCCTCATTAACCTCTATATATGGATTGTCATCATTTGAATCCAAGCCACCATGAACCAAGTCTTCAAACTGATTGTCATCACCATCATCATCTAACTCAAACCCACTACCATTTTCAACATCATCAACTAAGATTCCCGCTATTTCATATTCTGACAAGTAACCAATGCCATTTATGTGTCTACCTATGTAGGGGTCATCTTCCCTAACAACATATAACGTTAACACAACTTCAGATTGCGTAAGGAACCATTTTCTTCCAGGCTTCATTGTTTTCAAGGTTTTCTTTCTCGCTAGGCGTTTCTGGTAGAAACCAAGACACTTTCCTCAAGTTGTCTTCATACCCGAGTTGCTCCACATTTAGCTGATATCAGACCCACATTATGTGGCTCTCCTCCAAGATATTGGTCACCAATTGACCAATATCCACCATCATGCAAAAGAAAGATCAAAACTATAAAGAAGTTAGCAAAAAGCTAAATCGAATTCAAATCTCAGAATTTAGATTTCTAAATGATCGATTATTACCTCATCGTTGACCTCCCTTACTTCTTTTCACCAAACTCGAATCACTTAATCTCAGAAATCTAGATATCCCCTCAAATCGATTCAACTCTCGTCGAATACAAACCTCCAATAATCAAATATAGCCCCTCGAATTGATACCTTCAACTCCAATTGCAACAAACCTTCGCCTCCAAACTCAAAATTTTGATCTCCCCTTGAATCGATTTAGTTCTTCTCGAATCGATTGAGTTCATGCCAAATCGAAACCTCCAATTATCGAACCCTAAACCTTCGCCTCCTATCGAAACCTTCAACAACTGATTTCCGTGTATCGAGTCCTTCAACAATTTAACCCTTCCCTTCTAAATGAACTCTTAAATCTCCCAGAACCCTAAACCCAAATCTATTACTAAAAACTATCTCCAAATCGATAAGATCTCATCACTCACTCGCCGTTTCCCCCAAATCGAAAAGATGAACCCTAATTTCTTATTTTTCCCCAATTAGAGTTTGATTTAGGCTGTTCAATGAGTATTGTCGTTTTAATGTCTTAAAAACGACACAATTTTTTTAACTACAAGCGAGTGTCTCAAAAACTCTGCATTTTAACTGTCGTGAACTATGAAATGTTGCCACGTCATCAATATAACCAAGAGTTTTTTACGGGTGAGTTTTGATATCACGGTATTGACTTGCATTTTCCAAAAATAAAGGTTTATCTTGCAAAAATTTGTCAATTCGAGAGTTTTTTTTTTGCAGAAAATCCTTAGTTAAATGTTACATGGGTTTCTAAATTTAGGTAAGTTATTATATACACGTACCGAACACAATTTTACACTTAAAAAGACACAATTAGACTAAGTTTAGACAAATTGGTATAACCTAAGACTAGGATGACCGATTCCTTAAGAGATGAGGCCACACATCCACACTATTTTTTGATAAAAAGAGAAACCTAACCTAAACTACCCAGATTGGGAAGCCTTAACGGCATTAAAGGAACATCGGTTCGATTGTATCTAAGTTTTTTCAGACTATTTATCTCTGATTAGTCTCACAATGATATTTTCGGCATTCTTGAAGACATTAAAGATCTTTCCACTAAGTTTAGATTTTTTTTTTTTTTTCCTTATGTTTTGAGAACTAATAATATCGAGGCTGATTTTTTAGCCAAATCGGTCTTTGTATCGTTCATAGCTTAATTGGAATTAAAAAAAAAGAACCTAAACTACCTAGATATTTATTTTTAAGTCGTTAGCTTTTGAAAACTTGTATAGTTACGTTGTATTGCATCATGAAAATATGTTGGATTTTAAAATAGAATTCTTCAATTCTGTTAAATGCCAGGTAAGAAAAACTGGGATATGTTAATTTGTTTTTGCATTGTACAAGAAAAATAGTTTTTTTGTCTAATCTTCTTTTTTTTTTTTTTTTTTTTTTCTGTTTGAAAAATTTAATATAGTTTTAGCCAACGACAAAACCGGTTTATCTGAAAGTTAATATATACATGGCGCAAATCCACAATTAGTTAAATTCTTCTGTAATTTTGCTGTTATATGATTAGTACTCACATTTTTATATGCTGTTATATGATGGAGCAAAGAAAGCTTTATTAGCTGTAAAGATTACACATCTCAAGTTTTAGTTTAAGTAATTATTTTAACAAGGTGTGAAAAAGTGAAGACCTTTGTAATTGTTTTCTCTGAAAAAAAAAAAAAAGAACACACTTTTTTATTCCGCTTATCTTTTGTCCTTATGGATTGATTGTACATCTGATTTCAAGTATGGTTCTGTTCCTTTTGTCGTCCCGATTGAGTTTCTTCTCCTGAACTCCAGAATTTGGTATTGAAGATCTGAAAAGGCTCTTCCTTTACTCAAAGATGTAAGTTGCTAGCTTCTCCTATAACTTTTATAATCTGAATCTTTTTGCGACCCAAATAATCAAATATTCGCATCTGGGTCAAATCTACTCAAACCCTTTTGTCTATTGATGTGCTGAGTAGTTCTGAGTTAATTAGGTACAAGTTTATCAGAATGGATTGTGTAAGATTCTGATTGGTTCCAAGATAACTCTTTTCTTGATTTTGATTGCTGATTAGTTTTTGAGTTGATTAGGTCCACTGTGAATCATGTAGACATTTATGAGGAAGAGATTAGATTGTGTAAGATTCTGATTGGTTCAAGTTAGGTTCTTTCTTGATTTTGTTTGCTGAGTAGTTCTGAGTTGATTAGGTCAACTCAGAATCCTGTACAAGTCAATGAGCTAGAAAACGGATTGTCTAAGATTCTGAATTGTTCAAGCTAGCTTTTTTGTTCTGGGTTTTGGATTGTTGAGACAAGAGTGATGTTGTTTTTTTGGCAGAAAGATATGGGTACATACCTAAGTTCTCCGAAAACTGATAAATTATCAGAAGATGGTGAGAATGATAAGCTCAGATATGGTTTATCGTCTATGCAAGGTTGGCGTGCTACCATGGAAGATGCGGTGAGTCAAACATAATTCTTTTTGCTCCTTGTTGATGATATGAAACTTCTTAAAGTTCAAATCTTATCTGACTGATCCCATCTCTCTCGATATTAACTGGTTTAATCTTGCTGCTATCGTAGCATGCTGCGATTCTTGATCTGGATAATCAGACTTCATTCTTCGGTGTGTATGATGGCCACGGAGGTAAGAAACTACTGTTTCTACTTCTAATCATAATCCAGTTCAGGTGAATT
The DNA here is from genome assembly GCA_004349715.1 of Crucihimalaya himalaica. Classification (NCBI taxonomy): domain Eukaryota; kingdom Viridiplantae; phylum Streptophyta; class Magnoliopsida; order Brassicales; family Brassicaceae; genus Crucihimalaya; species Crucihimalaya himalaica. The sequence continues at coordinate 229,202 of SMJT01000055.1, read as the reverse complement.
TGATTTAAGATTCTTTTAAAGTTAGTGCTATAAATCATGTTGTAATTGAAAGCCAGTATGCTAAATCGAATGAAAGATAAGACAAAATAGTTAAGCTTGTCAAAGTACTCAGGGAAAGGAAGTTCTTTTTGTGATTCTTGACCATTGCAAATACTTAGAGCTGTTGATTATATATGTGTATATACTTTTGGTACATTTTTCGATGTTTCGTTTTTTACATTCCTTTTGAATATGCAACTCAACGTAATAACTACTAAATGGTGTAGGTAAAGTCGTTGCAAAGTTCTGTGCTAAGTATCTACACCAGCAGGTTATCAGTAATGAAGCATATAAAGCTGGAGACGTAGAAACATCTCTTCGGAGAGCATTTTTTAGGTTTGATTTCCTCTTTGACATTCTTATATAATAATTTGCTTTTACAACAAAAGATGGTTCCACTAATAAGTGTTCATTGTGAATATTGTAGAATGGATGACATGATGCAAGGACAGAGAGGATGGCGAGAGTTAGCTGTACTTGGTGACAAGATGAATAAATTTAGTGGCATGATAGAAGGATTTATATGGTCACCAAGAAGCGGTGACACCAATAACCAGCCTGATAATTGGCCTCTTGAGGATGTAAACTTTTCATTAACCCGTGCTTTAATGTTTGCTATATCTTAGTCTGAATTCTTCCGTATCCTGTACAAGATAGAGTTGTGATGGCACAAATCTTAAAACTGTGCCTTTGTTCGTCTACAGGGTCCTCATTCTGATTTCACGGGACCTACTTCCGGGTGCACAGCATGTGTAGCTCTTATTAAAGATAATAAGCTCTTTGTTGCAAATGCCGGTGACTCACGTTGTGTGATATCAAGGAAGAGCCAAGCTTACAATCTATCTAAAGATCACAAGCCTGATCTTGAAGTTGAAAAAGAAAGGATTCTAAAAGCTGGTGGCTTTATTCACGCTGGGCGAATCAATGGAAGCTTGAATCTGACAAGAGCCATTGGTAGGCCTTTTTTCCCTTCCACATTCCTTAGAGATTTTGTTTTTACATGTAATCTTGATTGAAGCATCGTTTCTGCTTCCTTATAGGTGATATGGAATTTAAGCAGAATAAGTCGTTACCATCCGAAAAGCAAATGGTTACTGCTGACCCAGATATAAACACTGTAAGACTCTTAACTTTTTAGTACTTTACGCCCGATTTTGTATTTTTAAACTGACTTGTTATTGTTTTCTCTTATCAGATTGACCTATGTGATGATGATGATTTTCTTGTTGTTGCATGCGATGGAATCTGGTAAAAAGATGTCACTAATTGTTTCATTTTCTACATATATAAGTTAGTTTCTTGATGATAATTTGAATTCATCTCATCTGCCTCAGGGATTGTATGTCAAGCCAGGAACTAGTGGACTTTATCCATGAACAGTTAAAATCTGTAAGTTAACCCCTTTCTTTCTCCTACTCTCTCTATTACAGTTTTTGTTCCTGTCTTGTTCTGTGACATTGGTAAAAACTTTCAGGAAACGAAACTTTCGACAGTATGCGAAAAAGTCGTTGATAGATGTTTGGCTCCAGACACTGCGAGTGGTGAAGGTTGTGATAATATGACCATCATCTTGGTTCAATTCAAGAAACCTAACCCATCCGAGACTGAACCAGAAGAACCCAAACCAGAACCAAGCCAGGATGAGCCGAGCTCGTCAAGCTAGATGTTCTTAAAGAGCCAAGAGGAAGATTTGTAAAAGACTCTTTTATCATTAATTTTGGGTTCGAAAGTAGATTCAAGAAGCTGGCGTTTCTTGGGATTTCAGTTTTTCCTCACATTTTCCAGCTTCTGGTATGTCATACAAACCTTTAGTTCCATCAGTTCATGTAATCAAAGACGACTTTGTATAGCTTTCTTTGTGATTGATGTTCATAGTTTCAAATTCACAAGTAGAAGGCTTCTTCTGATGGATAACATAAATAAACAAACTGAGATCTTACACAATTTATGTTCTTAATTATTGCTTCTCCTCGCTATATTTTACCATATTTTTTACGTTTATTTAATTTTTTTTAATAGGCAGAAAAAATGGCAAATGCTACACAAATCATGCACATTTTCGATGAAACCATTTTTGATCTATAGAAATAGCCAAGTAGTTTCGAATTTCACATTTGGATGCTACCAATATGTTTATCGATTTTTTCTTTTCTTTTAAAAATTTTATGGCAATCTTTTTTTTGTTTTGACAATTTTCTGACAATCTTGACGTTTAATAAATTAAATTTATAATAAAACAGTAGGAAGAGCTTTTTGATAAAACAATATGTAATCATAACAAAGAAACTAAAAGAAAAAGCTTTTTGAAACCAAAAGCTCCTCTTAAAACCAAAACCCCACATGGTTCCAAATCAGAACCAAGCCCAAAGACCAAAAACAAGACCTAACACAACATAGCCACCACCAAGCCTAGCTGAGCCACTAGTGGGAGCTGGAGCCAAAGCTGGACCATCTTCAAACTCAACTGGAGAAGGAGCCGGAGAAATGACACTGTGACGAGGACTGATCACAACGAGACTAAGCTTCTGACCTTTCTCACAATGACCATTAGCTCCACTAATGAAGTAGAAAGGACCAGACCTGTCCAATTTCACCTTGGTTTCTCCATCAGTGTAGTTAGCCAAAGGGTGCGTGGTGTTGCAGCTATTGTAAGCTTCTTTAGTTACTTCCAAAACCGAGTCTTTACCAGACTCGTACCGGAAAACTGATTAAAAAAAAACACAAGTGGTTATGTCAGAGCGTCTTAGTAGAAAACAGAGTATTAAAGAAACTTAAAATGGTGGGTACCAATAAAGTCGCCGACTTTGAAACGAGCTTTTTGAGCCCACTCCGTGAATGAATAAGAAGAGGAAGGAGGAATCTTCCAGTTACCGGATTTCCCACCGACGGTAACTTCATTTGCAGCGGCGAGAGAGTATAAGAAGATGAAGGAGAAGATAGCTACAGGAAGCGAAGAAGAAGAAGCCATAGATTTGAATGAAGATATCGAACAGAGTATTGAAAAATGTTACTTTTAGAAAAAGAGATCTATTTGTTTGGGTTTTAGTGGTTTTGGAGAATGTTGAGTTTATGAGGAGGTTCTTGTGACGTTTTATAGTGGTGAAATTCGAAAACTAGCCGTTAGATTATTACTTTTTTTTTTTTTTTGAAATGGTAAAGAAATGTAAAATGTTGTTACTGTAGCCGTTTGGGAAGGTGTGATTGATGTAACCGTTAGAGAAATTTTGAAACTATGTAATTATGGATACTGACACGTGTGGTGTGTGTCAGCCAAAGCTATATGAGTGTTTCTCGTTTTGTTCGCTTTTAATTTTGACAAAATAATACTACTAGTAGTTAGTAATTTCAAGAAAAAATAACCGTAGAAAAAAAGTAAAATCTAGTCATTCAACGTATAAACAATCCGGAAGATGAAGTAAAAAAAGCTTTGGACGATGTTAATGATTGGCTTATGGCAGACAACAACGAGTTCGTAATGTTGATGGTACAGCGACCAATCATGGGAATAGGTTACTAGATCGTGGGAGTCAATGGCATCCTTCTCCTGAAGGTTGGTTGAAGTAAGTGTAACTTCGACAGCAGATATAAACACGGGAAAACAAGATTTATACGGGACAGTGATGGTAAACTAATCTTGGCTGGGTTGGCAAAGCTTCAGCCATCATCATCGCCATTACAAGCAGAAATGTTCGGTTTTTTAAATGCTCTTCATCAAGTTTGGATCCAAGGTTTACGCTTTGAAAGTGACAATCAGGAACTGGTCAATCTGATTAACACAGGTGCAGATCATCACCTTGTGGGTACTTTTCTTCAAGATGTGAGATATTGGATGGCTAAGTTACCTTTGTCCTCTTTGGATTTAGTCAATCGGGAACGGAATACAGTTGCGGATATTCTTGCTCGGAAAGCAAAGTCTATTGATTCTTTGTATCAAATTTTTAATATGCCTCCCAGTTGGTTATCCATGTATCTGTACTATCCGTTTTCAGTATAATCAAAGTTCAGATGTTACAAAAAAAGAAAAAAAAACAATCTTTGTATATTTTATTTTTATTAGATTATTCCAGCTTGGTATCAATAATTTACGAGTTTATATACAAATTTTCTTGATTTTACTATGCTATATTTCTTGATTTTGAAGTTTTTCGTGTTTTCATGTTAAAATATTTAAATTTCGTTTTTCACTTTCGAGATCTTCAAAAACTCTCTAAAATTCTTTTAAGTTTTTGCACTTATTTTTTTGAATTCAAATCATGGAATCAATTTTTGCTTTAATACTTGAACCTCAACAAACCAAAACAAACTATAGTCTCTGCATGGTTCTTTTGTTTAAGCTTTTCTTTGATCTGAACAGTTCAGACTGGTTTCAAACCAAACTCATAACCCAATATATTTATCTTAACTTTACTGAATAAATAAGTTAATTAAGATTGCTAATAAATATATTGTATTATTTCTATTTTAATTCACTCTAATCATTCACGAAACACAACAACTACTCGTCGTAGTAAATTATGTAACACTATATAACTAAATATATACCACTCTGATTGAATTCATATTGATAAGAACAAACTAATTAAGTAAGCTTGATTTTTAAAGTTCTTAACTCACATGATCGCGACAATGTTAAATTTATCGATAAGATTTTGACACGTATAAAAAACTTTAAAAGCAGTTAGATTTAGACATTATGTTAACTTAATATGAAAAATTCCATATCCATAAAGATATATTTAAAATTAAAAAAGAAGGTAAATAAATATACTTCAAAACTTTGACTATTTGTAGTATATATATTTATGAATTTTGTAAATTAGTTTTGATAATAACAAACTAATTAAGTAACTTCATGATTACGTGTTTGACTTCATAAGTTTCGTCAAAGTTACATAAATGGAAAAATGACTAATACCAATTTTGACCGATTAATACCGATATGCAACGGTTAGACCAGATCATCTGATTTGATTCACCGATTTAAGTAAAATTTAGGCGTCTGAAGATCCATAAGTGCCTAGACGAGTGATTAATTGCTGCAACCTATGCCAGTTTTTTAAAACATGATATGTACTAATAATATGAGCACATACATACCCAAATTCGTTTTTAGAAAAAATAATCATATTTTAACTCGCGAAACATTAGCATATACATATTTTGATTGTCACTCTGTTACTCATTTCGTTAAATGCTGCTAAGTTAGATGTCATATAATCTGTTATTAAATTAAAATTATTAATAATATAACTAAAAACAAAAGCAAAATTTTGTTTTGTGTATATTTGAATTTTTGTCTAAATCTGTACCACTACACAAATCTTAACTACCAATTTTTTTTTTCATATTTTACTTTAGTTTTGCATGTTTTAAATTTACTTTGAATCATACAAAACAAGTTTCATGTCAACTTATTTTGTATAGTCATTTTATGTTGATTTTTTTTCGTAACCACATGTTTGATGCAATCTGTAAATCTTGGTCGATGAAATAAAATTCAAAATATGTTTATAAAAACTTCCCAATGGCCATATTGAGCATTGATGTTCCATGATCATATTTCTACTCATGTTTAATGCTGCTCAAAATTTGATTATGTAACTATTTGTTTAATTTAACTTATCGTTTTTTCTTTTTGTTATCGCCAAAATCCTAATAATCTTGTCTTAGATTTCTTCTCATTTCATTTTTATTTTCAACCGTCTGGTTCCATTCTACAGTTTTGTTTCTTAATTTATTTCAACAATTCTTTTAGTGGTTTAAGATGCTACACTTGGTTGATAAATATAACACAATCAAATTGACAAAAAGCACACATTTGAGATAACTTTTTTCTGTACACAAGGATGTGTATTCCTAATATATGTATATATGACTCATAAACCAAAATTATAAGAAAACATAGATAAGATCTATTATGTCGTCAATTTTAACACACAAAAAGGTAACATTATAACTAATTCATAAGATGAAATGAGAATTTAGTTTTTTGAACATCAATCTTTAATCCAACTAAACATGAGTTCTTCCGCCTTGCCATTTTTTTACAAGTAAATAGCATCATCTCGTGTATCCCATGTGTATAACGCGCCACATCTATAAACGGGAGCTCCAACATATGCTATAAAATCTCTATGGTACTCCATATTAGCTCCCTTCCACAAGCTACACTTGAATATCGTCGTGAGAATGACATTATCGTGAAAACTAAAATTCTATGTAGGACCTTGGAAATTCACGAGATGGTCGCCTAGATCGTCATCTCTGGATTTGCAATGAACTTTTAAAATACTTTGACTTAGAAAAATATTGTTTTGAAAAACTACAGTGTTTTTATGACATTTAGCTTCATTGGATCCAAAATGCGAAACAAAAAACAAAACAAAAAGCTTACGATAAGATTCATTATTTTGAATCAATCTAAGTATACTTGAGAGGATCCCAAAATACTTCTTAATTATATTTGTGTATCTCTATGTAGATTTAGAGAATTTTGATGTTTGAAAAAGTATATCTCATTCTCAAAAAGTGTTGTTATGAATCACTTTGGTTTGATAAGAACAAACTGATTAAGTTTATTATTATTTGTTTGACTATATAAGTTCAAAGCTACATAAATGTGAAAGAGTCAAATTGATATATGATAATATTTTGGAAAAGAATCTTATATAATAAAGTAAGGTTTTGCATAACCACATGTTGACACGTGTCATTTTAAATCTAATATTTTCAGGATTTTGTTGGGCCTTCACCTGAGTTCATTTGGGCATTCAGTTTATTATTTTTCAAGTCTTTATTTGGTTTGAGTTTAAAAAATAGCACTCTTGATGATTATTATTCATGTATGATTAATTGACTTATTGAGTTTAAACAAGATACTTATGTATGAAAAAAAAATTAATAAAAAATCCATTTATGTTTTTTTTTTCTTTGTTTCTTAATATTTAAAAAACAAAAAAAGAAAAAAAGAAAAATTTCTTTCACCTCATACTCTCTCTTTTTTCATTATTTAATTTAATTTTATTTTAAATAATTATTTAGAATATAATTTTGGAATTCAAAATTTCTATCTACCACCCCTTTTTAAATAAATACATTATACATTATAAAACATATATATTTAAACATAATATTTTGTATATAAAATTTACTTCTATAATCTTATATATAAAAGTAGAATAGCTCTCTTCAGAAGATTACACTCAGCACACCAAGAGGTGACACGTGTCCACTTAATCAAATTTAATTTAAATGCTCATTTAAATCTATTTATGTATTTATTGAAATTAAGATAAATAAAATTGTAATAAATTGTTAGAAAACAAAAATTAAGTAAAATAAAGAACAAAAAATATTATTGTGATAAGAATAAAATTAATTTTTAAAATTCATTGGACTAAACACCATAAGTTAAATAATGTATAAATAATAGTAATCACAAGATTATAAAATCTTTACCGGTAACAATTTGATGGAAGCAAAAATGATGACAAGAGATGATACTTTAAAACACAATATACTAATAAAAATGAATACAATAAAATAATTACGTGAAAGATATTACCTTGGAGTTTCTAAGTTTTCTAATGTTAATTAGATATAAAGTTTTTTCATAATATAATAAATAGAAGAATATGATAGAATTGATTGGTACTAATAAAATAATTTTGTTACTAAGAAGAAAATAAATACAAGGATATGATAGAATTGACTAATACTAATAAAATAATTTTGTTATCAACAGGAAAAATATTATATGTAAATTAAATATTATAAAGTTTTTGAATTGAATATAATTTTTTTTGTAAAATTTAAGAAAGTTTTAATAGATATATGAGCATCAATTAATTTAAATGTGAAATAAAAATTGATTTTCTATATACATTATGTAACTAAATTTTAGAATCGTATAATGTATATGAACTTAAAATTAAATATATGTTAAATCACATTGTATATCATTTGACAATGATGAAAACATTATGTATATTAGATAAAGTTTAGGACTTACGTATTCACAAAGTCACAAATAAATGACATGTGACATTGACTCTTTTACTCATTCACTCCTTAAAACATGTCCATTAAGGATATATGAACATGAGCTTCTAACTCAAAAAAATAATATACGTCGCGCAAAACTCCAAAAATAATAATAAAAATATTATTTTAATATATGAGTCTTTTAACTATTAAGATACCCGTGATGAATATGCTCTTACATCTTTCTTTCTTTGTCTTCCTTTCACCTATCTTTTTTTTGTCAAACTTGTTCATCTTCCCTCATCAATATATATATTGAGTTACATAGAGCTTATTAAATTTCTAACTTTCTAACTACACTATTAATTTGGTTGATGCTTTGTGATTTATTAATCTAACACTTAAATATTTTCAAAATTTCTATCTTTTCAAAATTAATTACATAGCATAGTATATACACTACAAGAAAACATAACAAATTACTATGACATTTCCTACGAAATATTTGGTAGGAATTTTTTTTACCAAAAACCTATGATTTTCCTACGAAAACTTGAATTCATAGAAGATTGGTAGGAAATTTACAAAACAAATCGTGAAAAAATAGTAGGAAAATTTCTACCAATTTCCTATGACAAAAATGTTCGTAGGAAATACAGTAGGAAAATGAGAGGAATTTGGTAGGAAAAAAATAATATTTTGTTTTGATAAGAATTTTAAAAAATAATCGTACCATATTCCTTTTTAAAAGTTTGGTATAAAAAAACCTGACTATTTTCTTACAGAAAATATTACTTCTGGTAGAACCATTTTGGAAAACCCTTTTCTTTCTGCCTCCTCCCCCCCCCACTTTCATCTTCTGCTCACTTTCGATTCTCTTTGTCTCTGAAGCGACCAATTATCAATTCGAATTCTCAATTTCAGATGGGTGAACATTCACCTTCTCAACCATCGTCACATACTCATCTCCAAAACCAACTATAATCACCCAATCCAAAAAACCCTAATCCAATTCCACCGGAGACCAACGATGACGACTCCGCTACATCCGCCGGAACTTCCGGCTCAATCGTCTCATCAACCACCATTAAAGCACTAGGGGTCACTGAATTAGGCACACCACTACTTTCACCAGACGACGACGCTTCCGGTTACAGCAACAGATTCAAGCAGGAGCATAACCATTCTCAGATGAGACAAAATTTGTAAGTGACAAAATATTTCCTAGCCTTTTAACTTGATTTGTAAGTGTCGTAATCCCATTTTTCTTTAACTGAGACAAAATTTTTGCTTCTCCGGTGAGCAAATCAACTTTCTCGATATTGGCTATGTCTTCTGGAGCTTGGAGGATTTCTGCTAAGTTAGTATCTCCTTATCATTATCACAATCCTAATCGCCTCTGATTGCCTTCTGAAATAACTAGAATGCAAGACTTGTGAAAAGAACACTTCTCTCTTTATTAGAAATCACTTAAACAGTCTTACACAGACCTGTTTAATCAGAACTACACACAGTCTTCAAGACTTGTCACTGACCAATTTCTAATCTACCCAAAACTAACAACACAGCCCCAGCTGTGCTACACTCATTTTTCACCACCAATATGATCTTAGTTTTCTCTTTGAATCGATATTGTTCTGCATTCAACAGGCTCACCAAAATCCTAAGACTTGTATCTTCTTTATATATGAGCTACAAGATCTTATCTTCACAGTTGTTGATAACTTCAAATCTTTGTTATATCTTCTAGAAGCGTCTTGTTGATAACTCTATATCTTTTAAACGAATTTTCTAGAAGAACTCCTTTTCATACTTCAATTCTTTTAATCCTGTGTCACGTAGACTATGTTCTTTGTGTGGCACTCCCTTGTGTTCCACAGATGACCTCTCCCTTGTGTTCCCTAGATGACGTCTCCCTTGTGTTCCACTGGTCGTGACTGTTGCATCACAGATTCCACATGCTTTCAATCTCTCCCTTTTTATCTGAATGTGTCAACTCAAGCTTCTCATGCTTCAAAGGCTTCCTGCCAAAATTAGCCCATACAAAACAAAACATGCACACATATCGTTCCAACACAACTTAACCAACAGGACTGTTAAAAACAGTCTCCCTCTCACTGTTGTCACGAACACCAATCTCCCCTTGCTTGAGTGCACATATAGATAAAAATAATGAAGCACAAAACATAATTCAGTTTGATTTGCATAGCCTGCAACATCAACCAGTTTGTAGTGCAAGTCATTGTGAAACATAACACACTTATGTGAAACACAAATTCAAGCACATGTTTAATTGTTTATACACCACGAACATCAAGAAATCACAAATATCTGATGCATAGGAGAGTAAACAAGCGGAAATCCATCACAAGCATACTAAGAAACAGCAATCATAACTAGGTTCATTAATTAGTCACTCAGAGATTTGTAACAACACATACCTTCATCCACTAAGTTCTCAATGCCACAGGATGTGCTCAGAGCCATATGTAATGAAGATGTCTAGTGGCTAGTCTTTCACACTGTCATGCCTTAAGTCCTGTGTAATCTACGTAGAGCAGGCAGCTGGAATTTCCTTTGGAGAGTGCATAGACATGAGTGTTAGTTGCCTTTTTCGTTTTTTTTTACCTTCTTATGTTGCTAACACCTCCTTTAGAATTTTCTGTGAGATCAGTGGTATCAATTGACTTCTCAATCACTGAACCTTGTACAAATGCTCAAAATGACAGCAAATGAGTGCCTCTCCTCAACTCTTTGACTTCCTATTCCACGACAACGTTTTAAGGTTACACAGTTCGGCATGACAGGCATCTATTTTCCATAGACTGCTCTGTGATCCTTGTTGCATCGATCCCTTAATGAACAAGACAGTTAGTTTTCACAAATGCCCTGAGAATTTTTCAGGTTATTGAAGCAATTTAACTCAAGTGGTTTTGTGAGTATATCAACCAACTGTTTCTCAGATGCAACATGATGAATTTCAAAAAGTTTCCCTTCAACCAATTCTCTTATGAAATGATGCCTTATGTCTATGTGCTTAGTGCGAGAATGTTGAACAGGATTCTTAGATATGTTTATTGCACTAGTGTTGTCACAGTGAATTAATAAAGTTTTAGTGGTCATACCATAGTCAGCAAGCATCTGCTTCATCCAGAGCAATTGTGTACAGCAGCTTCCCATGGCTATGTATTCAGCTTCTGCTGTAGACAAGGTAACAAAGTTTTGTTTCTTGCTGTGCCATGAAATGAGATTGTTTCCCAAGAAGAAACATCCACCTGTTGTACTTCTCCGATCATCAACGTTGCCTGTCCAATCAGCATCACAAAAACTTGCAAGATTCTGATTAGTACGTTTTGTATAATACAAGCCAAGATCCAGTGTACCTTTGACATATTTGATGATTCTCTTGACTACATTAAGATGTGATAGGCATGGATTGGCTTGATATCTAGCACATACAGCTACACTGGTCTGGTCTGGTGGCAGTTAAATACAAAAGACTCCCAATCATAGCTCTGTACATCTTTGCATCAACTCTAGTTCCTTCTTCATCCTTTGATAGCTTAAGTATTGTACTCATAGGTGTGCGAGCAGTCTTACTTGTTTGCATCTCAAATCTCTTGATTAAGTTCTTAGCATAAGTACTTTGAGAGATAAATAACACGTCTTCTGTTTAAGTGACTTGTAGTCCAAAGAAATAGTTTAGCTCCCCGACCATGCTCATTTCGAATTCCTTTGTCATGGTTTGCACAAATTTATTCACCAGGTCCTGTTGTGTGCTCCCAAAAATGATGTCGTCAACATAAATTTGAACAATTAACAGGGTTGTGCTGGAGTTATGAATAAACAGAGTTTTATCCACAATCCCTCGCTAGAACCTGTTATCTAACAGATATTGTGTCAGTCTCTCGTACCAAGCTCGTGGAGCTTGGTTTAACCCATACAATGCGTTTTTGAGTTTGTAGACATGATTTGGAAAACGTGGGCCTTCAAATCCCATAGGTTGAGTCACATAAACCTCCTCTAGTAAGACTCCATTCAGGAAAGCACTTTTAACATCCATCAAGTAAACTTTAAAATTGAGAACACAGGCCATTCCAAGAAATAACCTGATTGATTCCAGTCGGGCCACATGAGCAAATGTCTCATCAAAGTCAACTCCTTCAACTTGTGAATGTCCTTGGGCAACAAATCTGGCTTTGTTTCATGTGACATTTCCTTCATCATCAATCTTGTTTTTGAAGACAGACTTAGTTCCCACAACATTCACCTGTTCTCTTTTAGGAACTAAGTCCCATACATCATTTCTAGTAAATTGTTCCAACTCTTCATGACAAGCTCCATACCAGAATTCATCTGTTAGTGCGTCAGTTATGTTCTTCGGCTCAACACAGGACACAAAACTGAAGTGTTGAAGCATTTCCTGGAAGTTCGGTTTCACACCTCGAGTTGTTCCTTCATTCAGATCTCCAATCACATCTGATGATGAGTGATTTCTATGCACTTGCACCCTCTTGGGAACAGATGGAGTTAGTGCTAATAGCCTGGAGTCACCAATTCTTATTGGACTTTCTGTGTGTGCCTCAACAGGCTCTAGACTACTCTCATCTAGTATTTCAGTAGCCTCCTCTATCACTAGAACAACTGTTGTTTGACTCCTGTCATCAAACACAACATGCACTGAATCAACAATCATTCTGGTTCTCTTGTTGTATACCCTGTAAGCTGTGATGTTTGTGGAGTAGCCCATAAATCCCTTCATCACTCTGAGTATCAAATTTTCCCAAATGATCTTTGTCATTGAGTATGTAACACACACACACCCAAAAACGTGAAAGTAACTCAAACTCAGAACTTTTCCTTTCCAAATTTCATATGGAGTGGTGTTTGTACCTGGTTTCACATACACTCGATTAATGATGTAACATGCTGTGTTGACTGCTTCTGCCCAGAATCTCTGTGCTACGCCATTACCATGCAACATGGCTCTTGCCATTTCCTGTAAGGTTCTGTTCTTCCGTTCAACAATTCCATTTTGTTGAGGTGTCCTTGGAGCTGAGTATTGGTGCCTTATCCCCTGTTCCTGACAAAACTTCTCAAATTCTTCATTCTGAAATTCTCCACCATGATCGCTCTGAATTTGGATGATGCCTCCTTTCTCAGTTTGGAGTTGCAAAGCTAGAATCTTGAAGCTCTCAACCGCATCAGATTTCTCTCTTAAGAATCGAACCCAAGTGTATATAGAGAAGTCATCCACCAACACAAAGATATATTTCTTTCCATTTATGCTCTCAACTTGTACCGGACCCGTGAGATCCATGTGAACTAACTCAAGTGTCATTTTAGATCCGATGTTAGGAACCTTCTTGTGATTTACCTTGATTTGCTTCCCCTTGTTGCACCCTTCACAAACTAAATCTGTCTTATCACTCAGATTTGGTTCACCACGTACCACACCAACTCGTACAATCTTCACCAAACTTTGTGTATTCATATGACCAAGGCGGGTGTGCCACAGCTCCAGATCTAATGCAACGGCTGACAAACATGTCTGTGGTGCTTTCCACATGTAACAATTGTTACCTAATCTGACTCCAAAGAGAACAGTATTGTTGTTTTCATCAACTACTTGACACTCACTTTTGGTAAAGATGACTTTCAATCCATCATCACAAAGTTGACTTATGCTAATCAAATTTGCCTTTAGTCCTTCAACATAATAGACATTTACCAAAAAAGGTTGCTCATCATGCTCTAAGCAGCCTTTTCCCTTGATTGCTCTTTTAGCACCATCTCCAAATGTCACTTTTCCTGCTGTTACATCTGTGTATCCTGATAGAAATCCCGGATCTCCTGTCATATGACGGGAACAACCACTGTCAAAGTACCAAAGATTATTAATGTCACACGGAGCTGATGTGTAAGAAACCTTTGTAGTGTCCTCTTTATCCTCAATCTGAACAATGGACAAGTTACAACTTAGATGTTCTTCTGTGTCTTCACAGATCTGTTTGTGATTCTTCTGACTCAGCCTGCAGTTCCAATCATACAAATCCTGTTTTGCAACCTAGACTTTACAGAATTTTGTAGGCTCAACAAAGCACTTACTTGTCTTCCACAATTGTTTGACCTTTTCCTTGAACTTAAAACAGAATGATCGTGTGTGACCAGTCTTACCACAATGGAAGCAATTGAACATTCTTCTTCCTTTCTTAGATTTAGTCCACACGTTCTGTGTAATAACAGGTCTTGACTCAGGAGCGACAGATTTCTGCAGTCTAGCCTTCTGCAGAACAAGTTTCTGTATAGCTACTTCTGGTTGTATAACCTCTGCTTCATGATTTACTACACTCTTGACAAAATTAACAGGCTTGTCATACGTTTGTTCTGAAGATTGTCCCGAGATTGATAACCAAGACCATAGTGCTGAGAACCAGTTACTCCCATTGACAGGATCTCATCTAGTTTCTTCCCACCGTTGTTCAACATCCTGATTTTCTTGTGAATCTCATTCAATTCTTTCTCCTTCTCTTTCTCATAATCATGTTGAAGCACTTTCAATCTTTCGTCGAACCACTCTTTCTCAGACAGCGGAAGCTTTTTACCAATTGGTTTTTCTTTGTGTTCGTCCTCCAATAGGTTTATCTTAGCCTCAAGCTTGAGTTTCTCTTGTGCAAGTTGTAGCCTGTCATTGCTCAACATAACCCAACTATCGTACAGGATCCGATAGTCATCCTTAGGATCGAGTTCCTCATCTTCCTCAGTCTCAGACTCAGAACTGCTTGAGTTGTTGCTGTTCTTTGCAGTGTATGCCACGAAGTTTAGCAGATTTTCTTCTTCATTTTTTGTTTCAGTCGAATCAGAATCTGTGAAGCTTAAAAGGGCTCTTCCCTTGTCTTTTTGCTGATTAGGAAATTCTAACCTCAAGTGTCCCATTCCCTTGCACTCTGTGCACTTTATCTCTCTGCGTTTAGCAAGAGGACAATCAGTTTTGATATCACCATACCCATTACACTCAAAACACTTTATCTCACGTCTTTTATCAGGCTTGTCCTGTTGATTTTTGTGGAATCTGTTTCCTAACTTCTCTGTGTTACCTCTGTTCCACTGATCATTGTTCCCAGACTTCTCTGCCTCACCTCTGTTCCATTGATCTGTCTCTCTACCTTTGCCTTTCTCAACACGTTTCAGTGCTTTTTAATCAATTTTTTTTGTCTTTGTATGTTTTACCCAGAGTTTTTGCTTCACTTGCAATTGCACACATCTTGCCACTGAACTGTGATATCAATTCCTCAGGATCCATTCCCAGCAGTTCAAATTCAGATGCTAACTGCGCCAAATTGATAAGCCGAGTTTTTAGGCTCTAGCACACCAATTAACCCGATGTGCTAACACCACAATAATGGTGTATCGTTATAGCACTTAGGGTATCGATCCACAGGGAAACAAGAATAACACACCGAAACTACAAAATCTCGTTTAATCTAAGCGGAATAAGTTCTTGGTTTTGTAATACTTAAGTGAACTAATAAAAATTAAAGATGTAAACTTAAAAGCAACTATGAAAATAGACTAAAACATGGCATAACTAAAAATATAACGAAATATAAGTGACATAATTCTAACAATGCAAGTTAAGGTTCAAATAATCAAACAAGAGGAAATTACGATGTTCGGTTTAAAACAATATTACACAAACGAATCCTTGGGTAAGGTTATCGACCTCGGATGACTCCTAACTTGTTCAAGATGTTCAAACATTCAACAAAATGCATTCTTTTAGCCTAAGAACACTTCTAAAGATCAATCCACTCCCGTGGTAAAGATCCCTTTCAATATCTATCAATTAACAAGAACTCCCGTTCGTAATTCAAAGACAATGAAGCATTAAACTCAAGTCTAAATAGCCACAATTCATCTTAAACATCAATTCCCATTGGCTAAGGTATGAAAAGCACTCATTGAATTCATTCCAAAATTCTAACAACATTTCCCAATGGTTAAAACTTCTAAGTATCAAAACTAACTTGATCAAGGCTATTTTAGCATTAAGAACACTCAATGAGTAAAGAATACAAAGAATCTAGCTCCTAAACATCAAGAACAAGTCAAGAACCATCCTAATCTACCATACCCAAGAATTCTTAAAAGACTACTCACTAACCATAATTTTTACACTTAAAATTAACACACATTACACTAAACCATAAAAAGTCTAGAATTAAACATGCTCACAAGATGAAAACAAGATGATTCAAGCTAAGAAAAACAACACTAACATGAAAATCCAGAATTTTATCAAGAACATAAAAAAAAAGTCAACTCAACAATATTAACTCAAATCCAAAATTAAACCATAGAAATGAAGCTAAAGAAGAAACTAAGCATAATTTAGAAGAAAATCCAAGAAAGATGCATTAAATCAAAGATCAATACAAGTTTTTAGTTTAGAACTCAAGAAGAAAGAAAAGAAACATGCCCAGCTCTAGTTGTCTCATAATTAGGAAAAACTAGTATTTATATCTAGGTGGACGAACCGGTCAACCCGGAACAAAACCGGGTACTGACCCGGCAAGTTGGGTTGTGTCTGCTCGGCAGCGGTCAGGCGTGCCCGGTAGGAATGGCCGCTGGTGAGGATCGGGCACATGCCCCCGCTGGATGTGGCCGCTGGAAGATGTTGGCTGTGACCAAAGTTTCAGACGTCGAATCCAAACCGGCCAGAGAGGACGGTTGGCATGGCCGCTGGTGAGGATCGGCCATAACTCTTGAACCACGTATCCAAATGCTCTGAAACCACCTCCATTGGAAAGCTAACTCAATTGCCTATGACTTTCATGAAGAGCTCATAAGCTAAATCCAAAGGAAAGGCATTCATATGACTCGATCTTTCAAGCATGTTGGATTGACTCTGCATTTGACATTTCCTAGCTTTGGTCCAAAATTTGCATCCTTCATTTTCCTTCCATTTCTATGCATATCCTTTGACCCAATCCACTCCTAAACACCTGAATAAACACAAAAAGAACAAAACGAAGACACAAAACAACCTAGGACACCTAAAATGCAAGACAACACTGAATGAGACTTTAATGCATGAAAACATCCCAAAAATTGTACAAAGTGGGATTTAAAATATGAAAACTAGGCTTTAAAACATGTAAAATATACACTTATCAACTTCCCCGGACTTATCCTTTGCTTGCCCTCAAGCAAACATAAGGAAAGAATCCAAAGAAGAGGTTGAAAAGTCGGATCTCATATCCAAAAGAGAAAAATCAAAGCCTTAACCTCAAGGTCCTTTAACCAAGAGTACTATGATGCTCTAGTCAACCCTACTCCTTAGAGCTTATTCACACTTAGCACAATTCACCATTCACTCAATGCATCAAAATTCATGTGCAATCCTAGTCTTAACTCCTTAACATTCATTCAACACATAAGATGAATCTCGGAAAGTACATATCAAGTAATCCCACTTGGCTAGGAAGAGAAAGGTTTTAAAATCATTTACAAGAGAAGGCTCATTAAGATCAAAGGTTCTCTTAAGAAAAGGAATGAAACTTTATGCAAAATACTAAGAGTTAAAAACAATTGGGGCATACAAGCATTGAACTTTCATCTACCCATCCCCTTGTTTCCTATTGACTATCCTCATGTAAGTTTCATCCTATTTACCCAAATGTTAAGGCTCTTTTAGCCTATCTACCATCTCTTTCATTATTTTCTTCTCTTTCTCTAGGGAATTCTTCTTTCTTTGATCACATGATGTTTTGATTTCCAATCACTTTTTATTCAACTAGCTCTTTCATTCAGTCATCTTTAGCCTCTTACTCATCATTTAGACATTAGACCTTTAGTCTTTCTTACTACTTAGAGACTATACTCATTGCATTTAGAGCTATCATTCATGAACCAAACAAACAAAATTTTTGAAATTCCCTTTTCTTTCTCATTTAGAACAACACCCTTAGAGCCCATCCTAACTATCCTTAACCAAATTCTAGCTCAACGAGGTAAGAGCTAGTTCTACAAGAAAGTTCGTTCCTTGTCGTTTTCAAAACTCAACATGTTTTGCTAAGATCATTCCGGAAAAGACCTCACAAACGCACACAAGGATAATAGGCTTAGGAAAAGGCCTAGCTAGGGTGTGGTGAACCGCATAACGGCTATTTGGGTCAACAAGAGAGTGGTAAAAAGGAAAAATATAACCCAAATATGTATGTTCTATCCATGGGCTTAACTCATCAATGTACAAAGCAAGATAATTGAAGATCAAGTTTAAGTTTAAGTTCAAGATCATTGGAGTTAAGATCTATTCATGCACATTTCAAAATCGCAAAAAAAGTTTAAGCTAATCGAAACAAGAAGTGAATACATCATAGTCTTTTCAAGATGGTTCAAGCATCATATCACTCTTAGAAAGGTCTTGATTTTAAGTATAAGCTTAAACTCTTTACAATGAATTCTAATCATTGATCCTATGCATATAGCAAATGCAAACTAAATGATACTAAACTATTCTCAATCCTAAAAATCATATAAAACATGAGAAACTATATGATGCAAATGTTTTTTTTTTTTTTTAGTTTATAAAATGCAAGACCTATATACAATGCAAGACTCAATAAATCAAAAAAAACACAAACGTTAGTAGCATTCCCTCCCCCGAACTTAATTCACACCGTCTCGTGTGGAATTAAGCCGGAGAAAAGACTAACCAAAACGCAATGCAATAAACAAAATCAAAACAAAACAACAACTTATATGTACAAAAATGTGGTGGTGGTACCTCATTATGAGAAGCTTGTGCTCTAGAGGATTTACTACCGCGTTGAGGATTCTTTCTTCGAGTAGGTTCCCCACACTCTTGCCTGTCTTTCCCATTTGTGATCTGGGCGTCAGCGGCGGAGAGACGGTGGGAGTGACGCCGGTTTGGATCGGCCACCTGATCCCGCTGAATGTGGCCGCTAGAAGGTTCTAGAGCTGACTGTCGCTCACAGGTCTAATGCACCACGCGCAGGCGTGACCGCTGAAGACACCCGCTGGGCCTAATCGACCACATGACGCCGGTGAGATCGACCGCTGCAATTGTTGAAAGTTGTCCGTTGCTCACAGTCTTAGTCACCACCGGGCAGGCGTGACCGGTTGAAGTAACCGCTGCACAAGATCGAGCAACTCCCCCGCTGAATGTGTCCGATTCTACCTCTGGCACTTCCAATCTTTGAACGTCACCTTTTGTACATGTAACGAACGATTCCTGAAACTCACACAACCAAAAACACACGCAAAAACACAAGAAAATACTTATAAAACACACATTTATATATGAAGATATTAATATATACAAGGATACCATGGGATTGCCTCCCAAGCGCGCTTGTTTACGTCACTAAGCTTGACGTTGCAACTTCTCAGGCAGTGTTTGGAGGAGGAGTTTTGTAACTCTTTGGTGAGTCCTTGAGCCTGAGTGTCAGTACTTTTCTCATGATCTCTTGAATAGCTGTTGGACCTTTCTCTTTGAACTCGGGTGTGAGAAGTTCTCTAGCATTTGCAAAGGGTTTAGAGCTTCCTTTGCATTCAACCTTGTATTCAATCACACCATCCTCATATCTACAAGGTGTGAGTGTCATAGTGTGAGGCTCATCGAGCATGAACTTATCCTCATTCGGTTTGTTTTTGACAAGGGTGGGAGGATGTTTGTCTTTTGATTTCCTCTTCTTGCCCTTAGTGCACTCATCCTTTTGTTGCACCTTGATACTCTCAATCTCATTTTCTAATGTAGTAGAAAAGAGAGATCCCCAACAAGCTCCATCTAATGCCTTAGCTTCTTCATCATTACTAAAACTCAAAGCTTTCTCTTCATTAAATCTTTCTCCCTTTCACAAGACTTTGGAGGTGAAGCTATAACCATCTTCTTGACACTACTCATGAACTCTACTTTCCTAACTTGAACTTCATCATTCTTATGAGCAATGACACCACATAACTCGGTGGAGTAAGTTTTGATGGGATAGAAAACCTTGTCATCCACATACTCGAGATTACCCTTTTATTCGAAAATCTATGCTTGCACCGGTGGTGTTTAGGAAAGGGGTTCCAAGAAGAAGAGGAAGCTGTGGTTTGCCTCATCTTCATAACTATGAAATCTGTTGGAATAAGACAATCTCCAATCTTGAGAGGATAGTTTTCGATGATCCCAAGTGGGCATTTTGAAGAAGAATCTCCGAATGTGATGGAAGATGTGTAGTGTGTCATGCTCTTGATTCCAAGATTCTTCGCCATCTCAAGCGACATCACATTCACGCTTGACCCAGAATCGCATAAGGCATCATCAACGTTCAAATGACCTAGGGAACAAGAGATGACAAATATACCGGGATTTCCAAGCTTGGGGATCGATTTGGGACAGAGTGGAGGAGGTTCATTGCAGAAAACCTCTTTCTTTTCAAGTTTGAGAGCCTTCTCAACCTCCATTTGTGTAGCAACTATTGGCTTTTCAATAACGCTTCTATTCATGTTCCCTATGACATCAGTACCGTCATCCTCAAAGACCAACTCTATACCTTGTTTCTCAATGTCCTCATTTACCTTCGAAGGAAGAGCTTCATCATTTGAACCATAGAGTAGTTCCATGAACTCTTCAATAGCTTGTTCTTCCTCATCATTTGAAAGGATAGCGTTACAAAACTCCTTTGGATTAGCTTCGGTTTTCCCGGTAATGTTCCCGGTTGTCTACTTGAAGAAGATGCTCCTTGAGCTATTTGATGATCCAGGTGTTTCATCTTCGAGTTAAGCGCCTCAAACTTGGCATTAGATCATTGTATGAACAATCTACCTTGGTATGAATCTCAGACATTTTCTTGTTCAACTCAAGCGAACATTCGCTTGCCCCGTGATAAGTTGTTGGAGCATACCTTTCATGTCAAAATCAGGTTGTTGAGATGAATTCGGTTGTGGTTGGGGTTTGTACCCTTGTTGATTGTTGTTAGGAACGAAGGGCGCTTTATTTCTGAAAACCTCCTTGGTTGTTTTGGAATCCGCTTTGTTGGCCTTGGAACTGCGGGTTCGGTATGAATCTTTGTTGTGTGAAGCTTTGCCCTTGGTGTTCGATGGCACAAAAGGTCGTGATTGGTAATTGTGTTGTAATTCATGTTGTATCCTCCTTGATAACCTCCTTGGTTACCCACAAAGTTGATCTCTTCTTGAGCTTCAACACATAACTCCTCTTGACAAGTTTGTCCTCCATCTAATTCTCCTACGAAGTTAACTTGCCTTGAGTGCTTTGCAAAACTTGGTCCATCTTTTCGTGCAAAACTTTCATCTCTTTAGTTCTCTGCTCCTCTCTTTCACCACCTCCTCTAGAGGCTCTATCATAGTCTTCACCATAGCTCCCATCACTTTGAGCCAAGTTTTCTACAGTTGTAATCCTTCCTCGACATCCTTTCGAGAAAGTTACCGTTGCTTGCCGTATCTAGGAGCATCCTTATCTTAGGAACCACCCCTCTATATAATGTGCTCAAGAGTGACTCATCTGAAAATCCATGATGAGGACACTTAGTTGTATATCCCTTGAACCTCTCCCAAGCCTCACTGAAACTCTCATTGTTCTTTTGCGTGAAGCTCGATATTTCATTTCTGAGGCGGGCTGTCCTTGACGTGGAAAAGATTTAGCCAAGAATGCCTTTTTGCATTGATCCCAAGTAGTTATTGAACCTCTTGGCAAGCTCTTCTCCCACTGCCTGACTTGTCCCCAAGTGAGAATGGGAACAACCTCAGCTTAAATGCATCCTCAGAGATGCCGTTTATTTAACAAGCCCACACACTTGATCAAACTGATCCAAGTGGTCAAGAGGATCCTCTACGGCTAGTCCATGGAACTTGTTCCCTTGCACCATGCTAATCAAGCTTGCCTTGATCTCGAAGTTGTTATTTTCGACAGCCGGTGCTTGGATACCAGTTCGTTTCCGTGGACTTGGGGTTCATCAAACGCCCCAATCACTCTTGGTGCTCTTTGAGCTGGGCGTGGGATACCTTCAGCACCCAACCCTTGACTGCTGCTTGCTCATTGTTATCACCCATCTCCAGACGATGGAATCTCTCTAGTCTCTCTCTTTCTCTTCTTGCACGTGAATTAACCCTTTCAAGTCGACCAAGATCTGTACAATACCAATCAAATTTTCTTGACTTGACTTCTCAGGTTCATATACCTGAAAAAGAAAGAAACCAAAGCTCACAAATTAGCTTCTTCTTTCGAACAAAGCCTAGTCTCAAACCAAATCCAAATCTCAATGGCTATTGCTAGTTTTCCCCGGCAACGGCGCCAAATTGATAAGCCGAGTTTTTAGGCTCTAGCACACCAATTAACCGATGCTAACACCACAATAATGGTGTATCGTTATAGCACTTAGGGTATCGATCCACAGGGAAACACAAGAATAACACACCGAAACTACAAAATCTCGTTTAATCTAAGCGGAATAAGTTCTTGGTTTTGTAATACTTAAGTGAACTAATAAAAATTAAAGATGTATAACTTAAAAGCAACTATGAAAATAGACTAAAACATGGCATAACTAAAAATATAACGAATATATAAGTGACATAATTCTAACAATGCAAGTTAAGGTTCAAATAATCAAACAAGAGGAAATTACGATGTTCGGTTTAAAACAATATTACACAAACGAATTTGGGTAAGGTTATCGACGTCGGATGACTCCTAACTTGTTCAAGATGTTCAAACATTCAACAAAATGCATTCTTTTAGCCTAAGAACACTTCTTAAGATCAATCACTCCGTGGTAAAGATCCCTTTCAATATCTATCAATTAACAAGAACTCCCGTTCGTAATTCAAAGACAATGAAGCATTAAACTCAAGTCTAAATAGCCACAATTCATCTTAAACATCAATTCCCATTGGCTAAGGTATGAAAGCACTCATTGAATTCATTCCAAAATCTAACAACATTTCCCAATGTAAAACTTCTAAGTATCAAAACTAACTTGATCAAGGCTATTTTAGCATTAAGAACACTCAATGAGTAAAGAATACAAAGAATCTAGCTCCTAAACATCAAGAACAAGTCAAGAACCATCCTAATCTACCATACCCAAGAATTCTTAAAAGACTACTCACTACCATAATTTTTACACTTAACACATAAAAAGTCTAGAATTAAACATGCTCACAAGATGAAAACAAGATGATTCAAGCTAAGAAAAACAACACTAACATGAAAATCCAGAATTTTATCAAGAACATAAAAAAAAAGTCAACTCAACAATATTAACTCAAATCCAAAATTAAAACCATAGAAATAAGCTAAAGAAGAAACTAAGCATAATTTAGAAGAAAATCAAGAAAGATGCATTAAACTCAAAGATCAATACAAGTTTTTAGTTTAGAACTCAAGAAGAAGAGAAAGAAAACATGCCCAGCTCTAGTTGTCTCATAATTAGGAAAAACTAGTATTTATATCTAGGGTGGACGAACCGGGTCAACCCGGAACAAACCGGGTACTGACCCGGCAAAGTTGGGTTGTGTCTGCTCGGCAGCGGTCAGGCGTGCCCGGTAGGAATGCCGCTGGTGAGGATCGGGCACATGCCCCCGCTGGATGTGGCCGCTGGAAGATGTTGGCTGTGACCAAAGTTTCAGACGTCGAATCCAAACCGGCCAGAGGAGACCGGTTGGCATGGCCGCTGGTGAGGATCGGCCATAACTCTTGAACCACGTATCCAAATGCTCTGAAACCACCTCCATGGAAAGCTAACTCAATTGCCTATGACTTTCATGAAGAGCTCAAAGCCTAATCCAAAGGAAAGGCCGATCTTTCAAGCATGTTGGATTGACTCTGCATTTGACATTTCCTAGCTTTGGTCCAAAATTTGCATCCTTCATTTTCCTTCCATTTCTATGCATATCCTTTGACCCAATCCACTCCTAAACACCTGAATAAACACAAAAAGAACAAAAAGAAGACACAAAACAACCTAGGACACCTAAAATGCAAGACAACACTGAATGAGACTTTAATGCATGAAAACATCCCAAAAATTGTACAAAGTGGGATTTAAACATATGAAAACTAGGCTTTAAAACATGTAAAATATACACTTATCACCAACCTTGTTCTCTTAACACTTGGATTACCTTCGTGTGCTTTCTGTAGGATCTCTCAGGCCTGTTTAGCAGATTCACATCCTTGAACACGCTTGAATTCATCATTATCCACAACACCAAATATAGCATTCAGAGCCCGTGCATTGAACTTGGACAGATTTTTCTCATCTGTTGTCCAACGAACCTTTGGTTTTGTGATGTTCTCACCTGTCTCTATCGTGTCATATGGAGGCTCCCTCGAGCAAGCTAGGAGTCAGCAACGACGAGTTGCCACCACCATCCACTACAATCGCTGGTCCTAGCAAACTTGCTGAGCAACAAGAACAACAACATGCTCCATTGCCAGCAAAGCCGCTAGCCACTGCCAACCTTCGATGGGCCGCTCGCTGACGACTCGAAGGTCTCCCTGACGACTCGAAGGTCTCCCTGGCAACTCAGCAGCTCCTGCAGGTGCTCAAACTCATACCAACCTACCAACTCCCACAAATGCCGCATTTCGTGTAGCTAGACCAACCTTGAACGTGGAAGCTAATAGAGTTGCAGACAACAGAGCTAGCCTCGATGGTTTGATGCAGACCATCCTCGATCGACTTGACCGACATGAGGATAAGAAGAACGAAAGACTTGATGCCATCATGGCAGCACACGAAGTCCCCCAAACTTGGCATAGAACTTCAAGAGGTCCAAGCACAAGGCGGCGCAACACCAAACCCGTCACCAGACCGCGGCAAACTCCAAACTTGGAGCGAACTAAAAACCACCGACAATCATGAATCATTGTCAGATCAATCAACGAACGTGCGAAGGGAAGACAGTTGAGTGAAGACATTCTCGCTGATCCACGCGATCGTTAACTCGAGCTGATGAAGACGACGCTTTGCGACATGACCTCTAAAATGCACTGCACGATCAATTCGACGCCAGAATTAGAGAAGGTGTTAGAAGAAACCCGACTATCACTCTTTCCCTCACGCATATCTGGTGTCTGCGTGAAGCATAGCGGGAAGGTGAAACTGCAGAGTTATGAAGGAAACACTGATCCAGCACGATTCCTAGCAACCTTTAACCACACAGTAGGTCACGCACACTTCTCTCTATAGAAACAAGACGCAGATAGCTGCCAGCTGTTCATTGAGCACCTAAGTGGTCTCACACTAAACTGGTTCTCCCGGCTCAAAGCCAACTCGATTAACAACTTCGACCAACTGCCCAAGGCGTTCTTGAAGCACTATTCGATGTACATTGAAAAGGGAACGTCAAAAGGCGCTAAAGGATCCCTACGCACCTTCATCGGATGCTTCAAAGTCGTTATCTTTGACGTGGTCATACCCGATGATGACGTCATCGCTTTACAGAATTCCCTATGGCACGACTCTTGATTCTGCAAAAATCTAACATGATAATGGGAGGCCTAACTTCGTGTCGTAATTTTGTGCGATCAATCAAGGAATACATGCACCAAGTAGAGATGCATAAGATTTACCTAAGGAGAGATACACTAGCCCATCCAAGCTCAAAAGAAATTGTATTCACTGAAGACGACGACATCGACCATCCGGAGGTCTATAATGATCCGCTTGTGGTTGAGATAATCATCGGAGAGAACACGGTGACGCGAGTTTTGATTGACACTGGGAGCTCCGTAAATGTCTTGTTCAAAGACTTCCTACAGATGGTGCAAATCAATCTCTGCACAGTCAAACCCGAGACTCAAGAGCTAGCCGGCTTTGATGGACACTTGCTTATGACCGTCGGCAATATCACCCTGCAGATCTATGTAGATGGCATTATAGCGTGGGTGAACTTTGTGGTTGTCAATAGGCCTGTAGTTTACAATGTCATCCTTGTAACCCAATGGTTTCACAAGATTAAAGCAGTCGTGTCAACACGCAGCTTGTACATGTTTCCTTGTTGAACGAAAGATGCGAAGTGCTAAAACTTAAAGCAATTAAAGAAGGGAGGAGCAGAGTTCGACAACGCCAGCACCTACGACCTCTCTCCCAAGAACGGCAACACAATTCAAGTTAGTATTGACGAGAACAACCTTGAACGTTGTGTCGACATCGGTGCAGACTTATCTTAAAACATGAAGAACGAGTTCATTCAGTTCCTCTGTCAAAATGCGGCCACTTTTACGTGGTCGATTGAAGATATGACTTGCACCAATCCAGTAATCGCTAGTCACGAACTAAACGTCGATCCGACTTACAAACCAGTCAAGCAGAAACGTCGGAAGCTTGGTCCCGATCGAGCAAACGCTGTGAACGAAGAAGTTAACAAACTTCTTGACGCCGGTTCAATATTTGAAGTGAAGTACCCTGACTAGCTAGCCAATCTTGTGGTGGTAAAAAAAAAGAACGACAAATGGTGGATGTGCATAGACTTTACTGATCTCAACAAAGCGTGCCTAAAGTCATTCCATTCGAACTCAAAAACGGAGGAGCAACGTATCAACTTCTAGTAAACCGGATGTTTGCTTGGCCGAACCATGGAAGTATACATCGACGACATGCTCGTCAAATTGCCCCGCTAAGAAGATCACATTAGCCACTTACGAGAGTGTTTTGATGTCCTCGGATATCTTGTTACAAAACGAGGCATCGAAGCCAACCCGAAGCAGATTGCCGCTATCATCGACCTCCCCGCTCCAAAGAACACTCGTGAGGTTCAAAAACTTACGGGACGTATCGCGGCATTAAAGCATTTTATATCAAGATCCACCGATAAGTTGTCTTCCATTCTATTAGTTACTATGTGCAAACAAGCGGTTACAGTAGGATGAGAGGTGCGAAACCGCCTTCAAAGAGCTCAAACAATATCTTTCAACTCTGCCGATCTTAGCAAAACCAGACGAAGGAGAATCGTTATATCTTTACATCTCCGTCTCCAGCTCATTTGTTAGCGGCGTGCTCGTGAGCAAAACACTCAATGGAGCCGACCTACGATACCCGACTCTAGAGAACCTCACCTTTGCGGTTGTAGTATCTGCACGAAAGCTGCACCCCTACTTCTAGTCACTCACCATTGCAGTTTTGAAGAACCAGCCATTGCTTACAATTTTGCATAGCCCGAGCCTATCCGGAACACTCGCCAAATGGGCCATCAAACTAAGTGAGTATGATATGATATCGAGTATAGAAATTGAACGAGCGCGAAGTCTCAAATTCTAGCAGATTTCCTCATAAAACTTTCTCCCGAACTCTCTGAAAGCATCCCGACGATGGAAAAATGGGTTTTGCACGTAGAATGAGCATCATACAAACTTGGCTTCTAAATCGACATACGATTGGAATCACCAACCAGAGAAGTACTAAAACAGTCCTTTCGCTTAGACTTCTCATCATCAAACAACGAGGCTAAGTACGAAGCTCTCATCGCCGAGTTACACCTTGCTCGAGGCATCGGGGCAAAACGAATTCAAGCATACTGTGACTCTCAACTTGTTGTCAATCAGTTCAGCGGAGACTACAAGACAAAGAATGAGCAAATGGATGCTTACCTCAAGATAGTCCGCGTACTATCAACACACTTTGAGTCCTTCAAGCTCGAGAAGATCCCAAGAAACGATAATGCACCCGCCAACGCGTTAGCCATAGTGGCGTCAACTTCAGATCCTGACCTTCGTCGTGTCATACCAGTTGAGAGCATTGATAAGCCAACCATTGACGTCGCTACGCCACCCATGGCCAAACCACCTACAACAATATTCGCTGCTTCCGATGATATTCTTGTTGAAAACGATCTACCTGCAGCGGACAACTCAACAACAAATAATTGGATTAACAAAATCCACCTAAGTAAATCAACGCCACGGAAACTGCCAAGCCGAAGCAACCAACAAACCATTGTCGATGGACTCAAGAAACGTCTAGAAGAAAAGAAGGGAGCATGGGCTGATAAATTAGACGGTGTTCTCTGGTCGAACAGAACCACCCCACATCGAGCGAATGGATGAACACCATTCTCCCTAGCTTGCGGATTAGAAGCATTGGATCCGTCAATAGTCGGCATTACAACAATCCGTCGATCGTTGCTTGTCCACAATCCATAGCTCCATGACCAACTCCTCCTCGAGAATCTTGATACTATAGAAGAAAAACGAGACAAAGCCCTGCTCCGAATCCAAAACTATCAAAACGCCGCAACCAAACTCTACAACAAGAAAGTGTGAAACCGACATTTTGCAAATGAGCCGAAGCAAACGCCAGAAAAATGGGGGCTCGATGGGAAGGACCATATATCATTACAAAATCATCAAACCTGGCTTCTACAAACCTTTGACAATGAGAGTAACACCAATCCATGGGTCGTGGAACTCTCTCCATTTAAACTGATACTACTACTGAATCCCAAAGCTTGAAGAATAAAGACCAAAGAAATGGCCCAGTGCCGCGATTGAAGACCGACGAAACGGCCCAACGACGCCCAAAAACAAAAAAAAGAAAAGAAAACAAAAGAAAAGAACGCTCGCCCAGCCAAGCCTCTTCTTTGTAACATGAACTATAATTGGCTTGATCCCTGCAAAGGGTACGTAGGCATCCTCTTATGAGGCACAACTATATCTAATAAAAAAAATTTCACTCGTTTGCTCGAAACATTCGCAACAGTTACTCAACTCGCTTACTCAAAATCTTTGCAAACTCAGCTCTTGCTACTTTACTTCATCTCCTTGGCCAGTTGATGATTTTATACGTGTTCCCTCATGAATACAGTGGTGCTCGTTGAGCAAAGGTAATAACCCTGTTACGCTGAGCGAACTTAACCCAGCCGCGTTGAACAGAATTACCAACCCTATCTCGATCGAAATAATCCATGTCTTTGTTTAAGTAAGCCTAAAACTTACACTTAAAGACTTAAAGCCGAGTCCGTCTCGCAAATAGCTGGTAGGCGACCAGACAGTATAAGCCAAGCTTGCACGTTCGTGATGATCTTGAAGCACCCACAGGGTTAGTCAAAAGACGTCTTGTTACATATTAACTTTGATTTTCAATTCAAGTGTATACATGATATGTCAAGAGACGTCTTGCGCCATAATATGCTTCGAAAACAAGTTTATACGCCAAGGAAAACCTCGCAGGACCTTGTTCGTTAACCGAGGC
This sequence comes from Crucihimalaya himalaica, assembly GCA_004349715.1. Classification (NCBI taxonomy): domain Eukaryota; kingdom Viridiplantae; phylum Streptophyta; class Magnoliopsida; order Brassicales; family Brassicaceae; genus Crucihimalaya; species Crucihimalaya himalaica. The sequence goes on along the minus strand of SMJT01000055.1, from coordinate 199,959 downwards.
AAACCTTGCAAGAAGAAACAAAGCCGAGCTTTGGCTCGCAAGAAAACACATTTCAACTAAGACCGGTCTTACATCAAGAAGAAATCTTAAGTAGGAAAACTCAATTCCTCTAAACTCCTACTCGCAAGATTGATAGATCAGAAGACAAACTAGAGCCAAAAGTTGAACTTTGCCTCGCAAAAGCCGAGCTTTGTCTCGCAAAACCAAACTTTGTCTCGCATTTTTTAACAAAAAATCGAGCTCAGCCTCGTATTTCTTAATCAAAATCCAAGCTCAGCCTCGCACTAACTCAAAAGCCGAGCCCAGCCTCACAATCAATCAAGAAAATAGAACCGTAAAAAAAATGGAAGACAAACTAGAGTACGAAAGAATTCTGAATTAAATGATGAAAGGTTCGAACATGTCAAGAAAAGATCTGAAACATCAACGTAAGAATCAAGAAAAAAAAAACGAGCGTCCAATCGCAAATGACAAAAGAAAAACAAACGAAAGAGAAAAATAAAATCTCAAAGTCTCAAAATCGGAACGAGGACGACCAAGTCCATTCCTTACATGACCAGACGGTTCCGCAGACCGCGTGGCACCCATTGAAGAACCGCGTCCCAGAGGTGTAAGCTCCTCATGATCACCTGCCTCCAAATCGAAGATACTCATCTCGATAATCATATTCTCCCACAACTCCTTGTCTGCCTACAACTTCTGAAGCTTCTCTTCGAGAACAACGACCCCCTGTTTGATCAACTCGCGAAGGTAGTCCAGCGTTCCCGAAATTTGGCTAAGAGTTAAAAGAGGGACTTTCATTGCATCGTTCCGCATCAGAATTATTAGAATGTGAAATAAACGAATTTTCAAAAGAAGAAAAGGAGTGAATATGTTCTCATATGTCACATTATTATTCAATTTTTAACAATAATATAGTTTACTTGTTTTTGTACCTTGGGGTCGTCTTCTAATAATTATATTCTATCAATATTTCACAAATTTGTTACAACTTCTTATATATTTCAAATTAGTTAATGTTTATCCCCTAAAAATTAGAAATTTTTGGTATGTCTTGTTTAATTTCATTAACTAAATATTTTAAAACCATATTAGACATGTTAGTTTTTTTCTTTCTTATATTGTATAATCTCTATTTTTTCCATCTTAGGCTTTCAATGTAATGTAGAAGAGTAAGATAGAACTTTTTATTGGACGATACATATGAATCTCCATGAGACTCAACAAAAATTTAGAGTAAAATAATTATTTATTTATTCATGTCAATTTTCATCATCACAATTTTATCAAATCTATTTTTATTTGAGTTTGAATGTCTAAAGAAGCTAATGTATGAGGATGAGGTAATCCAATTGCATTTATTTAACCTTAATCAAAATTAACTATAAGAAAAAAATTTGTAATTACATTCATTTTTAATTATCAAAATTCCATATTTGGATTAGATTCGTGTGAGTTTTAACCACAGGCTGACACGTGTCATCCTTTATAGTCAAATATGTTGTTTGATTTTCTTTCTAATTTATTAAGAGTTAAATGTCTCCAATACCATTTTTCTAGAAAAACTTCGTCATTTATACCACAATTCCCTTACTTTTTCCTTCATACCACATTTCCATATTGAAAAGACAGATACACCCTAATCTTTTTGTTTTGTTTTACTCTCTTTTTCCTAAATTATTCTTCTACTTATATCTTTATCTATTTCTCTCTCTTATTTTCAATTTATATCTCTCTATTTCTCTCTTTTCTCACTTATAATAAACATCCATAAACTCCACAAAACTCAACAAATTGGCTATGTCATCTCTTTTCTCAATATATATTTTGTCTACCATATTTTCTTTTTAATCAATTCAAGTTATTAGAAATATATACATATGTTTTTGTAGACAACTTGTGAGTAATACATATACGTTATTTTCCTCCAAAAAATAAGACAAATGCTTTCGTGGATATTTAATTGGTCGAAGAAATGAGAGATAAATCTGGAATTTTTTCCACGATATATATATTGTCCACCATTTATTGTTGTCCACCATATGTACCTTTTTAGTCACTTAAATATGTTACAAATGTATGTGTATATTCGTGGACAAAAAAAACAAAAAACCAAACGCCTCCTTCTCATTGTCGATTTCTTGCATCTCGATTTTTCGTTCATGACATTTTAAGAGAGAGAACGATGTGACTGGAGAATAATATATATTAATATTTTTAAATGAAAGAGAGGAAGGGAATAAAAGAGAAGAAAAACATAAAATAAGGAAAGAAAATGGAAGGCAGAACATATTTGTCATTTTTTTTTTGCTTTCTACCACAGCAAAGTGGTATAAATGAAAATAAAGAGTGTGTTGTGGTATAAATAGAATAAGTTTTTTCAAAAAGTGGTATAATAGAAAATAAGCCCATATAATAATTGATTTTAAATGTGTTGATGTGGACATCGAACCGGATGAGCCTTCTCCCGACATGCCTATTGTAATGGAAGGCTCAATGACACGTTCACGGGCAAAGAAGATCAGAGAAGAATTCAACAAGGTCGTAAGTGTGTTCATTTTCCCAGCCCAAGAAGCACAAGCCTTTCCGAAAGGAACCGGACCAACACCAAATATAAAAGAATCCGAGGATAGCAATGGGCCTCCAACATTGGATTCAAGCAACCCGAATGATGCCAACCCACAAGAGAACCTCATGATGGATTTCGGGGAAGCTAATGGGCTTAAAGAACTTGAAGAACCCCAAAGAAACGCGCCCCACCAGTTAGAATGTACGTGGCCTCTCTGCCTCCTGGATAAGGTAAGTATGGTTTTCATTGTTTCAATATTTTCTTGAGTTTCTTTTGCAGGTGTGCCACGTCCTTTACACTCAGTTAAATTGAGTCTTTAGAGTCTAAGAGTGTCAAAACCAAAGCCTCTAACATGTGGAGAGGGTTTCACTCACATGTGCGTGAGTTTCCTTTTTTGGATTGTTTTTATTTTTGCGAGTTTTCTTGTATTATTTATGCTTTCTTTGAGACTTGAAGTCTCGGCCTAGAAGCCCTAGCTGGTGGACTATTAATAAAGTTCCCTTGTAGCTTTGTATTCATCTTTTACCCTAATATCAATAAAGACGCCGTTTTTGTTCCATTGAGTTCCCTTGCGAGTTCGAGTGTTCTTGTACCTTTGAATGTGGTTTCCCCCTTAGGACAAGTTCAGTAGATGTATCAAAGGTTCCTCCATAGCCTTTGTGGTGCATTCGATCCATCTCACCCTCCCCTCAATCCAGTTCACAAGAGAGAGCGTCTGCCAGCTCGTGTTACCACCACCGTCCGTTCACAAGGCTCCCCGGAGTCATGTATCATCTCGTATCAGAGCTTAAGGCTCTTGAAAACTCTGGGGAACTCTATCCTTTGTTTACTTCTCACTTCCCTTTTTCTTTTACTTCCACCGCATAAACCCTAAACCCTAAAAAAAAAATTTGGATTGTTTGTTTGTTGATTCCCGTTTGCTTTTATTTCGATTTGCTTCTTGCATCTTGTTAGTCGGCTAGTTTAGGTTGTTAGTTTCTATTCAGAAAAAAAAAAAAGACTAGTTACTTGTTTAGATTAAAAATCAAAAACCCTAGAAAAAGAGACTGTTTGCAAGTGTAGGTGGAGTTATTAAATCAAATTTGTCCTTGTCTTGCTTTTGTCGAGTTGTTTAAGTTTGATCTATTGTTTCTGTCTTATTTAGTTTGATGTTGTTAGATCTAAAGTAAAAAAAAACAAAAAAGGAAATTAGGGTTCTTTGTCCATCGCTTGTTAGCTTTAGGATTGATAACTTGCCGTGTTCGTGTCTTGTTAGGTTGCTAGTCCCTTGCTTATTTCTGTTATTTGTTTACTTAAGAAAACTAAATAAAAATCGTATTGTGTTGCTTTTATCTGATTTTAGGAATTTGATACTCTAGTGTTGTTGTTGATTTTGTAGTAAGAACTATGGGAGACAACCAACGACAACAATGCGGCTGACAATGCCCTTGCTACCACCCTAGCAGCTATCTAGGCAACACTTCAAACTTTGAGACTATATGGCCCGATTGGAACAACCACGAGTGGTGAACCCCATCCGTAATAACTCACCTCCACCTCGTGAGCAACATGATGAGAAGGAGCCCGGAGATCCTCGGGAGATCCTCGGATGAACCAGAACCTCAACCACCACCAAGACCAGTTTGTTCCCCGAGCTAGAGACCCTCACCATAGGGGCAAGGACCGTGAAGACAACCCGGCACATCCTGTAGACCCCAAGTTAACAGCTCCCACTTTTGCAGGACGAGTCAATCCAGAAGCTTACATGGATTGGGAAAGAAGAATGGAGCATATCTTCTCTTGCTACGACTACAATGACCAGAAGAAGGTGTCTTTTGCTGCTGCCCAATTCACGGAGAATGCCTTAGTTTGGTGGGACCTTGATGTATCCGAGAGAAGGAAGCATAGATACGGCCAGATCACCACTTGGGTTGAGATAAAATTCACCCTAAAGAAAAGGTATGTACCATCCTATTTCGATAGAGACTTACATAAACGTTTTCGTAAGTAAGTACATGGAAACAAGACGGTGGAGGAGTATTTTGAGGAGTTTGAACAACTCCTTAACCGGATGGAGACAAATGAGTCCGAGGAGACCCTCATGTCATAGTTCATTGAAGGATTACAAGACCGGATATCCCGTAAGGTGGATAGGCAACCATATCATGACTTGCAAGAGGTAGTACACATAGCCATTCAAGTTGAACAGCACATCAAACAGAAGGTAGCTACCACCAAGCCTCGGACCAATCAGCCTTGGAACGCCCCATCCAACAAACCACAAGAAAAAGGTGAATCGGTGGAAATAGAGTCTCGGTTCAAGAAGAACACTGTGGAGACTTCTAAATCTCAACTAAAGCCGGACCAAGGTAAGTCTTCTCAGCCTAGTAGAACTTGTGACATTATCTGTATTAAGTGTCAAGATAGGGGACATATGACTCGAGAATGCCCAAACCAACGGGTGATAATCCTTACTGTAAGTGGCTATGAGTCCCAAGATGACGCTGAAAATGATGGCTCACAATTGGAGGATGGGCTGGAGTATCCTGATGTAGGAGAGCTCCTCATCACCAGGAGAGTCCTTAGCGTGATGGTAAACCCCGAGGAGACTGTCCAAAGAGATAATATCTTTCATACTCGGTGCACCATTAACAACAAGGTATGTAGCTTAATAATTGATGGTGGTTCATGTACTAACGTGGCCAGCAAGCTACTTGTTGATAAGCTAGGTCTTCCCACTGCCAAGCATCCCTATCCCTATAAGTTGATATGGCTCAATGACTCCACAGAGTTGAAGATTTTGGAGCAAGTGATGGTGCCATTTAGTGTTGGTAAGTATCGGGACCAAGTGTTGTGTGATGTGCTGCCCATGCAAGCCGGACAGTTATTGTTAAGGAGACCTTGGTAATTTGATCAAAAAGTGAAACATGATGGATGTACCAATCAATACTCATTCACGCTAGACAAGCGTAAGTACACTCTTGTACCCCTGTCACCATTCAAAGTGCATGAACTTCAGCTTAAAATGAGCAAGGATGTCCAGGTAAGTAAAACTAACCTTTTTGTATCTTCTCACAAGGTTAGTAAAGTTTTAAACTCTAAACACATTGTGCTACTTATGATCTTCAAAGAAAATTTGTTCTCATGGGTGGAAAGCTTAGCCTTACCTCAGGAGGTGACTATGCTCTTGAATTGGTTTGAGGACGTATTCCCCGAGGAGATACCAGCGCTAAAGAATTTGAAGCTCAAGTTCATGATCTCATGTCCAAAGAATACATCTGAGAGAGTCTAATCCCGTGTGTCGTGCCCGTGTTGCTTGTGCCAAAGAATGATGGTACTTGGAGGATGTGTGTAAACTATCGGGTCATCAACAACATCACCATTAAATACTAGCACCCAATACTGGGTCTTGACGACATGCTTGACCAACTACACGGAGCAACCATCTTTTCTAAAGTTGACTTGAAGAGTGGATACCACTAGGTTCACATGAAGGAGGGTGATGAATGGAAGACATCATTTAAAACCAACAAGGCTTGTACAAATGGTTGGTAATGCCATTCAGCCTTACAAATGCACCAAGCACCTTCATGAGGCTCATGAACCATGTTCTAAGAACCTACATCAGTAAGTTTGTAGTGGTATATTTTGATGATATTTTTGTTTATAGCACATGTTTGTTCGATCATTTGAAACACCTTGAGTTGGTCTTAGAGACCCTTCAACAAGAAGGTCTCTATGCAAACTTCATGAAGTGCACCTTTTGAACTAATCAGCTTGTTTTCCTAGGTTTTGTTGTAAGTTCCCAAGACCTACAGGTTGATCATGAGAAGATAAGAGCAATTGAGGAATGGCCAACACCAACAACAGGACATGTTCGGAGTTTTCATGGACTGGCTAGCTTCTATCGAAGGTTTGTCAAGGATTTCAGCACCATAGCAACTCCTCTCACGGCTGTTATCAAGAAGGATGTTGCGTTCAAATGGGGTGAGGCCCAAGAAGAGGCTTTTTGTAAGCTTAAGGATCAGTTTACTCATGCCCCAATGTTAGGCCTACCCGACTTTGAAAAGATCTTTGAGGTCGAATGTGATGCCTCCGGATTAGGCATAGGAGCTGTCCTCACTCAAGATAAGCGTCCAATTTCTTACTTTAGTGAGAAGTTGAGCAGAGCCCCGCTTAACTACCCTACCTATAATAAGAAACTATACGCATTAGTACGTTCTTTGGAGGTTTGGTAACATTATTTGTTGGCCTAAGAGTTTGTGATCCATACGGATCATGAGACATTAAAGCATTTAGGGGTCGGACTAATCTCAAGAGGAGGCATGCGAGGTGGTTAGAATTCATAGAAACCTTTCCATACATCATCAAGTACAAGAAAGGCAAGGATAATGTAGTGGTTGATGCTCTTTCACGAAGACATGCCTTGATCACTACCATAGATGATAAAGTATTAGGTTTGAACATGTCAAAGTCATCTATTGGGAGGATCTGGATTTCGGGAACATCTATAAGGAATGTGATAAAGGAGCATTCGGTCCATACTATAAACACGAGAATTATCTATTTCAAGATAAGAGGTTATGCATTCCGCAAGGATCGTTGATGGAACTGATCACCCGAGAAGCACATGGTGGAGGACTCATGTGACACTTTGATGTAGACAAAACCTATTATGTGTTTAATGGAGCACTTCTTCTAGCCTCACATGAGGAGTGATGTGGAGAGATTTTGCGCCAAGTTTGTCACATGCTTAAAAGCTAAATCCAGGTCACATCTCCATGGACTATACATGCCCTTACCTATACCTAACGCTCCTTGGGAAGATATTTCTATGGATTTTGTTGTAGGTTTACCACAGGTGAGACATAAGGACTCCATTTTCGTAGTAGTGGACCAGCTCTCCAAAATGACCCATTTCATACCGTGTGATAAAACCAATGATGCTACCCAAATTGCAGACTTGTTCTTCAAAGAGGTGGTACGCTTGCATGGAGTGCCACAGACCATCGTGTCAGATAGAGACACCAAATTTATGTGGCAATTCTGAAAAACCTTGTGGAGGAAGCTAGGGACCAAACTCCTCTTCTCACTTGCCACCCCCAAACGGATGGACAAATCGAGGTAGTAAACCGTACTCTAGCAACCTTGCTTAGAGTTTTGGTCGATAAAAACCTTGGAACTTGGATTGATTGCTTACCATTCATTGAATTTGCTTACACCCGTGCTACTCATTCCGCTTCCGAGTTTTGTCCATTTGAAAATAGTGTACGGATTCTAGCCTCTTACACCACTAGACTTATCACCACTGCCCCCAGGATCACACCAAGATCAAGATAGAAACCGCAAGGCTGATCTTGTGAGGAAATTGCACCAAACCGTCAAGAAAAATTTGGAGAAGAAGACAGAGAAGTACAAGCAATTTGTTAATAAACGCCGAAAAGAAGTGATTTTTAAGCCAAGCAATTATAGTTTGGCTCCACATGAGACAAGAGAGATTTCCAAACAAGAGGACCTCCAAGCTTGCACCACGAGGAGATAGCCCATTTAAAGTGTTGGAAAAGATCAACCATAATGCCTACTGACTGGAGCTTCCAGGTGAGTCCAAGATCTCTACTAGTTTCAATGTAGCTGATTTATCTCCTTTCAATGTAGGTGAAGATGTTCTGAGGTCAGAACCTTCTCAAGGGGGAGGAGATGATGTGGACATCGAACCAGATGAGCCTTCTCCCGACATGCCTATTGTAATGGAAGGGCCAATGACACGTTCAAGGGCAAGAAAGATCAGAGAATAATTCAACAAGGTTGTAAAAGTGTTCATCCACCCAGCCCAAGAAGCACAAGTCTTTCCCAAAGGAACCGGACCAACACCAAACATAGAAGAATCCGAGGATAGCAATAGGCCTCCAACAATGGATTCAAGTGACTCCGATAACGCCAGCCCACAAGAGAACCTCATGATAGATTTTGGGGAAGCTAATGGGCTTAAATAACTTGAAAAACCCCATGGAAACGCGCCCCACTAGTCAGCATGTACGTGGTCTCTCTTCCTCCCGAATAAGGTATGTATCGTATTCATCGTCTCCATATTTGCTTGAGTTTCTTATGCAAATATGTCATGTCCTTTACACTTAGTTAAATCGAGTCTTTAGAGTCTAAGAGTGTCGAAACCAAAGCCTCCAACATGTGGAGAGGGTTTCACTCACATGTGCGTGAGTTTCCTTTTTGGGATTGTTTTTATTTTTGCGAGTTTTCCTGTATTATTTTTGCTTTCTTTGAGACTCAAAGTCTCGTTCTAGAAGCCCTAGTTGATGGAATATTAAAAAAGTCCCCCTGCAGTCTTGTATTCATACTTTACCCTAATATCAATAAAGACGTCGTTTTTGTTCTCCATCGAGTTCCCTTGCGAGTTCAAGTGTTCTTGTGCCTTTGAGTGTGGTTTCCCCCTTAGGACAAGTTCAGTAGCTGTATCAAAGGTTCCTCCATAACTTTTGTGGTGCATTCGACCCATCCACCCTCCCCTCAATCCGGTTCATGAGAGCGAGCATCCGCCAGCTCGTGTTGCCACCGCCGTCCGTTCACAAGGCTCCCCGGAGTCGTGTATCATGTGTAATTAATAGAAATCATTGTTTTTATATATGTTTTTTTTAGGAATGAAAATATCAAAAAGGAAAATAGATAAATAGTGAAAATAAAGGATGACACGTGTCAGTCTGTGGTTAAGCGAACCCTACTTTAGTCAAATATATGTTATTTGATTTTCTTTCTAATGTATTAATTGATTTTAAATGTGTTATTAAGAGAAATTATTGTTTTTCTATATGTTTTTCTTAGGAATAAGAATATCAAATGGTAAAATAGAGAAATAATAAAAATAAAAGATGACACGTGTCAGCCTCAAAAAGGAAAAAAATTGAAATTTGCATTGTAATAGTGATCTTACATTCGTTAGGGGTTATATGATCACAACTACATTACTTATTTAGAAGATGAAATCAACCTTAAACAAAAACAAATTGAAACTGTTTTAATTAATTCATTAGTTATTGCAAATTGTATAAACGAGTTAAGTTATGGTCAATTAAGAGAAATTATTGTCTTTGTATATGTTTTTTCTTATGAATGAATCAAGTGATATAATAGGGAAATATTAAAATGACACATGTTAAAAATTACTGTCAATTATGTTGTTTGGTTTTCTTTCTAATGTGTTAATGGGTTAAGTTATTGGTCAAATTTAAATACTTGATTTTAAATTTGTAATTAAGAGAAAAAATTTAGAAATAAGTACAAGATACCGCATACGAAAAAATCTACGTCGAAAAAATGGTATTCTTCCAAAAACAAATAAGTTAAAATGATACGTACGTTGCTCGAAATCACATACTTTTTTATCGTATTAAAAGCAGTACAACAATTTGGGTAATTCGTAAGTAATCAAGCATTTTCATATATAATTATTTTTAATTCTATTTTTGTTATGTATTTGATGTTGATTTTCTCTGTTTCGAACCAATACCCAAATTTCGAAAACCTCCAACAATACTTGTCAATACAATACTCAGTGTCCACACAAAAAGAATATAATAAGATAATTAACTTGGATAGAAAAAAAAATTATTTATCGAATTAGATCACCGTTTAATTTTTATTATGAAAGTTAAGAAAACATATGGATTCGTCTCGAATATTAATCGTATCATAATTAAAATAATTAATCGTAACCATTTTTAACCGTAACTGTTTTAACCGTAACTATTTTAACCGTATACAAAGTGGTTAAAGTTATGGTTAAAGAAAAATTACAACCGTAAACGATAAATAATAAACCGTAACCATGGTCATGCCTACTCGTAGTGGGGTTGGAGATTTCACCATCCCGGCAATCTTGTTCTTCCTCTGGCTTGCTCGTGGACGACATCTGAGCTTGAGCGAGGCTCCTCATAGTGGTTTCATTGGCTTCCCTGTGCGTCGATTGCAGTGACGCATCTGCTTGATTCGTTTCAAGTGGTGGTTAGGTCATTTTTCGAAAAGTGGATTGGAGATAAGTGGTCTCCCAGATCTCGGTTCTCCTTCCTTTTAGTGTGCGGCGAATCTCCAAAAGTGATGGCTCGGCGGTGCATTTTTCTATGTCCGTCGTTGGTAAGCTTCTTTCTCTCCTTCCTTCTATTCCTGCTACATGTCTTCGCCTGGTTAGTCTTTCCTCCCGCTTCTGTGAAAGAGTCGTTGGTTTCCCTGGTTCATCGCGTGCTTCTGTAGGCGTTGTCCTCTGTTGTGTGTTGTCGCAATTGTTGTGGCTGTCTATGCTTAGGTTCAACCTCCAGCTGTGTCGTTCACTAGCTCTTGTCTTCAGTGAGGGTTCTGTCTTTTGTTTGATGTGTGTTTGTTGATGTGGCAGCTCATCTCCCAAGCCAAAGGTGTTGACCAGAAGATGGTAAATGACATTTTTCCGAGACTTGTTTTGCTTTAGCAAGTCTTCTCGTTAGTTTCATCTAAGATAAAGTTTTAAGGCTCTGCTTGATCAAGGATAGAGGGCTGCCTTAGATTGTGAAAGCTCTTAGTAACTCCATGCACCTCTTGGACATGTCGCACTTGTTTTTTTCTATTTGGGCATCCAAGTTTATTGTCTCAGTGTTGCACTACTGCCTAAACTTCTGCTCACTGCTTCGAATTAGTGTTAGCTTAGTAAAAATTTCGAAAGATGTTAAGGTTTTCTTGTGTTTGGGCTTTGCGTTTGGTTATGCTAGTATGGTTTTTTGGAGATTTGAAGTGGCTAGGCATGTGATGCTGACTTCATGAAGAACTTAGTAGAGTGGTAAGCATCGTCTCCCTCATTAGTCTCGTGTGGTTTCGCAGCTGTTTACCCGGCTTGAACTACCGTTGAAAGGACTACCTTCTCGCTTATCGCCAAAATCTTTTATACCTTGTACTCTCTTTCACTTTTATTCTTATCTCGGTTTCACTTTAGGGATTCTTTAGATTTTGTTCAGTTCATCTTCTTCCGAAAGCATCTTTGTTTATGGATTGAATTCATGTTTTGACTCAAGAATGTATTATGCTTCCATGTTTTTATTTTATTTTTGGCATGGGACCATGTAATGGGTTATGTGAAACACCCTAACCTAGTACCATGTACCGGATCAACTCTCGACCAAATCCGAGAGTAACATTAACACGGAATTACCAATATTTTTGCTTCCTTTTAATATTCACATCAATTAAACATTCAAATATGACAATTGACTAACTTTAACACTTACTTTCGTCATACGTTAGCCACTCTTAGGATTCTGTCCACTTGTCCACTTACGCCCACGTGAATCCTTGTCAGCCGTCCACGTTCGGCTCTCGTTTCCTCGAGCTACCTTCTTCAACTCCCGAACGTATCATCCTTGGACCAGCTACCATCATGTCATCCAACATAATCTCCCTTTGTACTTAGTTATTCAACCAACCACCCCACATAACCAAGCACAAAGAGAGAGATGTTCAGAATTCACAACGTGCCGAACATCAACCACGTTCTTCACTCTTGAAGACTCGCCTTGACACCACCGCCAGCAGCACACTTGATCCACTTGATCACCAATGTTTGTCCACCATCGATCACTGTCCACATCCCTCGTATCCGCTAACGTTATCGCACGCTAGCCACTATCGCCTTCTCTGATCTCCTTTGATCTTCTTCGAACAGATCCTCTGTTACCACGCAATACTTCTCGATCATTGTCGTATTTGCATGACACCCGAACGTGTGTTTGACACCTACTATACTTTCCCCGACGATGTCTAAACATCAACCGTGAATCCTTGTCACTTATCAATCTTATCCACGTGATACGTCAACCCTTATTGTTGTTAATCGTATTATCGAACCAACATCCTCTTATTCAATGGAGACCATCATCTCACGAACCATCATCGACAAATCTGCACTTTCCTCGAACCGCTGCGACAGACCTCGACCATTCCTTGATAGATCAACACTTTCCTCGAACAGCTGCGACAGATCTCGACAATTCCTCGACAGATTCCTCGAATCGTTACGACAGATCTCGACGATTCCTCGACAGATCTAATCCTTTCCTCGACCGCTGCGATAGATCTTCTCTTTCCTCGATAGATTTATAGTTTCCCTCGACAGAAACTTGTAATTCCTCGATGATCCTTCAAGGGTCCTCGATCCCAACGTTAGTCTCTCACGGATTCTCCACCACAAACATTAATCCCTCGTAGATCCTCTCAACACTCGATAATCGAACATGAATCTTTGATGATACTCAATAGCTGTTGCACTTTCTCAATAAACGCTGACAGTTCCTCGATTATCCTTGATGATTATCAATGATATCTTGATCTTTCTCGACGAGCGACACCGAAAACTCGACAAAGTTAACTTAGGGTTTTTCTTCCAAGTTTCTTCCTGATTCTAGAATGAGGGGCAACTTAAACTATTTATCCTCTAGGGTTTTTCGTGATTATATACCCTAATGATCACTTAATACTCAAACTCTTGATGGACCAAACCATTGGGCCTCAATCTCGTCACATGGTCCATGAATCCCGCCACTTGGTCCATCAACCCTCAACATTAGTCCATCATTCCTCGACGATGGCCCATCAATCCTCGATGATGGCCCAGCAATCTTCGACGCCAACGCGGATCCAACGTGGATCCTCGACTATTATTCAATTTGATCCGAAGCTTATTTGATTTTACCGAGTATTCCTTATTTCTTTCAACATTATCCACTTTGTCCGGATGTTATCCGATCTTGTCTGATCCTTATCTTTTCTGTCCGAACATTATCCATTTATGTCCGAACATATCCTGTCTGAACACTAGTTCCCTCGACCATTCAACGCGGAATTATCAGAAATGAGCTTCCAGACTCATTTTTTCTCGGACATTATTTCCTTAGACTATTTAACCTTATCCTTGATTATTTTTCGCATTCCAACGCTGATCCTCGGACCATCCTCGTTGGTCCTCGAGGATCCTCGATGATCCTCGATGGAATCATCGAACGCGGGTGTTACATTATGCTTCATGTTTAACCTTAACTTTCATTATTGAAATGAAATGAATATTCACATTCTTACCAAAAAGAAATGGCTTACTTCTCTCATGCAATACCTTCACATTCCGGTGACAACAACCCCACCTCTTTATTACTTTCATGACTCAACTCTTACTATGACTCCAAATTCCTTATATCATCTTATTCTACTTTACTTCTCATTGACTAGACTCTTTGATTTCCTCGTCTACTGTAACTATAAATTCATCTTCTTCCTTAATGAAAATAATCAAGAATTCACTATAACTTCAGTTTTCACCAACCCTAACGTCACCTTATAAGTTTGACATATTTCTTTTGTTTCCTCACCGCCGTCAATTCTCTCCGTGGTCGAACAAACTGATAATTTTTTCTCAATTGTTGTCATTGACAATGACAATGATACGATGGTATGTTTCTTTTATATTTGCTTATTTCTATTAAATGTTGTTAGGGTTTCTTTAACATTGTAAGCTCTAAAACAAACTTAGCGTTCTTTTGTTTCTTGATTTTGGGTTTTTTCTCTTTTACAACAAAATTTTTTGTCAAAGTTTGAGCAATGAGGATAGGATTAGTGAGTTGCTGATAGACTACGGGTTCCCATTGCTTTCATGAAGAAAAAGGAGAGAACTAAGGGAAGGAAGGCCAGAGTCTGGGAAGAGAAAGAGTTGGCAAGAAGTGGCTGAATTGAATTAAGTGTAAGAGAGCCTCTGTCTACAACAGAGGGTTCTAACTTTATACTATGTCGTTTTAGTAATGTTGCCCTAAACTATGGTTGTATTTAAGTTGATTTCCAGTAATAGGAACGTTATCGATTACGATCCAATTAATCAATCTTTATACTCTCTTTCCCTCTTCTGGCGGCCGATTAGGTCCTTCTTCACTCACTTACCTCTTCTCATCTCTTCTCTTCTCTCGTTTATCTCTTCTTGTTTAGCTCAAGCTTAACAATTTGGTGCTTTCATTGAGAGCAGGTACCATGACTTCCGGACCTGAAAGACAGATTGGCTCACCGGAACTTGAGACTCGTGTGGAAGATACTCCTCTTCCACATGAAACGGCGGCGCAACGAGAAGCGCAGAGAGACAAGGATATGTTGTGGATGAAGGAAGCTATTTGCAGTCTCTTAAGAAACCAAGGGTATGGGGACCAACGGATGTCGACACCAGGAGGATTCTCGACCCCTCCGGCTGTTGTTCATGCGTCTATGCCAGCGACCACCTCAGAAACAGGTAGACATGAGCGAATGGTGACATTTACACCCTCGCGAGTGGGTGAAGGATTGCTTCCAGCTCCACCCTTGAACCAACGTCTCGAACCTACCCATCCGCGATTAGAGACATCAAGCAGAAAAGTGGAGCTTCCGATGTTTGAGGGGGTTAATCCAGATGACTGGTTGTTCCGTATGGAGCAGTGTTTTGCTACGAATCACACCTCCGAAATCGATAAACTGGATGAGGCTCTTGCTTGTCTGAGTGGGGCTGCTGTGACGTGGTGGAGACTGTCTCAAGTAAGGGAAAAAATCACAAATTGGAAGGAATTTAAGGAGAAATTTAAGGTGAGGTTTAGGCCAAGTCGAGGTAGCTCATCTATTGATCACTTGTTGAGCATTACCCAGACTAGCAGTGTTGATGAATATCGAGACAGATTTGAACTGTT
The DNA here is from genome assembly GCA_004349715.1 of Crucihimalaya himalaica. NCBI lineage: Eukaryota > Viridiplantae > Streptophyta > Magnoliopsida > Brassicales > Brassicaceae > Crucihimalaya > Crucihimalaya himalaica. Next base: position 184,692 of record SMJT01000055.1, on the reverse strand, counting down.
GTCAGTTGAGCTTCCACAAGTTCCCGACGAAGTGCTAGAATCTGTCTTTCTCAAAGGATTGAAGAAGAACATTAGGGACCAGGTTGTCAGGTGTAGACCGGTCAATATGGCAGACATTATCGAGATAGCCAGATTAATCGAAGCTCAAGAGATGGAATCGGCTAGCTACCAGGTGAAGTTGCAGCCTAGACAGACTTTTTCTCCAGGGTATTCTCAAACTCACAAGCCGCAGTCACAAGCGTTCTCTAAAGGAGGAGACTATCAAAAACCTATAGTTATGAGTGATAATCGGAACCCCAATCCTTGTAGGCACTGTGGGGATAAATGGTTTCCAGGACATAGATGCAAACAAAGACTCAAATGTCTGGGATTGGAAGAAGAGGAAGGACTGGAAGAAACTGAGGAGGATGAGCAGGGGAACAACAATGTTGAATCCGAGGGAGTGGCTGAGCCAGAGATAGTCACTTTACACTCCATGGGGGGACTAACGGCTGAGAGATCAATGATGATGAAAGGCAAAATTGGAGGTAGATCAGTGGTGGTGTTAATAGATTCTGGAGCTACTACAAATTTCATCTCCAAAAGGTTAGCACCAGAGTTGAACTTAACATCCACGGAAACAAAAAGCTTTGGTATACGTGTGGGTGATGGTCAAGTATTCAATGGAAAGGGTAAGTGTTCTGGAGTGTTGCTGGAGATTATGGAGGAGTTTTTGCTGTTTGAATTGGGTGAAATATATGTGGTGCTGGGATATACATGGTTGGAAACTCTAGGAGATACCAGGATAAATTGGGGATTACTCACCCTAAGTTGGAAGATCAATAGTGCTTGGGTGACTCTCAAGGGGGATCCGAGTTTGTGTAGAGGGCAAGTATCTCTGAATGCTATGAAGAAAGTAATAAGGAAGAAGGGAGAAGTTTATTTGCTGGAGCTCGACACTCTTTTTTGGAACAAGGAGCAAACTAACAAGGAGCTGGGGTCTGTAGCTATACAAAAGGTCCTTTCTCAGTTTCAACGGGTGTTTGAAGCACCACAAGGATTGCCACCCGTGCAGAATAGAGAGCATGCTATCACCTTGGCAGCAGGCGCTTCCCCCATCAACATCAAGCCCTATAGGTATTCTTTTGCTCAAAAGAATGAAATAGAGAAGTTGGTACAGGAAATGATAGAAGCACAAGTGATAAGGCCTAGCATCAGCCCATATTCCAGCCCAGTCTTGCTAGTCAAAAAGAAGGATGGAGGCTGGAGGTTTTGTGTGGATTACAGGGCCTTGAATAAGGCAACGATTCCGAACCGATACCCAATACCAATCATCGAGGAGCTGTTAGATGAGCTGAGGGGTGCCACTGTGTTTTCTAAACTAGATCTGAAATCTGGATGTCACCAAATCAGAGTAAAAAGCAGTGACGTAGAGAAGATTGCATTTAAGACTCATCAGGGCCACTATGAGTTCTTAGTGATGCCTTTTGGGCTCACCAACGCTCCATCCACCTTTCAGTCAGTCATGAATGATCTCTTCAGGCCGTTTCTTGACGTTTTGTGTTGGTGTTTTTTGATGACATTCTCATTTACAGCCAAGACATGGAAACTCACTTAAGTCATTTGCAGCTGGTTTTGGAGAAGATGCAAGAGCACCAATTTTATGCAAATGCAAAGAAGTGTTCATTTGGAAATACAGTGATATCCTATCTAGGCCACATCATCTCAGGAAGAGGAGTAGAGGCTGATCCCGAAAAGATAGAAGCCATGGTGAAGTGGCCAGTTCCAAGGAATGTCACCGAGTTGAGAGGATTTTTGGGTTTAACCGGTTACTATAGAAAGTTTGTGAAGAATTATGGGCAAATCGCAAGGCCTCTCACAGAGCTGTTAAAGAAAAATGGGTTCACATGGACAGAATCTGCTGGAGTTGCTTTTCAAGCCTTGAAGTCTTCGGTAACAAGCCTGTCTGTTTTAGTGCTACCGGACTTTGAAAAGGAATTTACCGTTGAAACCGATGCATCAGGGGCTGGAATAGGGGCTGTTTTGTCTCAAGAGAGGCGTCCCATAGCTTTTATGAGTCAAGCCTTCTCCTCTACGGGCAAGGTTAAGTCAGTTTACGAGAGGGAACTGTTAGCTATTGTGAAGGTTGTGACTAAATGGAAGCACTATCTCACGGGTAAGGAATTCGTGATTAAGACAGATCAGAGCAGCTTGAAACACTTGCTAGACCAAAAGGCAGTGACTTTTGTACAACAAAGGTGGGCTGCCAAGTTAATAGGCTTGAACTACATGATCGAGTATAAGCCAGGTGTAGATAACCGAATAGCAGATGCCTTGTCAAGAAGACCAATAGAAGAACAGCTAGTTCAGCTGACCTTAGATGCTCCCCTTACGTTGGACAGGGCTGAATTAGCTGAACAAGTAAGAGCTGATTCAGAATTGGGACAGATTTTGAATGTGGTTAGTAGCGGTGAGATGAAAACAGGGGGTTACACTGTGGACAGAGGGCTGCTCTACAAAGACGGTTGTCTAGTGATTCCTAAAGGATCTTCCTTCATTCCAAAATTACTACAGCAGTTCCACTCCAGCGCAGTTGGAGGCCATGAAGGGGCATTGAAAACTTATAAGAGACTAGCACAGGAGGTTATTTGGAAGGGAATGTGAAGGGATGTAGTTAAATTCATCATCAATTGTCAGGTTTGTCAAGAAAACAAACACGCTACACTGTCGCCGGCAGGCTTACTTTCTCCTCTTCCGATACCTCAACAGATTTGGTCCCATGTGAGCATGGATTTCATTGAAGGACTACCATCTTCTAAAGGATTCACAGTCATAATGGTGGTAGTGGATCGTCTGAGCAAGTATGCCCATTTCATACCCTTGAAACACCCCTTTAACTGGAGAATGGTGGCTGAGATTTATATCAAGGAAGTAGTGAAGCTACATGGGTTTCCTGACAACATCGTTTCTGACCGGGATAAGGTGTTTCTAAGTAACTTTTGGACAGAGTTGTTTAAGGTGCAGGGGACTACTCTTCACAAAAGTTCAGCATATCACCCTCAGACAGACGGGCAGACCGAAGTTGTCAACAGGTGTTTAGAGACCTACTTGAGATGTTTTACGAGCAGGAAACCAACCACTTGGGTGCAATGGATACGGTGGGCAGAATTCTGGTATAATTCTTCTTATCACTCCACGATTAAGTCCACCCCTTTTTTTGCTGTATATGGGAGAGCACCTCCTAAGATTCTGCGATTCGGGGACGTGCCAACAGCAAATGCTGAAGTGGAAGAGCTACTTAGAGACCGGGACAGCTTGTTAGTGGAATTGAGAGAGAACATGGAAGTAGCCCAGTCCAAAATGCAAAAGTCTGCCAATAAACATAGAAAGGACGTTGAGTATGCTATTGGGGATTGGGTATATTTAAAGCTGAGACCATACCGACAGACAACTGTGGCAGGAAAGAGGAATGAGAAGTTGTCTCAACGTTATTTTGGCCCATATCAGATCATAGCACGCATGGGAAGGGTAGCTTATAAGCTACAGCTGCCACCCCAGAGTCGAATTCATCCAGTTTTCCATGTGTCGCAACTGAAGTTTGTTGTGCCCAACAACAACCAGGCTCAAGAGATTCTAGCATGCCTAACACCAGCCTTGGAGTGGATCCCAGAACCAGAAGAGTTGCTGGACGTTAGAAGACCTAAGGAGGGAAGTGAAACCGAGGTAAAGGTTAAATGGACAGGGTTGCCTGAGTTTGAATCAACATGGGAGCCAGTCACTGTTTTGTTGGAACAATTTCCAGAGTTCAACCTTGAGGACAAGGTTGCTTCACTACCGGAGGGTAATGATAGACTACGGGTTCCCATTGCTTTCATGAAGAAGAAGGAGAGAACTAAGGGAAGGAAGGCCAGAGTCTGGGAAGAGAAAGAGTTGGCAAGAAGTGGCTGAATTGAATTAAGTGTAAGAGAGCCTCTGTCTACAACAGAGGGTTCTAACTTTATACTATGTCGTTTTAGTAATGTTGCCCTAAACTATGGTTGTATTTAAGTTGATTTCCAGTAATAGGAACGTTATCGATTACGATCCAATTAATCAATCTTTATACTCTCTTTCCCTCTTCTGGCGGCCGATTAGGTCCTTCTTCACTCACTTACCTCTTCTCATCTCTTCTCTTCTCTCGTTTATCTCTTCTTGTTTAGCTCAAGCTTAACAATTTGGTGCTTTCATTGAGAGCAGGTACCATGACTTCCGGACCTGAAAGACAGATTGGCTCACCGGAACTTGAGACTCGTGTGGAAGATACTCCTCTTCCACATGAAACGGCGGCGCAACGAGAAGCGCAGAGAGACAAGGATATGTTGTGGATGAAGGAAGCTATTTGCAGTCTCTTAAGAAACCAAGGGTATGGGGACCAACGGATGTCGACACCAGGAGGATTCTCGACCCCTCCGGCTGTTGTTCATGCGTCTATGCCAGCGACCACCTCAGAAACAGGTAGACATGAGCGAATGGTGACATTTACACCCTCGCGAGTGGGTGAAGGATTGCTTCCAGCTCCACCCTTGAACCAACGTCTCGAACCTACCCATCCGCGATTAGAGACATCAAGCAGAAAAGTGGAGCTTCCGATGTTTGAGGGGGTTAATCCAGATGACTGGTTGTTCCGTATGGAGCAGTGTTTTGCTACGAATCACACCTCCGAAATCGATAAACTGGATGAGGCTCTTGCTTGTCTGAGTGGGGCTGCTGTGACGTGGTGGAGACTGTCTCAAGTAAGGGAAAAAATCACAAATTGGAAGGAATTTAAGGAGAAATTTAAGGTGAGGTTTAGGCCAAGTCGAGGTAGCTCATCTATTGATCACTTGTTGAGCATTACCCAGACTAGCAGTGTTGATGAATATCGAGACAGATTTGAACTGTTGTCAGTTGAGCTTCCACAAGTTCCCGACGAAGTGCTAGAATCTGTCTTTCTCAAAGGATTGAAGAAGAACATTAGGGACCAGGTTGTCAGGTGTAGACCGGTCAATATGGCAGACATTATCGAGATAGCCAGATTAATCGAAGCTCAAGAGATGGAATCGGCTAGCTACCAGGTGAAGTTGCAGCCTAGACAGACTTTTTCTCCAGGGTATTCTCAAACTCACAAGCCGCAGTCACAAGCGTTCTCTAAAGGAGGAGACTATCAAAAACCTATAGTTATGAGTGATAATCGGAACCCCAATCCTTGTAGGCACTGTGGGGATAAATGGTTTCCAGGACATAGATGCAAACAAAGACTCAAATGTCTGGGATTGGAAGAAGAGGAAGGACTGGAAGAAACTGAGGAGGATGAGCAGGGGAACAACAATGTTGAATCCGAGGGAGTGGCTGAGCCAGAGATAGTCACTTTACACTCCATGGGGGGACTAACGGCTGAGAGATCAATGATGATGAAAGGCAAAATTGGAGGTAGATCAGTGGTGGTGTTAATAGATTCTGGAGCTACTACAAATTTCATCTCCAAAAGGTTAGCACCAGAGTTGAACTTAACATCCACGGAAACAAAAAGCTTTGGTATACGTGTGGGTGATGGTCAAGTATTCAATGGAAAGGGTAAGTGTTCTGGAGTGTTGCTGGAGATTATGGAGGAGTTTTTGCTGTTTGAATTGGGTGAAATATATGTGGTGCTGGGATATACATGGTTGGAAACTCTAGGAGATACCAGGATAAATTGGGGATTACTCACCCTAAGTTGGAAGATCAATAGTGCTTGGGTGACTCTCAAGGGGGATCCGAGTTTGTGTAGAGGGCAAGTATCTCTGAATGCTATGAAGAAAGTAATAAGGAAGAAGGGAGAAGTTTATTTGCTGGAGCTCGACACTCTTTTTTGGAACAAGGAGCAAACTAACAAGGAGCTGGGGTCTGTAGCTATACAAAAGGTCCTTTCTCAGTTTCAACGGGTGTTTGAAGCACCACAAGGATTGCCACCCGTGCAGAATAGAGAGCATGCTATCACCTTGGCAGCAGGCGCTTCCCCCATCAACATCAAGCCCTATAGGTATTCTTTTGCTCAAAAGAATGAAATAGAGAAGTTGGTACAGGAAATGATAGAAGCACAAGTGATAAGGCCTAGCATCAGCCCATATTCCAGCCCAGTCTTGCTAGTCAAAAAGAAGGATGGAGGCTGGAGGTTTTGTGTGGATTACAGGGCCTTGAATAAGGCAACGATTCCGAACCGATACCCAATACCAATCATCGAGGAGCTGTTAGATGAGCTGAGGGGTGCCACTGTGTTTTCTAAACTAGATCTGAAATCTGGATGTCACCAAATCAGAGTAAAAAGCAGTGACGTAGAGAAGATTGCATTTAAGACTCATCAGGGCCACTATGAGTTCTTAGTGATGCCTTTTGGGCTCACCAACGCTCCATCCACCTTTCAGTCAGTCATGAATGATCTCTTCAGGCCGTTTCTTGACGTTTTGTGTTGGTGTTTTTTGATGACATTCTCATTTACAGCCAAGACATGGAAACTCACTTAAGTCATTTGCAGCTGGTTTTGGAGAAGATGCAAGAGCACCAATTTTATGCAAATGCAAAGAAGTGTTCATTTGGAAATACAGTGATATCCTATCTAGGCCACATCATCTCAGGAAGAGGAGTAGAGGCTGATCCCGAAAAGATAGAAGCCATGGTGAAGTGGCCAGTTCCAAGGAATGTCACCGAGTTGAGAGGATTTTTGGGTTTAACCGGTTACTATAGAAAGTTTGTGAAGAATTATGGGCAAATCGCAAGGCCTCTCACAGAGCTGTTAAAGAAAAATGGGTTCACATGGACAGAATCTGCTGGAGTTGCTTTTCAAGCCTTGAAGTCTTCGGTAACAAGCCTGTCTGTTTTAGTGCTACCGGACTTTGAAAAGGAATTTACCGTTGAAACCGATGCATCAGGGGCTGGAATAGGGGCTGTTTTGTCTCAAGAGAGGCGTCCCATAGCTTTTATGAGTCAAGCCTTCTCCTCTACGGGCAAGGTTAAGTCAGTTTACGAGAGGGAACTGTTAGCTATTGTGAAGGTTGTGACTAAATGGAAGCACTATCTCACGGGTAAGGAATTCGTGATTAAGACAGATCAGAGCAGCTTGAAACACTTGCTAGACCAAAAGGCAGTGACTTTTGTACAACAAAGGTGGGCTGCCAAGTTAATAGGCTTGAACTACATGATCGAGTATAAGCCAGGTGTAGATAACCGAATAGCAGATGCCTTGTCAAGAAGACCAATAGAAGAACAGCTAGTTCAGCTGACCTTAGATGCTCCCCTTACGTTGGACAGGGCTGAATTAGCTGAACAAGTAAGAGCTGATTCAGAATTGGGACAGATTTTGAATGTGGTTAGTAGCGGTGAGATGAAAACAGGGGGTTACACTGTGGACAGAGGGCTGCTCTACAAAGACGGTTGTCTAGTGATTCCTAAAGGATCTTCCTTCATTCCAAAATTACTACAGCAGTTCCACTCCAGCGCAGTTGGAGGCCATGAAGGGGCATTGAAAACTTATAAGAGACTAGCACAGGAGGTTATTTGGAAGGGAATGTGAAGGGATGTAGTTAAATTCATCATCAATTGTCAGGTTTGTCAAGAAAACAAACACGCTACACTGTCGCCGGCAGGCTTACTTTCTCCTCTTCCGATACCTCAACAGATTTGGTCCCATGTGAGCATGGATTTCATTGAAGGACTACCATCTTCTAAAGGATTCACAGTCATAATGGTGGTAGTGGATCGTCTGAGCAAGTATGCCCATTTCATACCCTTGAAACACCCCTTTAACTGGAGAATGGTGGCTGAGATTTATATCAAGGAAGNTACTTCTCCGGTGGTGCAAAGCCCATTGAGGCGGATGAGTGGAGAAGTAGGATGGAAAGGAACTTTGCTTCTGTTCGATGTCCGAATGAGTACAAGAAGGACATTGCTGTCCACTACTTGGAGGGTGATGCTCACACTTGGTGGGAAGGAGTGTGTGGAAGATTGAGGAATCAGGATTGTTCGTGGGAAACTTTCCGTGAAGAGTTCCGCACTAAGTACTTTCCACCGGAAGCTTTGGATAGGATTAAGGGTGCCTTTCTGGACTTACGACAAGGTACCAAAACTGTGAGGGAATACGAGGCTGAGTTCAACAGTCTCAAGAAGTATGCTGGACGTGAACTTGAGGACGAGAGTGTCCAAGTTCGTCGGTTTATGCGTGGGCTTCGGATTGAGCTCCGAAACCGCTGCCTTGTTCGCAACTATGGAACTGTTGCCGAACTAGTGGAAAAGGCAGCTATGCTGGAAAGTGGAATGGAAGAAGAGGCCAAGTTGCTGGGTGAACAAGGGAGTTCACAAGTGATACCACAAGGGAAATCCGGAAGTAGTGCCGGGCAGAAGAAGGGTTGGGTGAAAAAGTCCTTTTCGGGAAAATCCGATGGACGCCAACCTTGTGGAACTTGCGGGAAAACGCACTCCGGTGAGTGTAAGACGAGGATATGTTACAATTGTGGTAGCAAAGACCACATATCCAATGCATGTCCAAAGAAGGAGAAGGTGTGTTTCAACTGCGGTGAAGAAGGACATATTAGACCGAATTGTCCTAAGTTGGTGCAGCAAACCGGGAAACGGGCAAATGAGGAGCTGCCACCACCGCCAAAGAGGCAAGCGATCATGCCACGGATGTATGCTATGGCTGTGGAGTCGGATAGGCCAAGCACTTCTCGTCCGATCACTGGTAAGTCCTATCACTTACCTAAGTAAATTTCTGTGTGGAATTTGAGTGTTGCATGTTCGGATAGGTTTTTACGATTCTAGGTGAATTCGTAGGGACTGTTTTCATGGGTGGTGTGGCAACCCATGTTATGTTTGATTCCGGAGCGACTCATTGTTTTGTGAGTCCGGATATGGTTGGAAAAGGTGGTTTCCAAAAGGAACCCGAGAGTGTCTTCGGATTAGTCAAGGCAGCTGGTGGGCAAGTGATGATGACTTATGGAAAAGTCAGAAACATTTCCGTGATGATTTGCGGAGTAGATATGCCAGCAGACTTGGTAATTTGTCAAGTAAAGTCGTATGATGTGATCCTTGGAATGGACTGGCTTGGAAAGCACAAGGCACATCTGGATTGTCACCGAGGAAGGGTGAACTTTGAAACGCCAAAAGGGATGTTGGTTTATCAAGGAATTAGGCCAACGTCCGGGAGCTTGATTGTTTCGGCAATTCAAGCGGAGCAGATGATGGCAAAGGGCTGTGAGGCGTACATAGCTACGATCACAACAAAGGAAGTTGGATCAGAAGTGAAACTTGAGAATATTCCGGTGGTGCAGGAATATGAGGACGTTTTTGGTGCTCTAAGTGGATTACCACCATCACGTTCGGATCCGTTTACCATTGAGCTTGAGCCTGGTACAGCTCCAATCTCGAAAGCTCCATATCGGATGGCGCCGGCAGAAATGGCCGAGTTGAAAAAGCAGCTAAGTGAGCTGATGGAGAAAGGTTTTCTGAGGCCTAGTAGTTCACCATGGGGTGCACCGGTTCTCTTTGTGAAGAAGAAAGATGGAACCTTTCGACTTTGCATCGATTACCGAGGATTAAACCAAGTGACGGTAAAGAACAAGTATCCTCTTCCAAGGATTGACGAGTTGTTGGACCAACTCAAGGGTGCTACTTGTTTCTCCAAGATTGATTTGGCATCAGGGTACCATCAGATTCCAATAGAAGAATCGGATATTCGGAAGACGGCCTTTCGGACAAGGTACGGGCACTACGAATTTGTTGTCATGCCGTTCGGGCTGACGAATGCTCCTGCAGCATTCATGAAACTCATGAACAATGTATTCCGGGAATACTTGGACGAGTTCGTGATCATCTTCATAGATGACATCCTAGTTTACTCTAAGAACGCAGAGGATCATGCGGTGCACTTAGGAAAAGTGCTGAGTAAACTAAGGGAGCATAAGTTGTTCGCCAAGCTTAGCAAGTGTAGCTTTTGGCAAAGGCAGATCGGATTCTTAGGCCATGTGGTCTCGGACAAGGGAGTGTCCGTGGATCCGGAAAAGATTAAGTCAATCAAGCATTGGCCGAAGCCAAGGAATGCTTCGGAAATAAGGAGTTTTCTCGGATTGGCTGGATACTATCGTCGGTTTGTCAAAGGATTTGTGAGTATGGCTCAGCCAATGACTCGACTAACGGGGAAAGACGCTCCGTTTGTGTGGACAGAAGATTGTGAAAACAGTTTCTCGAAGCTTAAGGAAATGCTTACGAGTACTCCGGTGTTGGCCTTGCCGGAACCAAATGTACCTTTTGTGGTATACACGGACGCATCAAGGATGGGTTTGGGTTGCGTGTTGATGCAGCAAGGGAAAATGATTGCTTATGCATCGAGGCAGCTAAGGAAACACGAAGGAAACTACCCTACCCACGATCTTGAGATGGCGGCAGTGGTGTTCGCTTTGAAGATTTGGCGTTCTTACCTCTATGGTGGGAAAGTTCAGATCTTCACAGATCATAAGAGTTTGAAGTATATCTTCACTCAGCCGGAGTTGAATCTATGGCAAAGGCAATGGATGGAGTTGGTCGCAGACTATGATCTTGGGATTGCTTACCATCCCGGTAAGGCAAACTTAGTGGCGGATGCACTAAGTTGAAAGAGGACGGCTGTGGACGCCGAGAAGGACATAGAAGTCTTGGTAAACATGGTTGGAGACTTGCGTTTAGCAGCTTTGTCCGACGAACTGGAACCGTTGGGCTTAGGTGCTGCGGACCAAGCTGATTTGCTAAGTCGTGTTCGGTTGGCACAAGAAAAGGACGAGGATCTTATCAAATGGTCGAAGAATGATAAGACCGAGTGTCAAATTTCGAACAATGGAACCATTTTGGTGAATGGTCGAGTGTGTGTTCCGAAGGATCAAAATCTTCGTGATGAGATTCTTAAGGAAGCGCATCAGTCTAAGTTTTCGATACATCCGGGATCCACGAAAATGTATCGAGACTTGAAGCGGTATTACCATTGGAAAGGTATGAAAACCGATGTTGCTAAGTGGGTGGCTTCTTGTCAGACGTGTAATCTGGTTAAGGCAGAACATCAGAATCCGGCTAGATTACTTTGGAGTTTACCGATTCCCGAATGGAAGTGGGACATGATAACTATGGATTTTATCACGGGATTGCCGATGTGTGATAAGAAAGATGCGATTTGGGTCGTCGTGGATAGACTGACCAAGTCAGCACACTTCCTTGCGGTGAATAGGAAGGATAATGCGGAGAAACTCGCGGAGTTGTACGTTAAAGAAATCGTCCGGCTACATGGTGTACCGGCGAGCATCGTGTCAGATCGAGATTCAAAGTTTACTTCAGCGTTTTGGAGAGCGCTACAAAAAAGGTTCGGAACTAAGGTTCACATGAGTACAGCTTATCATCCGCAGACGGATGGACAGTCTGAACGAACAATTCAAACACTTGAGGATTTGTTGCGAGCAAGTGTGTTGGATTGGGGAGGTGAGTGGAAGGAACACTTATCCTTAGCTGAATTCGCTTATAACAATAGTTATCAAGCAAGCATTGGGATGTCACCCTTTGAGGCATTGTATGGAAGACCTTGCCGAACGCCCCTTTGTTGGACACAAGTGGTGGAGCGAAGTATCTATGGTCGAGACTTTGTGGACGAAACAACAGAAAGAATCAAAGTCTTAAAGATCAAGATGAAAGAAGCTCAGGATCGACAAAAGAGTTATGCGGACAAGCGTCGAAGGGAATTAGAATTCCAAGTGGGAGATATGGTTTATCTCAAGACGGTCACTTACAAGGGTAAGGATCGCGCAGCGTTGAATACAAAGTTAAGTCCGAGGTACATGGGACCATTTCGGATTCTGGAAAGGATCGGTCCAGTGGCATATAGGCTGGAATTGCCCGAGGTATTGAAAGCTTTTCACAAAGTTTTCCACGTGTCTATGCTAAGGAAATGCGTAACACACCGTGAAAATGTCATATCCGAGCCTCCGCCGGATTTACAAGAGAATATGACAATTGTTGGGAGACCAGTTCGGGTTATTGGAACAAAACTGAGGACGGACCGAAGGAAAAAGGTCAAGTTGATACAAGTTGTTTGGGACTGTGATGGTCAAGAGGAAACAACTTGGGAACCGGAAGAAGTTATGAAAGTTAACTTTCGAAAGTGGTTTGATAAGCAGATTGTGACTAAGAGGAAAGCTTAGATTCGAGGACGAATCTATTCTAAGTGGGGGAGAGTTGTAACACCCGTATCCGACGATTCCATCGAGGAACGTCGAGGATCATCGAGGACGATCCGAGGATCGTCGAGGATCAGTGAAGTTATCGTGGAATGATCCGAATAGTCGAGGAAAAACTAAGTTGGGACGAGGAATTCCGTGGAATCCGCGTGGTTGTTCGAGGGAGTCACGTTCGGACAAGATGGTTCGGACAAAAATGGATATGATCCGACAGAAATGGAAATTATCGGACAAGTTCGGATAACGTTTGGATAATATGAATTATCTCTGAAAAAGATATGGAATCTGCGGATGGAATCGAAATTCATCGAGGATTCTTGGGCCGGCATCGTGGACTCGTGGGTCGATGTCGAGAATTCACGGGCCAACATCTTGGATTGTTAAAACGATTTCGAGGAATCGTGGATTAAGTGTCGAGTTGGGCTCAATGGCTAGGCCCAGCCATGGTTCGGTTATTAGGGTGATTATTAGGGCAAATAATCGAAACCCTAAGTGTTATAAAAGGACGTGATCACCGAAACCCTAATCAAACACTTAAGAACTCCGAAAGAACTAAGTGTGTTTCTATCAAAGTTCTGCTGCCGATCGTCGAGAAACAGTGAAGGATCTTCATTCGCGATCGAGGATTGACGTGTTTTAGCGAGGTACTGTCGTGGAAAATCGGGTAAGTATCGATTGCTGAGTGTTATCGATATTCTACCTTAATTTCATCGAAGGAAACGATGAACTAACCCTTACCGAATGTTTGTGTCGAGGTACGGCGACAGACTGTGAAGGATTGTCGAGAAAGTTGAATCCGGCAACAGAGATCCGTGGGCGATTGTCGAGTTTTCGGGTAAGTCTCGATATCGACTTCGTGTTTAGCGTTAGAACGTTAAGTATCTTCAAGGGAATAGTTATCTGATCGTTGTACTTGTTTTCCACGAGTGACCAAAGGTTTCTGTCGAGGAAAATCCGTAGATCCGTCGAGGGAACCGTAGATCTGTCGAAGGAACTTCAGATCTGTCGAGGATTTAGCATCAAGAGGTGTCAGAAAACCTAAGTTTGAGAATCCAGGTGAGTGCGTGACCGTGGCTAAGTCTAGGGTTATTTTCGTGCATTAGATTCCTTGTCTTTGATGTTTGTGCATGTTGCTTGTCATTTTGGTGAAATATGTAAGACGCGCGTTATAGTCTTGTTGATTTAGTATGGCCGAACGTACAATCACTAGACAAATTGATGAATATGAAAGTGAATATGACTTGCATTTTTGACTATGTGAATTGTAATGTGGATTGTAATTCTATGACTATGGCCTGGTGAGACGGGACGACCGCTCCACTAAGCAATTCGTTGCTTACGCCTCCTTATGGATGCAGGTGAAGAAAATGATGATTGTTGCTGAACCAGCTCGTGAGGACTAAGGCACGGAAGGGGAAGGATGGTGGATTTATGTTGATTTTTGGGTAGATTATCTTCGAATAAATTCGGTCTAGCGTTAAACAATGTAATAGCTTATTTAGCGAACTTATCATTGTGCTAGAACCTCGTTTGAAAACCTAATAATATTCAGTTATGCATGTTTCTGTCGCTGTTAATGAACGAACGTTGAAAAAGTTAAGAAAACTTGAGAATTGTCGAAAACGCCTAAGGGAAATTTGAGAAAAATGACTTAGGGTGTTTCACATGGCCTCGAATTCATGCTAGCTTGTGTTCAAATAAGTTAATATATAAGTAATTCTCACATAACACATTTTTTAACTTTTTTTTCTTTTATCTTTTGGCAAGTCAAATGATTCCTTTCACCAATAACCACCTCTTGGTTTTGGCCACAAATACCCTTCTCTATACTCTACTCGTTTGGTTTCATTTTAGACAATTATCAAAAAAGAAAAATATTTATTTTCTTTATTATATTAATAAACAAAAGTATGAAAAGTGGGGAGAAGTCGAAAAGTTTCCCTCTTCATTGTAATTGACAAAATCGAAGGAGTACAGATGTTAATGAAGAAACTTTTTTTGTGGAGGATTATAATTTTCATTGGGAGATTTCCTTTCTAAGAGATTTTCATAAAGAGTTATAATCGATTTTTAAAGGTGACAAGAAGATTATCATGTTTCTCTGACAACTCCGACAAGTAAAATAAAAAGTATAGTTGCTTAGATCCTTTAATAAAGTTGCTACCCAACCCTAATCTAGGCAAATAATTTTTGAAGATCTTTTAAAATTCAAAATTTGTCAGATATTTTAATTACAAACCGATTTTAAGACAAAAATTAAAGAATTTGATTAATTGTTTAAAAAGTTTTTGGGAGTGCGTATATGATTTCCGGCTAGGGAAACAATTTTGTCAACCCTAGTTATGTGTTTTTCCCTTATAATTTTTTGCGTGTACACTTTATGCGATTTTTGATTACCAAATTTTGAATATCTTGTGGTGTACATATGTTACACTTCGTAGTATCCGCGAAGTGGTATATGCCATGTTTTATAGAGTTTGTACATTAGAAGCCTTTGGTATATTTGACAGTTTTTTATAACATACCTTGTAAAAATTAGAAGTGTGGAGCAGATGATAAAAATGTTGTACGATCTTAAGAGTTACCAGCTAATTTATTTGCTTTGCCTCACTACCCTCAATATATGAAGATAAATGCGTATTTTAAATAAAAATATCTTGTTTACATCATATCTTACACATTGGTATATACTACTATATATCATTGTGTACTACTATATAAGTTTAGTACGTCGACACGTACATCACCACGTACACCACATTATATATGATGTTGTACACTGCACCAAAATTTATACAATTTCATATATGCATAACGCCTATAATACATATCTACGTACACCGTCTTGTACAACAACTTATATGCTGCTTCATAAACTAACATGTATAATATCTCAGCTTCTCATGAAAAAAACTCTTATATATTATATAAGATGACATTCAAATCCAAATAAGTAATAAATATGTTTTACTCTAAACTTTGGTTAAGTCAGTTTACCATAAAAAAAAAAGATTTTATAGTGTAAATAAGAAAAAAATAACATGTTCAGTATGAATCATCATTTTTCATTTTGAATCATTTACGACATTAGTATAAAAACCAAAACAAATACGATAATATGAAAAAAAGATAAAACATGGTTAAAAAATATTTAGTTAATGAAATTATGAAAGACATACCCAAAAAAATATTGCACACAAAAAAGAACGTTTTGACAACTTATCAAAACAATAAACATTAAATACTTTGATAACTAATACTATAATGAGGTTTAAGTGCATAGTGGTTAATCCCAAATTTCTTGACCTCATGGTTCTCATTCATTGTGGTCATTGGATTCTTTATTTTCTTGTTATCATTCAAGTTTACATTTATTGTAAAATTATTTATTTTAAAATCAAAGAAAAATAGAAAATAATTATAAAAATGATCTATTTAAGTTTTTTTTTAAAAGACGCATGTAAGAATAAAAAGTATCACGTGTCCTTCTCATAAAAGCTTGCTTATTATATATAAAATTGTTTGTTTATGTATTGGGTATTGGCCATACATTTACTATTTTGGGTATGTTGTTTATGATCACTCCTGGTCCAACAGATTTTTGGCCCAAAGCAATAGGTAATTTACAAGGATCTTTTTTAAGAGACCTCTTTTTTTATATATAGATTATGGAAAAATCCAGGCTACGGTAAGGTAAATATTTGACTGTTTATAGAATTTTATTTAAAATTTTATATTTAGTTGTTTGGTATAAATAGGAAAAATTCAGATGATATTCTATCTTATATTTTTATCAAAAATATATACATGGTACTACTACTTAAATATAACACCCATCCTTAAATCTTAAACTCTAGTTTCGATTTTGTAACAAAAACATGTCTTTGTCATGTGCTTAGTCGGTATATTTTTATATATATCTTTATTCACAATGTAAGAATGAGAAACATATTACAATTTCTGTAAGTAAAGACGGCATACCACTAAAAATTTTAGGAACATAAAATAAAAATAAAAAGCAAACAAATTAAAATTTTGAACTGGTATCATCTAAAATAAGAAAATCTCACTTGAAACTTGTCATAATTGTAGCAAACTAAACAACAATGATTTTGTTCAATTTTTTAAATTAAATTAAAAATTTTGTAATTAAAATCGTTAACACCTCCTTCTATATGTTAAACTTGACGTAAGATATTTTTTTGGTTATAATCAACTCACACCAATCTTGATTCAGACTATATGGACTTTATACTCCGGCTCTGAACTTTCTTCTCACATATGTTTCCTACTTTAATGTGGCAATCAACTCATAAGCGTTGCAATAATCTCTAAACGCATTTCTTCAATGAAGTGATATCATGTCTCTGATTCCAGCAATGTGTGGAATATACATAATTTACTTAATTTATATTTTTTAGTATGTTACACCCGGATATATATTTGACAATTGAATTAATTATTTTTGATAGAATTTATTTGATTTTATATTTAAATATTTTTTAGTTTTGCTAGTACACGGAAAAATTATGTGATTTTGTATCTAACATTACAACAAAATTACATTTATGGTACTATTAATAGATATTTTATATCTATTATTTTTTTAATTTATATTTAGACATTGTTTTTATTATATATCACCATTATTGATTATATTACTTTTAATCTATATTCATTTTCTAATTTATTATCCAGTTGGCTTTACTCGTTATTTTTTCAGTTTTTGTATTCCTCAGTTTTTCATTTATTTTCTACTTCTTCGCGTACATATGCACCCTCCATCATTTATATTTTCATTTATTGTGAAACATATCAAATTACATTAAAATTATTTTCAGTTATATTTATTTATAAATAATATTATATAATTGCTTTAACTAAAATAATATATGAAGCTAAAATAAAATTATCTATATATCAGCTCCATTATGCATATGTTTAAATTATATTAATATTATTTTTAATTGATAATAGTTAAGGTTAATATAAAATCTTATATTAATATTGTTTTAGTTAATTTGATAATATGATATTAGAAAAAACTGAGATTATAAATATTAAAAGGTAAATCTTTTTTTTGTCCAAATTTTGATTAAAAATATTTCTATTTTTTTCATCTTTTTACAAAATTACTTATACAAAACAGTGTTTTTCATAATTTAATTAAATAATTTTGTGACTTTGTGAAGAGCCTGGCTATTCTTTGTAATATTATGTATTAGTGATTGCTTCAATAATTATTACTATTAATATTGTTAATAATTACGATTTTATGTTATAAGTTTTTTTTTACATCGTAATTGTGAGTTCACGATTATAGTTATGGAGTAAGTGGTATATGAACCCAAATTTATTACAATGAACAACAAATATTTTATTAAAAACGAATAAAACACATAGAGATAATACGAAGATAAAGCACGAGAAATATATAAATAAGGATAATACTACATAGACTAATAGTAATAAGAAAAAGAAAAATGAATTTAAATTTGATAATATAGATTACAACTAAACAAATATCGATATGTAAAACTAAATAATAAATAGTACTATACATGTTTTTCTATTAGAGTGTTATAGCTTCAACATCACATGAGTTTTTTGCATAATACTAAGAAAAACAATTGAAACTAAACTGTCAAATATATATCAAAAATTAGATATGTAAATATGAAGAAAAAATAGTTAGAGAAAGTATGGTTATAAGAAGGAAACGAAAATATAATGAATAAAAAATGTATGGAGAAATTTGATTTTCTGCCAAAAGTTCAAAAGTGTTAGTTACAAAAATGAGAAAGAAACGTCGGATAAAATTCATAATTAAGCGATTACATGTAAAGTTAATGTTGGATCACTTGGAGTATTAACTTCTATAAAGCAAAGGAGAGTGTAATATATAAAGGAAAATAGTCAAACAATATACCCAAAAAAAAGAATGTATATTAAACAATTAATATTATCATATATATTCTTTTTAAAAAATGATAGATACATCACATTATTTTATATATACGAAATAAATTAAATTAATCACTAAATTGTTAAATATACATCCGGGAATGTTGCAAAGACTTCTTGAGAAATGGAATACTAACAATAGAAAATAATTCATATAAATAATATTTAAAAGATTATGGAAATTTTTGTATCTCTATAAATTAATAATTATTATTTTATTGGTAAATTAGAGTTTGGGGTTTTTCCGTAGGGAGGAAGAATATCGATAACTTACGGCGAAAGAGAAGAAAGAGTGTCGGCGTTAAGAGATTTCCGGCGACATTTGGTGATTCGGAGGAGAAACAGAGCGATGGAGATTTTTTAATTTTTTTACCCAGATTAACTATTGCAATTTAAATTTTATCTTGTTTTACCCAAAATTTTTAACCTAAAAGATTAAATTCTCTTTTAAATTATCAATTTAAGTTCAATCAAATTCTCTTTTATTTGATTCGCAGATCTGGGAATCGCAACCGTCGGTGAAGAGAACATTGATTCTAGATGACGATGAAGATGACGATGAAGATGAAGATGAAGATGAAGATGAAGATGAAGATGAAGATGAAGATGAAGATGAAGATGAAGATGAAGATGAAGATGAAGATGAAGATGAAGATGAAGATGAAGATGAAGAGGAAGATGAAAAAGAAGAGATGAAGATGAAGATGAAGATGAAGATGAAGATGAAGATGAAGATGAAACTCACACTTTAACCCAGACCCTGAGATGTCAATGCAAAATTTTGTCAATTGATGCACGAATAGATGTGTTTTATTGTCTAAGAGGACGAGGGTTGATTGGAACTCGGGTGAAAAGTTTTATCTTGAGTCAAATGGTGAAAAATGAAAGGCATTGCTCAAGTCTACATAACTAGGGTGGACCATTTCATCTTTTCACCATTTGACTCAAGATAAAACTTTCCACCCGAGTTCCAATCAACCCTCGTCCTCTTAGACAACAAAACACAATTTTTTCGTGCATCACATTACTCCTTCTTCACCAGGTTGACAAAATTTGCATTGACATCTCAGGGTCAGGTAGTAAATGTGAGTTTCATCTTCATCTTCATCCTCATCATCATCTTCCCCTTAGACAACAAAACACAATCATTTCGTGCCGGAAGATCACAAGAGCACTTATCCTTGGATTTCTATGAACCTTTAATTTATTTATTTTTAATTTCTTTTGAAATGGATTGGAACTTTATTTCTTTAGTTTTATGTTAATTATCTTTAATTTCTCTTATTATGTTAATTATCTTTCGGAACCTTTGATTTCTTATTATGTTAATTATCTTTAATTTCTTTTATTATGTTAATTATTATTGGAACCTTGATTTTATAAATCAAATACAAAGTTCGAAAACCGCAAAAATACAAAAAGAACTGGTCATACCTATATAAGTAAAAGTTTGAAATAAGACTTTAAAAGTAGACTTCACGAGTAAACTTCACCTAGAGACTTCGCATTCATACAGAACACCCAATTAGAGACTTCTCCAGGAGACTTCTCCAGGAGACTTCCAGCACAGACTTCCTCTATAGGAAGTGGTATAATTCATCTGCATACTCATATTTATTTTTCATTGCAGATCTAATCATCTTCGGCGTTACTCCATCGATTGTTCCCCATTTGGTAGACTTCTTTGTAGAAGTCTGTAAGATTTTGTTATCGTAGACTTCTTTGTAGAAGTCTGAAGCGAATGTATAATGGTTTTCTAGAACATAATCAACCTTAATTTTATGAAAATTTCTGAAATTTTAATTTATAAAGTTCATATTTGGGTTAATCTTATTTTCTTTAAAAGAAATTGCATTGAAATTATTTTTTATTATTTTCCTAATTTAAATCTAAGGGTTTAATTACAGTTCAGACTTCGACCATGAAGTCTGGAACCGTAATTGTGAAATTTTAATAAGAAAATGAAAAAAACATTCTCAATGAGTTTTCGTCCAGCTCATAGTCTGCTAGTGTCATCTCAATGAGTTCACGGTGTGTACAAGAATCACTCAAGAATAACATTCTTCCTCATTTGGGATTATCCACCTCAAAATGCCACTTACAGTCTCTCATCACCCATTCTCCATAGACAGCAGGTACTTGAACCATTTTCTGAAAAAACATTTGAAACAACACAAATGCAAACTATTAGTTTGTTTGATAGTAGACTTCAAATGTGAAGTCTGTTGAAAAATAATTATCAGAGAATTCATATAATCGATTTAAGATAGAATATAAAACATTGAGATGTGAAATTCATACATAAACACAACAATTACTAATACACATGTAAAAATTAAAATCTCAAAAATGCAAATTATATATGATACAAATCCAGGTTTTTAAAAGATAGTGCAAGAGACTTCTCGAACGAAGTTTACGAACAGACATCCTCTGTGAAATCTAAAGTTTATAACCTAAACACCTAATAAGTTAAGAAAAAATATATAAAAATAATTATGCGATTAAAATAGTTCAAATTTCTAAACATCAAAAGCCATACGTAAACACATGTTAAGACAAGAAAAAAAAAACTAATTACAAATAGGCTAAAATTGTATTTTTACTGAAATTATCATTAGAGACTTCACATGTGAAGTCTCTTAGTAGACTTCTTCTTCGATGAAGTCTGATTTGCTATCTGAAGCAGACTTCGCCCGTGAAGTCTGAAGCACGGGTCTTGCAACTGACCAGATTTTGACTTTTTGAACAGACTTCACAGCCGAAGTCTGCCTACCATTAAGGAGACTTCGTCAGAGAAGTCTATACCAGTTTGGGGTCTAGTTTTGCAATTGACCACAGTTTTGACATTTTTAGTAGACTTCATCTAGGAAGTCTTTTTGGTAATGGATTGTGTCTGTGAAGTCTATTACGTAATTAGACTTCCTCGATGAAGTCTTTTTGCCTTCAGAGACTTCTTCAGCGAAGTCTACCTATAAAGTAGGGTATAGTTTTGCAATTGACCAGAGTTTGACTTTTACATGAGACTTCGTCTGAGAAGTCTATGTAGAAAAAAGGTTACTTTTGCAATTGACCAAAAAAATTTATTTTTTAAATTCCAGAGTTACCGATGGTTGTAGACTTCATACGAGAAGTCTACCAATAATCAATGTTTCAGAATTTTGGTCAAATGCAAAACTAACCCCTTTTTCACGCAGACTTCTCAGATGAAGTCTCGATAAAAAGTCTTCGTTCCGATCAATTGCAAAACTAATCGCCTTTTTTCGCTGACTTCACAGGAGAAGTCTTTGTACAAAGTCAGACTTAACGGTCAATTGCAAAACTAGACTCCTTGTAAGCAGACTTCGACGGTGAAGTCTAAACACCGTTTTTTGTTTTCAAAGGAGAACTTCATATTTCATCGTGGTTCAATCGTGAAGTCTGAGACCCAAAAAGTCAATTGCAAAACTAACCCCCAGTTGACTATTGAGACTTCACCCATGAATTCGGCCTTCTGGAAAATCGGAGAAAATGAAGCAAAAATTACCAAGATTCGGTTTGAGCTTGTGTTTAGCTTCTTAAACGGCCAAGCACCGATCACGCCACCAATACCTAAGCAACACAAGCGTTATTATGCTCGAATCTTAGGAAATCACAAGATATATGGATGGTAAATATTGAAAACGATATTATAGAGTTAAATGGTTGAAATGAGAGAGGAGATCGACAAAAATGGAGCTTTTAACTCAGTTTTTGAGCATTCACATCACTTAATTCGGTTGTGTGAAGCATATAGAGCTCAATTTTGTTTGGTAATGGTGGTTGGGAACTATTGAAGACGATGGCATTTTCATTATTACGTGAGAATCTTTGGGTTATTGTTTTTCAAACCCAGCTACCAGACTTCACAGGAGAAGTCTGCGCTAAGTATTTTTGTGAAAAAAAAAAGATGGGAAGGGTATTTTAAAATATTTTGAAAAAAAAAAAAAGTCTAATTTTGAAATTGACTTCAAATAAGAGTCTAATTTAGCAAGAAGTCCTTAATTTAGAAGTCCTTAATTTAGAGAGGTTTTACTGTATTTCTAATCTTTTCTTTTTAAATACAGAAATATACATTTTAAATTATTCAATTTACTAGTGCACACAAAAGAAAAAAGAATACAATCAATTCATCTTTCTCGTACCAAAATGCTTTGTACGATTCTTGTGAAAGTTCAACATTTCTTTTCTCTTGAATAAAAAAACAATTAATAGTAAGCAAAAGCATCATTTATATCTACAACAGTGTCTCCTTGATCGTTTACATCAACTGCTAGCAAGCTTGTTAAACATGGATCCGCCTTACTTAAGGCCGGCCCAAATTGAAGATTAGCATAATTATTCTTTAAGCTATAAGGCAAAAAAGTACGAACCATTATGCAATCCGTTCGGCCCGAGGATTACCACTACTGACTATGGAGGGCCAACTGAAAATCCCCGAGGAGAAAGGCAGGCCCTAGATTGTTCAGCTCCCCTTATAAATAGGAGAAGCACACCACCAAGAAGAACATCCGCATTCACAGAGAATAAGAGCTGTTAAGAACAAAATGATTAACTCGACTTTCTTAGTCTTTAAAAGACTCTCATATGCCCTAAACGAACTTGTAATCGTCAAACTCTGACTGAGATTAATAAGAAATTATCCGTTTCTTCCCTCAAGGATTATCATAGATACTTTGTTGGAGTCTTATCATTAATTGTTGAATCTCGGCATCAACATACCTTATGAGTTCACTACCATCCTTTCGTAACATATATATATTGCAACTTGCAAGTATGAAAACTCAACCTCTTCCATAAAAAATGATACAGTTCTAACTGTACCACTGAAGTTGTTTTCATTACACGTAGCAAAAGATTATTTATTGTATACAAATACTCTTGAAAATTGGAGAGAGACGGACATGAAAAAGTATGTCAACTTTTTACTGTAGATGAAAACAAAATCCATCTAATTAAAATAGGACTCTGTAATTTTAAAAAAACTAGAATTCGTTTGGATTTCTTCTCCCAAAGATCTTCTTTATTTTACAAGTCCCAAAATATTGTTGATTTGGTTTTTGTTTGTTTTGCTTCAACAAAATTGGCTGCTTATGGTGTCGTACCTCGGAACAGCCAACACTACCAAAAACAAAAAACCAGGCATAATATTAAGACTCAAGATCTATGACTATAAGAGAAAAGTATAGAATTAATATGAAAAAGTGAAACTTGATTACCATCTCCGAAGGCACCCATTGTCAGAGGATTTGAAATAACTTTGCTGGTGAAGTCGGCAATGTCCTTCAAGGTTATTTGGTCTACAGTCTTCAAGAATTGCTCAAACTGGTTTCCTGCAAGATTTTATAAAAACACTGATCATGATGTCGGAATGGAAGAAACTAAGAAACTAGAGTGCGCTTTTTCTGGTTTTTGAAAGAAAATTTGGGCGTACATACCTCTCTCCGTATGTAAGTATATGTCTACCAATGTCTTCTGCTGCAATCATCTTGCACAGGACAACTGTTTTAACGTGTTAATAACATCTAATGTTTTGAATCAAGTTAAACATTTTGGCAACATGCTTTTTAATCAAAACGGTTTCCCGCAAGTGGAAGCTGAGAGAGAGCTAAGAATACCCGAGATTCCAAATTCATCAGAACTGCAGATTTTGTGGCTGCACGATCAAGATGTTGCTGGTCAACTGTCCAACATATAAACAAAAGGAGAATGTTTCATAGATATATAAGAATGGTTTCAACTTGTTACATTAAGTGAAAATGGAAGAAACAAAACTGCAAACCTTTTCCTCTTGCAACATCTTTCAGTTCTTTAGATGCTGATTCAATTGCTTTTGCAGCGAATTCAGGACTTTGCACTTGACGATGTAAATCATATCACTGTGTTACCAAAATGCATATCCGGAAATTAAGTTGTCAGCTAACACAAACCAATACTCCTTAAGTTTAACACCCACAAAAATGGGTATTTTTTTTGCCCCCATCACATCAATAGAAAAAAGTGGATAAGTGGTAAAAGAAAAAGCATAGTAAACAACATCAGGATTGCTGAACTCACCGAACAACCATAGATTCCAAACAATCCGGTGTTGTTATAGATGCTAGTGAATGCTTGCATGAATGAACCTCCTGATAAACGTTTAGAACACGGCGATCTGTAACCAGACATAGGAACTTGTATCACTATTACTGATCGCTTAGCAAGTTAGCAGTGCTAGAGAATGTTTCGTGAATTGACTGCAGGTTGAATGATTAGGTTGGGCTCGTGGTGGTGTGTATTCAGAGCATATATTATCAACATACCTTGGAATCGATCATAAGTAGCTCAAGACCCATGAGTATGTTACTTCGGAGCTTCCCAGATATGAATCAACCGAACTAAGACTTCCTCCTTACAAAAATCTGCATCTATTTCATTGAAAATCTGGAAGATGGCTGGATTTCTTTAGATGACATCCTTTGATGTTAGAGACCTCGGGTATTTTGTTGATTTGTGTGGCTGGCTCGTTGTGCGTGGCTTTATAGGATAACAATTATCCGTGGAAAAACCTAAGGATTTAGAGATGGTGGCCATTGAACTGGACGGAGTTAATTTGCGTGAGTAAATAAAGGATTGAAGACGACCAAGTGGGGAGGCTTTTATGATATAGGTAACAGGCGAAAAACAAATCGGTTCAGGTTCTGAGGAGCATCGAAGAAAATAACTCCATACCTCTTTCAATTTTCTTTTTGTCCATGGGCTTTAAACAAATCGATGAACATGTCAAAGATGACATGGTCCAAGCCCACTAATACCCGAAAACCGATGCCTAGATAATTAAAGAATATTTTCATTAATTAATTATCTTATATGCATTTTCCTTAATTAATTAATTTTGATCAGCTGACGTGTCATGCTAAGAGAACTCCTTCCTTGCTGAAGTGGATAGCCTGAGGAGCTAGATCCATCCCCTTTTATATATAGTAATTATCAACAAAAATTTGAAAATCAAAACAATGAAGTAATGGCTGAGAGGAGAGAACTGTTTAGGTGGCCACCCTAAAATCCTTTCATCATAAGAAATTTTCTTCTAGAAGAAAAATAAACGTTATATATATAAGTATGTTTGCATTTGTAATTAAAAATAAACATGGCTCGGTGGTAGTGTTCTTTTAAATTGTCTTTAAATTCATGGGTAATTTTTAAATTTTTACTGATTTTTTTTAAAGAAACAACGTCGTTTCATGTTGTTATCTTATATAGGATCCTTTTTTTAACGAAATTGTAACAGTGTTTAGGGATTTGATGGTTTACGATGGATTTACTTTGTTCATGTAAAAAATTCAAATATTTGTAAAATTCATGTAGTTATAAGCACAACACGAAGTTATGTGTATGAATACGATAAAGTAACTAAGTTCACCGGGGAAATCAACTGTTTTTCTTATGTAATGATGATTTGTTTTAAAGTCGTTAACATTCTGACTTATATATGCATGTTGGATCATTACCAATGTTTCACTTTACTATGTTTTGCCTTACCCCTGACAATACTCCGTTCGCTAGGTTATTGATGGGCAAAACGGTTGATTCTCCTACAAATTTAATTGTTTTTGTGTATTCAACCCCAACACTTTGATTCGTCCTTAAAACCACAAACTAATATTAAATTTGAATTCACACACAAACAAAACAAATCAGGCCAAAAAACACAAATAATGAAATGTCTTTACTTTTCTGTTAGCGGCGTATTGACCAGGACACCACGTCATCAGTCTAAACGACTGAATTTTGATTAAAGCGCGGGTGAGAGTTAAAACAACGTCATTTCATTTAAAGTAATTTTTTAAAAAGGTAACATCAAATGTTCGAACTCATGACCTCAAATATCCATATACAAACTCAATACCAACTGTGTTATTATAATTCTCGTTACAACTCTAAACAGAAATATATATATATATATATATATATATATATATACTCTCCTTTTCTTCTTTCTCCTCATTTTTAATTTTGCTTGTATCTAATAATAAATGAAAGATTACATATATTTTTGGATAAGATATTTCAAAATCGAGATTCTTTTCACTTTTAGTTACCCCCTCAAAATAAAATTACTAAACAAAACACAAATTATATTTTAATTACTAAACCCTCTTTTAAAAAAATCAATATTCTTCATAGTTTATCGATAAATTATAAATTAAATTTATCAAGAAAAATTAATAAAATATTAATAATTTATAGATAAACATCAAGATCCTTCTTAAATATATTTTTCTGCATTGAAAATTTTTTGGTGTTATATTTTAAACATGATAATTGTTTTCTTACTTGTAATTGGTTCTACAAAAATATTGATTATAAGAAAAAAAATCTAACTTTTAGATTAATTTCTCAATAAATTAATAGTTTCTAACTTATCGATAAACTAAGAAGAATCTTGATGTATTCAAAAGGGGAGTTCAATAACTTAAATCTAATTTTGTGAAGTGAAAAGAATCTTGATTTTGGAATATCATATCTAAAAATATGTATAATCTTGCATCTATTATTTAAGGAAAAATTAAATGGAGAGAGGGAAGAAAATGGTGTATATATATATATATTTATGTGTGTGGTTATAATTAGTTTTACGATAGCACAATTGATATTGAGCTTGAATATGAGAATTAGATGTCAAAAGCTCGAACATTTGATGTTGCCTTTTTAAAAAAATAAATAAATGAAACAACGTCGTTTTAACTCTCACCCGCGCTTTAATCAAAATGTAGTAGTTTAGACTGATGATTTGGTGTCCTGGTTAGCATGCCGCTAATGGAAGAGTAACGATGTTTTCACGATATGTGGGTTTTGACCGGATTTATTTTATTCGTGTGTAAATTTCAAATTTAGTGTTAGTTCATGTGGTTTTAAGCACGAATTAAAGTGTTAGTGTTAAATACACTAAAACAACTAAGTTTGTGGGGGTAATTGGCTGATGTGCTCTCTATTATTGCGGATCACGATGTTTTCTTCCGGCCCAAACAAGAAAGGAGAAGGAGTCCCGACAATGATCTTTCAACCACTAGAAGATATGTTTTGCTCTCACCGCTGAATATAAGATGGTAGAAGTAGAAAACTATATTCATAAATAAGAGGGAAAGCAGCCCTATGAGAACTTGAGTGTTTAGAGAAAAGCTCACCAAAGGACGTCTGATAACCAAAGGTGGAAACTACACTAGCGTGATTTCTTGAGATCATGACGCATTTAAAGAGTTTTTCATAAGTAATACAATGACTCGACCTTAAATGAGGAACTTGACAACATGATTATATCCAACACGGTTTGACTTCCCAACCATGAAGTTTGTTGGAGATAGGAATGACAACTCTATCAGTCCGGCCCATTACAAGAAGTTCAAAGCCCATCTGCTTAAAGCCCTAAAAGGGAGCCCGGCCCCTACAGCCAGCGGTGTTGACTCGTTACCTCGGGCACGTAAATCGAAGAAGCAGGTTCCCGTTCTGACACATTATTGTCACTCGAGTGTGACTCGGCAAAAGAGCTGACTTTGCTACCCACGCGCTGGGCGAGAGATTTGCTTCGCCAAACACGCGCTGAGCGGGAAATGCAGTTGGCCCGCTATAAATACCCCATGTACTTCATTAATGAGGGGGATCCGCAAATCGCTGAATATCTTTGTACCCAAGCTAAATTCAATACATTTGTAAAACCTCCGACGAATCTTTTAGAATGCCGAACTGAATCCCAGCTGACTCAGTTCGTATTTCTAAACGACCATTATCTTTTGGTCAAATACAAGATTCTGATCTTAAACCCCGGACTGTTCTAACGTTTCCTGAGTTGATACTTATCGTAACCATTTTGAATCTATTATATTAAACGGAAATATCGCCTCCACATTCATCATTAATCAATCATCCATCTCTTACATTGAATCATCATTTGTTTATTTTATATTAGTATATCTTGAGACTAACTTTTGGCGCTAGAAGGAGGGGGGCTTTAGATATTTCCTACATGCAAAGAGTAGATCCAAGGATGGCCGGAAAAAAATCATCGCTACCACCACACTCGTCAGACACCGGAGAGCTCGCTCTATCGCGGACACAAAACCCAAGAGAGCTTGGTCCCTCAGCACCAACACGAACCTTGGTGCCCAGTCTCGTGCGCAAACCAACGAGATACCCCCTATAGAGGGCCCGACCAAATAGCTCGGACCCATCACCATCGGCACAAACCAACCGCAACCAGAAGTCGGGATTAGAATCGACGCGATAACTCATACGCTGTCACCACGTCTCGACACCAACTCAACGCCAGGAAGTCAGCTCACCATGACGAACACGCTGCTGCAAACCCTAATCGCGCAAATGACGGAGTCAGCCCGAAGCAACAACGCACGTTTCGCCGAGCTTGCAGCGGGCCAAAACATGTGCCACGAACGTCTGGACAACTTAGCACCTCGGAGTAACTAAACTGTCGACCACACAACCGAGGAAGAAACGCGGGGACTCCCGAGCTCGTTCGTGAACGCCTCCTCAACGTTTGATGAGCAGACTGACGGACTCATGCACGCCCGCCTCAATCCGGAGGAGCCAGGGAGACATACACCGGAATCCTCACAAAGAGCAGAGGAGCGTCTGGCAGCAGAAGCCCCGACAATTGATCTGGGAAGACCGGCGCACCATAGTCCTGAAACCCTACAAAAAATGCTCGACGACCGAGAGCGATACCGCAAATTAGCGAGTATCAAGGCCGAGCTTCGCCGTATGACATCCACCGTTCATCAAGCCACCAGCTTGTCGCCTGAGATAGACCGAATCCTCCAAGAAACGCCGAACACCCCGTTCAGCTCCCGACTCCAAAACACGCCAATCAGATATCCTGGAAAGGTCAAAGTTCTCACGTACAATGGGCTCACAGACCCAAGTGAGTTCATGACAGCGTTTATCGTCGCTACGGGGCGCCACCAGTTTGCCTCCGAAGAGCGAGAGGCCAGCATCTGCCAACGTTTCGTCGAAAATCTCGTCGGCCCCGCACTAATCTGGTTCTCCAGATTAGAAACGCACTCGATTCATAACTTCTACCAACTCTCAGCCGCCTTTCTTAAGCATTACTCAATGTTCATCAGACAAGGCACGTCCAACGCTGACCTGTGGGCATTGACGCAGAGAACAAAGGAAACACTAAGATCGTACGTTGACTAGTTCAAAACGGTCGTGTCCCGAGCTACGGTTTCAGATGACGCCGCCCTGCCAGCCCTTCGCAATGGCCTCTGGTTCGAGTCAGCCTTCAAGAAAGATATGAAGTTGAATAAGCCACGCACCCTGGAGGACGCCCTATGCCAAGCTTCCATCTTCATCGAGATCGAGGAAGAGCGAGCTCTGACGACCAAGAAGTATGCCCCGGCCAAAATAACCGTCTCTATAGACAAAACCCAGGAGGAACATTACGAGCCCTGCCAACATTATGATGATGATTACTTGTAAGAAAGGAGTAAGTGGGCAGTGACCTTTGCCATAAACGACACTCTGGCTCCATCGCCAGCTGCTCCCTCCTTTGAAATCAGTGGCGAAACACAACACCCGCCGAGCACGCTGCAGAATCCCCCGTTCTCCTGGAACAAATGGCAGGATGCCAATTACCAGCCCAGGGATAACAAATCATACTGCAAGTTCCACAAGATGAAAAGCTACCCAACCTCACAATGCCGGTCACTCCACGAGGCCCTCCTAGCACAATACGAAAAAGGCGCCGTCAGACTAGATGGACGCCCTGCTCCTCGGAGAAACTCGAATCGGCGGAATGGTAAATAGCATCAATATGGAGATCGAGGTCGAAACAACAACCAACGCCCACGCGATGATCACCGAGGTCAAAACGATAACAATCGACAGCGGTCTCCCTCACGAGACAGAGATACGGACAAGTAGTCCCGCGTTGAGCAAATAGAAGCTCGCAGGGAGCAAACTCTAGAGGAGCAAGAACCGTTGCAAATACTGCCGCCCGCGAGACAGCTTATAGGTATGATAATGGATGGTCTCACAGATTGCAACGACTCGGTCCAGTTGATCAATATGTCCAAGCAAAGAATAAAGGCGAGTCTAAACAATTGGAGAGCACTCCAGCGGTTTCGACCGAAAGCAAGGCTGGCATCACATTCACCGCGGGTGACGGACGCAGAGTAGCCCATTTGCACCATGACCCGCTAGTAATCAAGTTACGAATCGCGGACTGCGACGTAAGCAGAGTCCTGGTGGACACAGGGAGTTCGGTTGATCTGATCTTCAAGGAGACCTGGGATAAGATAAATCTCACCGGTCTCACCCTTCAAAAATCCAAGCAATCCCTCACGGGATTAAATGGAGACACCATCAGCACAGTCAAACTCCTTATCTATATAGGGGGTACGAATAGGATCGTGAAGTTCGAAGTAATGGACAAACCGGCAATTTACAACGTCATCCTCGGGACCCTGTGGATTGATATGATGAAGGCGGTCACTTTGACGTACCACCAATGCCTGAAGTTTCCCGTTGGATCCGCGGTCTGTACAATCCGCAGAGATCAGTGGATATCCCAAACATGCTTCATCGTAGAGCATAAGCTGTGAATAGCTGCCAAAACTTGTCAAGTGATTGACTACCACATCTTCGGGAACCCCGACCTCCACAACAACCCTGCTCAAAGTCTCGTGACTCATGTAAATATAAATCCAACCAACGAAGAGCGCCGCATCAGAATAGGGGCCGACCTCGATGACACCTTGAAAGATGAGCTCGTATCGACTTTCGCTTGGTCAACCTACGACAAAGGCACAAGTCACGAGCTCAACGTCGATCCGACATACAAACCAATCAAGCAAAAAAGGCGCAAGCTGAACCCCGAACGAGCGCATGCCGTAAATGACGAGGTCGAACGGTTGAACGCGGCCAGATCCATCACCGAAATAAGATATCTCGAATGGTTGGCCAACCCCGTGGTCGTAAAAAAGAAATCAGGGAAATGGAGAGTTTGCATGGACTTCAACGACCTCAATAAGGCATGTTCCAAAGACAGCTTCCCGCTTTCGCGCCTCGATCAAGTCGTCAAAGCAACCACGGGAAACGAGCTCCTTTCTTTTATGGATGCTTTCTCGCGTTACCATCAGATCCGCATGCACCCTAACGATCGAGAAAAAATTGCCTTCATAACAGATCGGGGAACATATTGCTATGAAGTCATACCCTTTAGACTAAAGAACACCATTCTCATCATCACACATCATGGAGGAAATGGCCCCGTCCGAGGTCGGAATCCCAACCTTTCGCCGATCCATGCTCGTCTTAAACCCTGCACTCAACGACGAACTGGACAGAAGAGGACTTTTTGGAGGAACAACGTGATCACGCCTTGCTACGGATTCAAAATTACCAACAGCTCGCCTTCAAATACTACAACAAGAAGGTTAAGGGAAGAATCTTCGATGAAGGAGACTTAGTCCTGCGGAAGGTATTCGAAAACACCGCAGAGGAAAACATTGGAAAGCTCGGCGCACACTGGGAAGGCCCTTACCTCGTCTCCAAAATCATGAAACCCGGCGTTTACGAGTTGACCACGTTGAATGGCAAAGCTATCCCGCGCTCTTGGAACACGATGAACCTAAAGCGCTTCCACTACTAGTGTTCCCAATCTAATGTCTTCGATCTCTATAACAATTCTGTAACACCAAACTACGATTGACTTGATCCCTCTGATAGAGGTTACGTAGGCAGCCTCTTACCAAGGCACATCTATGATATAAAATTCTTTCTACTTAATTCTGGGTAAATAAAAAACTTATAGCCGATTTCTCACTCGTATCTCTCCCGCGCACAACCTTTAAGCGTATAGCCGAGTTCTCACTCGTATCTCTCCCGCGCACAACCTTTGAACATGTAGCCGAGTTCTCACTCGCATTTCTCTCGCGCATAACCTTTAAGCGTGTAGCCGAGTTAGCCGAGTTCTCACTCACACCTATCCCGCGCACAACCTTTAAGCATATATTCAAGTTCTCACTCATATTACTTACTGTCACGACCTAATCTACGTTCACCAACAATGCAAGAGTTCGCAAAAGATCGAATATACCAATGACAAAAGAAGATAAACAAACTACTTTCATTGACAAAATGTCTGAGGATTACATTGATACCGATAAATAAGAGCATAAAATACATCAAAAAGGGGGGCTACGCCAGCTGGTTATACCGACCTAGAAGCAGGGTCGGCCGCCTCATCTCCAGACCCGATCTCAGACTCTCGCGATCCCGACAAAACATCCTCGGTACTCTCCACCATGGAAGAGGAACCAGAGGGAACTTTGAAGTTCTCCGATCAAAGCTTCGCGATAGGGCTTGCCCGCAGCTAAGCCATGTATGTAGTCGCATCAACCTTAACCTGCGTAAGCTGAGGTGGCGGAACAAGAACGTCGTCTTCCTCCTAAATCGGTTCGAGGAAATGTTGCGCCCCAAGAGCTTGTGCATACAATAGCTTGATCGGCTCGGCCTTCTCACGAGCCTCCAAGTTCTCCTCCAAGTTGATCGGCTTGGGCAACTTCGCGTCACAGCCAGCCTTGTAAGCATGCCACTTCTGCGCAGCTTTCTCCCTCTAAACCTCAAGGTGGACCTTAGCATTTACAATATTCATCTTCAAACGAATATTCTCTTTCTTAAGAAGGTCGCGTTTCATGGCCACAGATCGACCCTTTTCAAGTTCGGCTTGAAAACTGACCAGCCAATCCCGGTCATCGGCCAAATCCGATCGACTTTTGGCAAGTTCAGCCTCTAAGAGGTCCCGGTCCTTCAGCTCATCTACCTCCACGGCCAACTCGGAGGATTTGTGACGTTCCTCACCAGCTTCCCTTTCAAGCTCGGCAATCCGCCTCTCCGACTCTATCATATGACCTCGCGTTTCTTCCTTCGCTACTTCAACAAAGTCACAGGCTAGCCTCACCTGTTGGTCATAATCTCGAGCCAATCCACCGAGCGCATACCCCATCTGCAAAGAAAATTGTGAGCAATCGTCACGAAACGAGCTAAAAGTTTGTCTGAAGAAAACTTTACCTTTACAAAGCATTGGGATGGGAGAGAGAAAGACTCTGGGGCCGCCATCTCCTCGGTAGGTGAAAGGGTCATTCCGGGCGCAGTAATAACCCGTACCAGGTCGGCACAACTCTTTGGGTTGTCAAGACTCGATTGACCCCTTCTGCGATACTGGAACTTGAAACGGGGCTCTTCGTTGGCAACCGGTCTCTTCTCTTGCCTCCTCTTCGTGGCCTTCTCAGCTTCGACCCGTGCTGTGCCTTCTGACTCATCAGGCCTAGGCTCTAGGTCGGGTCCCTGTATAGGAGTTGATACCTCCGTCTCAATGGGAGGGTCCGTCGTCACGTGCTCCAGGCTTAAAGGACCGCCCTCGTTAACAGAGACATACTGCCCCAAGTTTGCAAGCTCTTCGATAGGGATAGTTTGAGGAGCAGAGTGTGAAGCAGGAGATGCCTCTGACCTCTCGACAGTTCCCCCGGTCTGGATCTCTGCAGGAGCAGGAACTTGATATACATCATCCTTAGAGGGGACCGTGATGTCTGCGCAAACTGCTGGAGGTGGCGTCTCCAGCCTTCTAACGTAGTCCAGCATCTCAAACTCCACCAGGTCGAGCGTGTGATCCACCACGCCCTCGGCTCCAACAGTGGGAGCTTCCCTAGCTTCCAAAGGAACAGATCTTCGTGCCTCCACGTAATCGGGCATTTAAAATACATCTTTTTAATGTACCTGAAACAAGCAAATCAACGATCGATCTCAAAGTTTAGAACGTTAGTAAACAAATTTGGCTAACTGATGCCACCAAAGCTCGTGCTCTCTGTATCCTCTCTTTGGTGAGCCCGGTCCAAGAAATACGTGCTTGCTTTAAACACGCACGTGCTGCTGCTAAATTCTCTAGAATATTGGGCATGACGGGATGACGAGCTGAAACTAAAAAAGGAGGGAGTCAGAAACCAACGATGAAAACTTATCTCAATCGGCCCGATAGAGCTTTACCCGGGGAAAGATTCCACTCGGATTGGTACGGTGCCTCACGAAAAACTAGCGTTGCGCCCAGTCATCCACCTTACTGGGCTTGTTGATAAGAAGCCCAGCTTTGCCATCAAATGACGCGTAAAAAGTCCCGGGCTCTGACGCGGTTGTTTTGCAAGTTATAAGCTCGTCGAAGAGATGAGTCGTCAGCTCGATCCCATTTTCGGTGGCCATCACGTAAGCGGCGACCATATTAATTACCGTGGTCGCGCTTATATGTGAGAAGGCAAGCTTGCGCACATGGCAGTATTCCACAAACAGCTCGGGCAGAGGAAGCCATAGTTTGCACTTCTGGAAAAACTGATGGTACAAACAAGTAAAGCCTATTGGCGGGGTCCAGGGGCATTCGTCCGGCGTTGGGTAAGACGAATTCGCAGGACAGAAACATTCTCGCCAAGGTAGACGATGTTTTGTCTGTTGACCACGTCGGTGCGCCGCCTTCTAGATAGGAGGCCTTCCACAGTTTCGGCTTCTGACCGGTAGTTCGGCTCGTTTTCCCTACGCCCCCACGATAGCCCCGAGCTATGCTGCTAGTTTGGCCTCCTTGGACGTTTTGGCCTCTATCTCCAAGCTGACCTTTAAGCATATCGAGGGCTCTACGAACGACCTGTTCGTTACTTCCCCGGTGAATTCCTTGTGGTTTGGGAAGACTAATATGAGGTATAGATATCCTGCCACCGGTCTGACTTCAGTGGCCGACGATCTGTTCGCCGCCATCTCGACGTACGCTGGCAGTTTGACCTCCTCGTTGCTTGGGGAGACCAACACTAGGACAAACTTCAGATGTCCTGACCTCGGTAGCGTAAGAAGATATTCTGCGAATCAGAGCGGCTGCTCCACCGTCGTCTTCTTTGTTAGAAAATCCCGCCCTGTTCGACAACTAGGAGTCATCCCCAGAACTAGCCTGGTCACTGCTATGCTAAATAGAGCCAGAATCTATACTAGATTCGGCATGAATCTCATCGAATAGATCCGACATGGCAACGAAAAGAGTGCGAGAGATGAAGAGATTGACAGAGAGATGAGAGGAACACTGGCGCAGCAAGAATACGGCGAATTCTTTCACAGAGATTCAGATGAACGAGAGAAAAAAAGAGAGTCTACCTTTGTTGTTTTCGCAAGAACGGAGAAGTGGGAGAAATGAATCGAGGAGGCGTATTAAAAGCTAAGGAGGGCGTCCTTTCGAGTTCGACACGAGAAACCAAGGAGGCGCCGCTTAGCGATCCACTCTAAGGTCAACACGTGGCGCATTGGGGAAACATCGAGAGCATCTAATGATGACATTGTGTTGAAAAACGCGCGTAGGGGCCCACTGCGTCCGTCCACCCATGTTGACATGACATCGTTCTTCATGCGCGGACTCAGTTATCACGCGCGGACTCAGTTATCACGCGCGATTGACACCGCATTAATTCGCAAGTACAAAGCGCGAACGCGGGAAACAGAAGCCCTGGCAGATTAAGATATCTAACCTAGCAATGAATGGGCCGACCTGGAATTTCCAGATTAAACTCCGGGCTGATCAGACTTATCCTCACTCTACGGACTTGGGGGGGGGGGGGCTATTGTTGGAGGTAGGATAGACAACCCTATCAGCCCCGCCCATTACAAAAAGTTCAAAACCCATCTGCTTAAAGCCCCTAAAAGGGAGCCCGGCCCCTTCAGCCAGCGGTGTTGACCCGTCACCTCGGGCAAATCGCTATAAATACTCCATGTACTTCATTAATGAAGGAGATCCGCAAATCGCTGAATATCTTTGTACTCGAGCTAAATTCAATACATTTGTAACACCTCCGACGAATCTTTTAGAACGCCGAACTGAATCCCAGCTGACTCAGTTCATATTTCTAAACGACCACCGTCTTTAGGTCAAATACAAGATTTTGATCTTAAACCCCGGACTGTTCTAACGTTTACCGAGTTGATACTTGCCGTAACTTTTTTGAATCTATTCCATTAAACGGAAATAGCGCCTCCACATTCATCATTAATCAATCACTCATCTCTTACATTGAATCATCATTTGTTTATTTTATATTAGTTTATCTTGAGACTAACAAAGTTAAAAGAGGGAATTGGCGACATAAGAAAATATATATATATATATATATATATATATATTGAGTTAATAAAAAAACGCAAAACTAATGGTGAGGGGAGTCGAACAATTCACCTCCCTTGACTATTGCCAAGTGCTAAAACCAATTGACCAAATGAGTTTTCTCGATAACAACAAAGCATAAGCTCTGCCACCCAATAAATATAAGAGGGATGTTTATAGAAGGGACTTGGTTGAATTTTAGCATGATCGTCCCTAGAATGGTTCATCAGTTTACCAACGAGGCATAAACTCAGCTGCATAACATGTTTGTGTAACGTTCACAACCAGTTAAAACTATTTAAACGCGTTGATGACATGTTCACCCCATAAACTAAAATTTTATTTCGGTGAATTTGGTATGTCTAGTGATAAACCATATATGGTTTACACCAGAAAGAACACACGTGGAAGTAAAGCTGAGAAGAATGAAGTGGCACGTGAGGAGAGCAAAGAAGCACGTGTGTGTATATCAAACCATCAAACCTTCACCCATTTCTGTTTAGAGAATGCATTGTTTTGTGGTTGTGAAGGCGACCTATGTGTTGCTTAGTGAGAGAGAGTAAATGAGACGGTGAATCTATTCATAGATTTTTCGTCTCTTGTCATCAATCGATTCATAGATAAGTAATAAAAATTGTTCCTTTGCATCTTCTTTCTTATCACCGTAGTCATAAAGACTACTGCTCGATATATACTGAACCGAAACGAACTGAATAAAGAGGAACTAAAATCGAACCGATACCAAATAGAATCAAAATATAATTATATATTCAAAAATATTAGTTATTTTTATATCGAATAAATAAAAATTATCTAAATAAACAAAATTACCCGAATAACCGAACCGAAGCGAATGGATCCAAACTGTAATAACAAAAAAATATCATAAAATATCTAAATTTTTTGGTTACAAGGTAAGAACCGAAACAAAAAATAAAATATTTTGGTTCCTGATTGGTTCTTGATTAAAAGAACTGAAATACCTGGAACCAAACCAAACTCGAAGCAAATCTGAACCAAAACTCTAAAATAACCAAATGGTTAGAAAATTTAGAACTGATATACCCAAAATCCAAAAGTACTGAACTGAATACCGAACGCCTATAACTAATAGAGACATAAAAAAATAACTAGTGTGTAATTATTCTTTCTTTTTTGTTTGGCATCACCAGTGTGTACTTATTCAAAGATTATGTGTAATATTTAAATGACGTCATTAGCAAAAAGACGAAGAAATTAATAGAACTTCCATGTTAATTAGGAAAGAAAATAAAAAGCAAATCTTATATAACTCAAAAAAGAATG
Organism: Crucihimalaya himalaica; assembly: GCA_004349715.1. Taxonomy (NCBI): domain Eukaryota; kingdom Viridiplantae; phylum Streptophyta; class Magnoliopsida; order Brassicales; family Brassicaceae; genus Crucihimalaya; species Crucihimalaya himalaica. Next base: position 147,009 of record SMJT01000055.1, on the reverse strand, counting down.
ATTATTGGAAGACATGTATCTCATATACTGTACATACTTAGTCCTAAACAAAGTAACAGATCTTTGGGTCCTCCTTTCTTTTTTTCCCCTTCTATCCCAAATCCGACATCCTCAATCTCTGTCTCAAATCCGCCATAGCTATCATCTTCTTGGTCAAAACAAACCCTAGCTTCTCTTTCTACATGACAACCTAACTCTCTCTCTCTCTCTCTCTCTCTATCTCTCTGCATCATTTCTTCTTTCTTCTTTGGCATGTGCAGAGCTATCAACATCTGTTTTGATTGAAAGCTAAGTTTCCAATTCCAAAACAGAAGAAATTGAAAGTGTGTATGTTAAGACAAACCACCAAACTACAAGAAACAAAACCCACACCGCATTGTTCCTTAAAGACCCAGCAAGAACATTATCTCACGCTTCCTTCTTTCTTCCTGACATTTTTCTCGTTTTTGTTTTCTGGTTCTTTGGGTTTATTTCACCTTTTTTTTGTTTTCATTGCCTTTCCTGCAATGTGGGTCGCATTTGGTAGTGGTAATTAATTATATCTAGGGATTGTGGTGCTTTTTTGGGTTAAGCATTTATAGAAACCTCAATGGCGTTGTTTAGAAAGTTCTTTCACAGAAAGCCTCCTGAAGGTTTGGTTGAGATCTCTGAGAGGGTTTACGGTATGTTCTTCCTTCTTTTTAAGTGTTGGGTTTAGGGTTAGCTTTCTCATTCTTCCTCTTCTTTTGCCTTTCGAGTATTAATTTCTAGAAAGTTTGAGTTTTAGGTCTTAAAGATCAGATGTTTAGAGTTATGCCTGCCTAAGTTCATAGCGTAGTGCCTGTTTTCGTTTCTAGTTCTTGCCAGGCTTGTTGATTGAACGGAATCTAACATTTGATGTTTCTTTTTTGATGGTTGAGATTTAGCTCATGAATAGGTTTTCAGGTTTTGTATGTTCACTGGGTTACATGGCTTCTCATATTCTTTTGCTTGTTTTATCCCATGCTCTTGAGTAGCTCTGAGATATTAGACCAATTCTGACAAAGTTACAAAAGATTGTTCTATAAGCTGATGACAGAGATAGCTATATAAGTTTGCTGATCTTTGATGTCTATATTTACAGTTTTTGATTGCTGCTTAACCACGGATATGTTGGAAGATGAAGATTACAGAGTCTATGTTGGCCGCATAATGAGTCAGCTGCGAGAACAGTTTCCCGGTGCATCGTTCATGGTGTTTAATTTCCGGGATGAAGATAGCAGAAGCCGGATGGAGAGTGTACTCACTGAGTATGACATGACCATTATGGACTATCCTCGCCATTATGAAGGTTGCCCTTTGCTTACAATGGAAACGGTCCATCACTTTCTAAAATCAGCTGAAAGTTGGTTATTGTTAAGTCAACAGAATATCTTATTGTCGCACTGTGAGCTTGGCGGCTGGCCGACTTTAGCTTTTATGCTTGCCTCGCTCTTGTTATACCGCAAACAGTTTAGTGGAGAACAGAAAACACTAGAGATGATATATAAGCAGGCTCCTCGTGAGTTATTACAGCTAATGTCTCCACTTAATCCGTTGCCTTCACAATTGAGGTTTCTTCAGTATATTTCGAGTAGGAATGTTGGGTCACTGTGGCCACCACTAGATCGGGCCCTTACATTAGACTGTGTCAATCTTAGATTGATTCCTGATTTTGATGGTGAGGGTGGTTGCCGACCCATTTTCAGAATATATGGTCAAGATCCTTTTTTGGCATCTGATCGGACTTCAAAAGTTCTGTTCTCAATGCCCAAGAGAAGCAAAGCTGTTCGGCAATACAAGCAGGTGATTCAGAGAGCTTTTTAATCCATTTGTTCATTCGTTCAGTCTCTTCCCAGTATCATACTGTTATGTCCTAACTTTTCGTCTTCTGTTTCAGGCAGATTGTGAGCAGGTAAAGATTGACATCCATTGCCATATTCTCGGTGATGTCGTACTTGAGTGCATTACTCTAGATAGTGATCATGAGAGGGAAGAGATGATGTTTCGGGTTGTGTTCAATACCGCATTTCTTAGATCAAACTTTCTAATACTTACCCGTGACGATATTGATGTACTGTGGAACACAACGGATCGGTTTCCCAAAGATTTCAGAGCTGAGGTGACTATCTATCTAACTTTTCTTAAATAATAATATGATTTTTTGGTTTCCCAATTAAAATTAAAATGGCAAGTTGTGAAGAGCTCAGTATGAGACTAGTCTATTGATAGAAGTACTTTGTGTAATACATCTTTCTGAGTCAAGAATTTTCATACATTTATTCTAAGCCGTTAAAACGATCAATATTAGCGAGTTCAATTTTGAGCCTGGCATCTGTTAGAAGCAGTTTATGTTATACATAGCGAATTATCTTTTTAAGTCAAGAAAGGAGTAACATTCTGTGGTTTTGCTCAGGTTATATTTTCGGAGATGGATGCTGGTAATAATCTTGTCTCTGTTGATATGCCGCATATGGAGGAAAAAGATGTTCTACCTATGGAAGCATTTGCTAAGGTTCAGGAGATTTTTAGTGAAGCTGAATGGTTGGATCCAAATTCTGATGTTGCTGTGACTGTTTTCAACCAAATAACAGCAGCAAATATCCTTCAAGAAAGCTTGGATTCAGGTTCTCCTCGAAGCCCTGACTCACGTAGCCTATTGGAATCAGCACTTGAGAAAGTTAAGGAGAAAACCAAATTGATGATATCGGAAAACATTGCTGTAAGTCCTGATGCATTCTTTCCTGAATGGAAAGAGAAAGATACAGTGTCCAGTCATAAATCTTATGCAGATCCAAATTCAATCCTTAAGAAGGTTGATGAACCGCATGGACTTCGTGTTTCAGTCCAAAGAAATGTTCACTCGAAGATAATTTCACCTCGAGTGGTCCAAAGTCCAGTAACATCACCACTTCCAAACCGTAGCCCCACACAAGGATCACCTGCTTCAATATCCAGATTTCACAGCTCCCCCTCTACCCTTGGGATCACATCAATATTACACGACCATGGTACATGTAAAGGTGAAGAGGCTACTTCATCATCCCCAGCCTCACCTTCAATTTCGTTTCTACCAACATTGCATCCGCTGACACCATCGCTACCCAAAAAAGCTTCACCAAAATTTCCACAGTCGCCCACACCTATTCGTTCAAATGGTCCTCCTTCAGCGGAAGCAGCAGTGACATCACCACCATTGCCATTGCTGAAGCCACTTGGGATTTTGTCTCCTCCACCTCCACCCCCACCTCCTATATCCTCTCTGCACTCCAGTCCTTCACCAAGTTCCACCAGCAGTTCCATAGCAATACAAGGGCCTCCTCCACCACCACCTCCACCTCCGCCTCCACCTCCACCACAACCTCAGCGTTCTGTACATTCATCTTTTCCTTCGCCACCACCGTTACCTCCAAAGAAATTGTTAGCTACCACTAATCCTCCAGCTCCACCACCACCACCTTTGCATTCTAATTCTCAAACAGGAGTCCCCACAAGTTCTTTGGTGGTGAAATCTCCCCCTGTTCCTCCTCCACCAGCCCCTGCACCTCTGTCTCGTTCTCATAATGGAGGTTGTAATGGAAAAATTCCTCCAGTCCCTGGACCACCATTGGGTCTAAAGGGGCGTGGGATTTTACAGAATCTTAGAGGTCAAGGTCATACGAGAAAGGCCAATTTGAAACCGTATCATTGGTTAAAGCTTACTAGGGCAGTACAAGGAAGTTTATGGGCTGAAGCACAAAAACCTGATGAAGCTGCAACGTATGACTATATCTTCAATTTATCCTTTATACAAGTTTGTGATTTTCTTTGTTATGCTAACTCTGGCATCTTCTAATTGTTTTTTTTTTTCCAATTCTAGTGCTCCAGATTTTGATATCTCTGAGCTTGAGAAACTCTTCTCAGCAGTGAATCTTAGCTCTGACAATGAAAGTAAAGGTGGGAAATCAGGTCGACGTACACGACCTAAATCTGAGAAAGTGCAGCTGGTAATTGATTGCAATGAGCATTCTACTGTTCTCGAACTTTCTAAATCTTTTTATTTTCGAAGTTTCATAACATGAAATTAAGATCCATTGACAGTTACTCTATTTTCGTCCTCTAATTTTGTCTATTAGTTTTGCAGATTGAGCTCAGACGAGCATACAACTGTGAGATTATGCTTTCCAAAGTTAAAATACCTTTGCCTGATTTAATGGTAAGCATCAATATGTTTTCTTGCAAGATATTGCTTGGCAAGTTCTTGACTCGGTCTCTATCTTAAATTTAAATGCAAAATATAATCTGGTCTCATCTTGTTATGCTAGAGCTGTTTAAACCATATTTTATTATCTGAATAAATCTTGGGTTACAGAGTTCTGTTCTTGCATTGGATGAGTCGGTGATAGATGTTGATCAAGTTGACAATCTAATTAAGTTTTGTCCAACAAAAGAAGAAGCAGAATTGCTCAAGGTATTTCTATTTATGGTTCTTATCCAAAAAAAATTCTGCTTCTGTATCACGTTTTAGAAGTTATTATCATCTGGCAATAGCTTCATCTGTGAGTCAACTGATGCTACATCTCCTGTCTTGGTTTTTTTGCTTTCCATAGGGCTACACTGGAAATAACGAAACTTTGGGACGGTGTGAGCAGGTTAGTCGAGTGCTCCACTTTCATATTTGAACAATTTTCTGAGTGTTCCTTTTTGAGTTTCTAGGACCATTCTCGTATTTCTTGGCTGACCAACCAAATTCCTTATAAGCGAATAAAATATCAAAATTCAACAAACCAACCAAAACAAGATACAAAGGAACAATCTTAGAGATGTGCACATAAATAGTCAGAACTATTCTTAACTTATTGATTTCCTGGTATTTGTTTTGGGTCGAAAACCAAATAGCATTCCTGTTTATGTTGGGATTGATACCTTCAAAAAAATTACACCGTCATCTCTTGATTATGTACTGACAGCTATTTTCTGAATTTTCTGGTGATAGTTCTTTTTAGAACTGCTGAAAGTTCCTCGAGTGGAGACCAAGCTAAGGGTGTTCTCATTCAAAATTCAGTTCCACTACCAGGTAGGAGAATCGACTGGTGTTTGTATTTTTGTAATGCTTTCTAGTTTCTAAAAACCTGGATCTTATATCAGTAAACGGTTGTTTTCCTTCAGGTTACTGATCTTAGAAGAGGTTTGAATACCATACATAGTGCAGCCAATGAGGCAAGACGATTTTTCGCGCAAATAGTTTGTGAACCACAAATATTCATGCTGGTGATTTTCCTCTCTGAATCTATTGCATGTTACACTTTCCAGGTTAGAGGCTCGGCTAAACTAAAAAGAATCATGCAAACTATACTTTCCTTGGGCAATGCATTGAACCACGGGACTGCAAGGGGTGAGCATATATCCATTGCCAGACTGCCAAATAGTGTTATCTTAGAGAGAGGCATTGGTACTATTCAAGAATTGATTCGCCCTCCGCAATGTCAAATTTACGTATGTCTTCTCTTTTGACAGGCTCAGCTATCGGATTTCGCCTGGATAGTCTTCTAAAACTCACTGACACTAGATCCCGCAACAGTAAGATGACTCTGATGCACTATCTCTGTAAGGTAGGAGATTTTTCATACGTTTACCACTCTTTTTCTTTCTTGGTTTAATGTTAAATCTCTTTTTTCTTAACTAGTATACTATATTCTTTATATGCATTAATCTTTATATATGTAGTTATGTTAACGGTTTGTTCTCACAAAAACATTTTCATGCTTGTATTTTCAGGTGCTTGCCGAGAAACTTCCAGAGCTACTTGATTTTCCAAAAGACCTGGTGAGCTTGGAGGCTGCAACAAGGGTATTTTTTTTTTAAATCTCGACGTTTAAGAAATGCACCTCAATTGTGCCATTGGTGATAATCTCTCTGACAACATTCCTTGATGATAGATTCAACTAAAATACCTGGCAGAGGAGATGCAAGCAATTAGCAAAGGCTTGGAGAAAGTTGTACAAGAGTTTACAGCCTCTGAAACTGATGGTCAAGTATCAAAACATTTTCGTATGGTAAACTAAATTAGATATTCAAGAAGCTTGTTTAGTTATTGATTTCTCGTGTTTCATCGTCTGCTTACACTTCTACTTGTTTATGCAGAACTTGAAAGAGTTTCTTAGCTTTGCTGAAGGAGAAGTAAAGTCCCTGGCTTCCCTCTATTCAACTGTTGTAAGGATTCTTTGGTTCCCTACCTTCTCCCTGTCTTTATTACTTTTCTGAAGCACTTTACTTTACTGGTGTAAGTATTCTTTGGTGCTACTACTATTGAACTGTGTTTTCTCATGGTAATATTAGGGTGGAAGTGCTGATGCTTTGGCTTTATACTTTGGAGAAGATCCAGCTCGTGTCCCATTTGAGCAAGGTAACAACGTGATGTAAACTCACTAATATGGTTTCTTTTCTTCCAACATCTTGTTTTCTGTACATCATCTCCATTTGGTTTTTGGAGGTTTGTCCTTTTTTTCCCTGACCTAAGCTAAACCAAATCCTTGCATTTGATTTGACTCTGCAGTTGTATCCACCCTGCAAAACTTTGTTAGAATATTTGTGCGGTCTCACGAGGAAAACTGCAAGCAAGTCGAATTTGAGAAGAAGAGAGCACAGAAGGAAGCAGAGAACAAAAATCTTAAGAAAGGTGTGTACAATGAGAACTGAAACACAACTGCACACACAAAGGATGTTGTTGTCTACTCTTGATCGATCTCCTTGAGTTGCCTTTGGCAGTCCTGGGAACCGGAAACTACATGTTTAAAGAATTTACCAAGATTTAGTTAATCATCTGACAAGACACTGCTTTGGATTTAGTCTTTTAGATTAGAAGAAAAAAGAGGAAACTTTGTTCCTCTCGTAGGTGACAAGAAAAAAGCTGGAATCCGGCGATTAGGTAATGAAGGAAAGATGCAGTAGAAGATTTAGCTTTGTAGTTTGATGGAAATAGTATTAGATAGACACTTATGCAGGAGTCTGAGTCCCTTCCTGGTTTAATACAGAAACGAAAATGTAACTTCTTGTGTATAAATTTTGGGAGGTTGTAAATATTGAGTGAGTGTGTGTCTTACCAACATTTACGATTTAACATCCAATGATATACATATTAGTGTTTTCTTTTTCCATTTTTTTAAATATAAACAAAAGTTGTTGGCCCGTACAAAAAATTCGAACAGAAAATCTGATTATATTTTCAATCTGAATTGGTTGTCAAAGTTTGATAAAAGAAAAAAAATTGTTACGGACAGAAAATAAAACACTTCGTCTATTTCAAAACAAAATAAAATCATAAACATAAAAAATCATTGTTGACTTGTTTCAGTTTCATCTAAAAGCTCTTATTTTACCTGGAATAAAAAAAAAAACAGCAAACACATAAAATATTGGTTAAAAAAGAACATTCAATAGATTAAAACCAACGGGAACTAATAATAAATCAAAACCTTTTAACCAAAGCTAACCTTCTGTTGTATATGGTTTTTGATGTCTTCGCTCGTATACGAGGTGGTGATTGGTACAGGCTGTGAAGACTTTAATTACAATTTAAAGTTTTTATAGTTTTTTTTTTTTTAATCAGACTTTTATAATTTTTTTTATTTTAAAAGCTACTACAGTCGTTTTAATTTTTTAATTTTTTGTTTTTTAAAGTCTTTTAAACGTAACTTTAGAGCATCTTCAAGAGCAACTTTATTTTTGAAATTTGGCAAACTTCATATATGAAGTTTGGGTGTGTTGTTTTTCAATGGTAAACTACAATTACTAAACTTCAACTTTTAGTAATTTGCATTTTAATCCTTAAATTGAAAATAATTAACTAAATTCATAAAACTTTTATAAATATCTATAAAACATACATTACTTTATTACACACAATACTAATTAATAAAACATTACATTATAATATAAAAGTACACATAAACAATAACTAAAACACACACACTCACATTACAAGTAATATCAAATTATTCATTAAAGCTATTTCCGTAATGCTCTCATATATGATTAATCAATGCAGATTGAAGTGATAAATGAGTCTCCTTAATTTTTATTTGTAGATTACGAGATGAAAATTGTTGAAATCGAGTATTTAGAGATTAAAATATTTATGAGATATAAAATTAAATAGACTAAAATGATAAACAAACAAATTAATAAGACTAAAATGACAAACAAATAAATTTAGGGACTCAAGTGCAAAAGAAAAGTATGAACTCTAAATATGGAGTTCCAAAAACTTCATATTTGAAGATTTGAAGTTGCTCTTGGAGATGCTCTTAAAAACTAAAACTCAAAACTTTCTTTTCTTACTCCAATAGTGATTAAAAACTCCTTACAAATCTATATGTATTTTGGTCTATAATACTTTTGATTAATTAATTGTAAACAATTTTTTCTTGTTCTTTTGATATCCATTTCTTACCATCTTTAAATTTATTTTTAAAGAACACATAATTTATATGAATAAAATTGATAAAAACCTAAAACAATTGACAATTTATAATTTATAATATATGAAAAACTCAATACGTAAAAAAAAAGAAAAAAAAACTCAAGATTTCAGATTTAAATTCAGTATATTTTGTATTATTTAAAGTCCCAATTTTTTTTACTAATCAATTTTAGAATTTTTACAGTAAAATTTTTTACAACAAAAGTCTCTGCAGCAAAAATCTTTACAGTCAGAAGTAACAATCGTAACCAATCAGCCCCTGAAACTCCGAGGAAGTAATCTTTGTTGTAGTTTCTATCAATGGTCGGAATACAAAATTTTCCTTTGACGGGAATCTTCACATCAAACCATATTCCAGTAGTTATCTTTGGTGATGATTGGCGTTACATTTTTAAAACTTTTACTACATTTAAAAGTTTTGACACTCAATTTTGAACTAATCAAATTTATTTTTTATTTTTATTTTTACAGTCCTAACAATCCCTTACTTTTCTCTAATTTCTTTTACTTCTTTTTATTCACAAGGTTGTTTTTACTTTTATTATTTTTTGTCTTCATTTTAGTTTTACGCACCAACTTTCATTCTTGAATTATGTTTTTTCATTCATTTTTATTTTATTATTATATTGACTAATCAAAAACTATCTCCCTCTATTTTTTAACCGTGCAGAAATGAAAGATTAGCTTACATATTATTATTGACCAGAATCACAAACCGACTATTATGTAGAATTATTCAAACATCGCTATAAAAAAATCACTAAAAAGTTATAAATACTAACAATTTAGAGTTTCGGTAGAATGAAAACACACCATCTAAAACTTTTACATGCTCGTAGTAAAAGTTTTCACTAAATCCTACAAATATGGCATCATCATCATCATCATTTTCACGTAAGGTAAAGTATATCATATAACCAAATGATTTTTTAGAGAAAAATCTCTTTTCTCTCTTCTCTCTCCTGCTCTTCGTTTTCCGTGCGAACCCTAGTTGACTCTTCAGCCACTGTCTATGGCCGGAGATACTTCACTCCGACCGCCACCTCAACTGCCCATCCAAATCCCTACCTTATACCACTCCAGTTTCCTTTGCTTCCCTCTTCTTCTCCTCCTCCGAAATTTCAGTTTGGATCTTGTTCTACTCCTCATTTTCCTTGGGTTCCTGCCCTGAAAAAAGATAATATTGTTACTACTGCTCAAGCTGAGCAGAATAACTCTCACTCCTCAGTGGTTTTTGCTTTGAACAATAATACCATGACCTCTCATTTGGATCCACAGGTCTCGACTGAAGTTACTATGCAGGAAGCTTCTGAAGTTTCTGCAACACATTCGCCTTGTTCAAAAGAAAACACTATTAATACAGGCCAAAGTCCATGTACTGAATCTCCAAGTCTCACTAGTAAGGTTGTTAATGCAGGTTTAAATGTCAACCCCTCCAACCAAATCCCTGTCCACATTACCACTGCAAATGGCAACAGTTCTCACCCTCCGGCTATTCAAGCATCTCAGAAAAATGTCAAAAACTGGGCACAAAAGCTTGAAAGTTCAACAGATAAAAAGTTACAAAAGGTGTCTTCTCCTAGTCTATCCCCGGAAGGGATCCCTAGAGTTAAGAGTCCTGATTCTGTATTTCAAAAAGGAGCTGAACTCCACCAAGACTTTGTCCTAGGAGTCTTTATGGGGAAAACTCCATCTTATGGGCATATTCAGAGTGTCCTATCCCATATCTGGGGGCAAAGGAATGAAGTTGGAGATCCACCTTCGACCTGCATCAAGATCAATGTTAGTAAGGATTCATAATTCCACCATTAGAAAAAAGATTGTGGACCAAGAGATCTGGCACATAGGAAATTCACTCTTTTATGTGGCCAAATAGTCTGCCAACTTAGCAGTCAAAACCCCAACCTTTACCTAAATACCCCTATGGGCTCATGTAAGAGGTATTCCTTTTGACCTCTACACCCAACCTGGCCTCAGTCATGTCGCTAGTCTTTTGGGTCTTCTTGTAGAAGTTGATGAGTTTACTCGCATAATGATGAATATCAATGTTGCTCATTTGAAGATAAGAGCAGATTGTACTAAGCCTCTCCCTACTTCTGCTGAGATTGAAAGAGATAATGGAGAAGTCATAACTCTTTCAATTAACTACCCTTGGGTCCCTCCGACTTGTCCTTGTTGTAATCAGATGGGGCATCATGAAGCTATGAGTCCAAATAGCAAATGGACCACAAAACCCAACCCTGAACCTCCAATTTCAATCATTAACCCTTCACCCCCCCCTTCCAAAATCTTGTCCTGGAATTCCCTTATCAGTATCATCCTCTCTATCTTCTTTACCAAAACCTACAACCCTAGTTACCACCACCCAAATTACCCCACCTCAGCCTAACCTTTTTTCTCCATCTTCAGAGGGATCTTTCTCTATCCAACTTTCTACCATTAAGCTAACTCCTTCAACCCCCCTTTTGAACTCCCTCCCTCCAACTTCATCTTCAGATATTTCCTCCAAAGTGGTTTTCGTGCAATCAGCAGAAGAAACTGCTATAATCCCTCATCAAAATATCACTCATGTTATTGGCATTCCTGCTCATGCTGTCATCCGATCTACCAATATCAGAGTTTATAAGAAACCAACTCCCAAGTTCCATGCTTCTCCAGCAGTGGAAACTACAAACTCATATTCTTGCCTTAATGATTTGGACATTAATTTTCCTCCCTCTTCTCCTCATGTCTACTCATCACCCAAAAACCTCCCTGTAAACCAAACTTTACCCCACCCACAAAGCACCCTAACCACTGCCCAACTAAACACTCCACCCACTACTCAAACAAATGTTCTTGCTTATGCCATTTCCCAACCTCTACCTACCTCTCTTCCCACTAATCCTTTTTGTAACCAAGATAATTATCCAGGCCCCAGCAAAATTAATACTACCTCTTCAGTGGGTTCTCTCCATTTAGAAGAGTCCCAATCTTAAGTTTTTATGTCGGTAAACCTATTTTTTTGGAACGTCAGAGGCTTAAATAACATTGAAAAGCATTATACGTTTAGAACCTGGCTAGTAACACATCGCGTCTTTTTTTGTGCTATTTTAGAATCCCATATAAAAGAACCCAATCTGAACCAAGTAATGACTGATGTTTGCCCTCACTGGTCCTTTACTTCTAACCATTCTGAAGATGAGGATGGACGAATTATTGTGCTTTGGAAATCTCCTCTCTCTGTGGATGTATTGCTTAAATCAAAGCAATCTATGACTTGCAAAGTTACTATACCTGGATCCACCCCTTTCCTCTATACATCGATCTATGCAACCAATACTAGAGAGGAAAGAAATGACTTGTGGATTGAGTTGCTTAACCTCTGATTTTCTCTTCAAACTGATTCAAGCCCATGGATTGTTGGTGGAGGCTTCAATGAAATTCTTCACCCATCAGAGCACTCATCTCCTAAAGTTAACCAGTTCACTTCTCAAATGATTGACTTCCAAACCTATGTTGATCAACTTGAGATTAGAGATCTGAGATACCATGGAACTAGATACACTTGGTCTAATAAGAGGCATGAACATCCCATTGCCAAAAAGTTAGACCGGGCTCTTATCAATGAGTCTTGGCTTTTAACTTACCCATTAAGTCTGGCAAACTTCTTAGCTCCAGAGATCTCAGACCATAGCCCTTGTTGTATCCATCTTCTTTGCCCTTTACCATTTGCTGGAACCATGCCCTTCAAGTTTTACAACTACCTCTCTTCCCATCCAGACTTTCTTCACACTGTTGCAAATGCCTGGATTTGCACTGAAAACGAGGATCATTCACTTTCTTCTTTGAATGTTAAGCAGAAAGAGATAAAGAGAGAGCTAAAAACATTAAATAGAGAGAACTTCTCAGACATACAAAAGAGAGTTAGTGAGGCTAACATTTTATTTTCTAATGCGCAGGTAATCTCTTTGCAACAACCATCATGTACTCATTACAAGGAAGAAAATCAAGGTCTAGCTAAACTGACCATGCTAAAAGGAATTGAAGAAGAGTATTTCAAGCAAAAATCAAGAATCAATTGGCTAGCAACAGGAGACCAGAACACAAACTACTTCCACAAAGTTGTCCAGGCCAGAAATGCTTTTAACACCATTCATACCTTGATAGGACTTGATGGTCATGAGGCATCCTCGCCAGAGGACATGGGTTCACTAGCTACAAACCATTTCAAGAACATCTTGGGTCCTGCAAATCAAACCTTCTCCCATGACACTTTGCAACCAATTCGAAACTCTACCAGATTTGTTTGTTCTCTACAGGCTGCCGCAATGTTGTTAAAAGTTCCATCTGTAAAGCAAATAACAACAACTCTGTTTAGGCTTAATCCGAACAAGAGTCCAGGTCCTGATGGACTCACTTCTGGTTTTTATAAGTCAGCATGGTCAGTGATTGGAGACGAGGTGGTCAATGCGATAAACCGGTTTTTCTCTAATCTGTTTATGCCTACAACCATCAACTCTACTATCCTAACATTGTTACCTAAGTTCTTTGGTGCTACAATAATCAAAGACTACATGCCTATATCTTGTTGCAACACCATTTTTAAGGTCATCTCTAAGTTATTGGTTGCCAAGCTCAAGTCCCTGCTGCCTACAATCATCCTACCAAATCAGACAGCTTTCATTAAAGGGAGGTTACTTCTTGAAAACTGTCTTCTTGCCGCTGAAATTATTTCTGGCTACCACAAAAATCAAGGACCTAAAAGACTGACACTGAAAGTGGACATTGCCAAAGCATTTGATTCTCTTAAATGGGATTTTGTTCTAAATTGTTTGACTGCTCTACAGTTTCCTGATGGCTACATTAGATGGGTGAAAGAATGTATTACTACACCAGCCTATTCTGTGGGTATAAATGGAAGGATACATGGGTATTTTAGAGGTTCCGGAGGATTAAGGCAGGGTGACCCACTTTCTCCCTACCTTTTTGGTCTTGCTATGAACATTCTATCTCAGAATCTAAATGTTGCAGCAGAAGAAGGAAGGTTTCACTACCACCCTAAATGTAAAGAGTCTAGACTAACACACCTAAGTTTTGCAGATGATCTACTTATTTTCTCAGATGGCTCCTCTCACTCCATTCAGGGAATTCTTTCTGTTTTAGAGGATTTCAAACTCTTATCAGGCCTAAGCATAAGTCCTGAAAAATCATGTTTCTTTCCAGCTGGTCTCACTGAAGATGAAGTCTCCAACATCCAGCTTATCTCAGGCATACCTCAGGGTTCTCTTCCCATCCGATATTTAGGTCTTCCTCTCTGCTCTAAAAAGTTGACTATCCTCAATTGTGAACCCCTCCTTCAAAGCATCAGATCAAACATTAGTTCGTGGACATCCAAATACCTTTCTTTTGCTGGAAGACATGTACTAATCAACACAGTTCTTGCAGAAATCACAAATTTCTGGTGTAGTGCATTTATCCTCCCTAAAAGATGCATAAGATTAATCAACTCTATGTGTAGCTCCTACTTGTGGAAAGGGTCTTTAGAAGCTACTCACAATGCAAGAATTTCGTAGGAATCAGTTACGGCTCCTAAGGAGGAAGGTGGGCTCGGTGTTAAGAATCTAGAACATTGGAATCGAACATGTGCTCTTAAGCTTTTTTGGCTACTCCTCTTTAGGACTGACTCGATCTGGGTCACCAAAATGTCATCAAAGATAAAAGCATTTGGGAGATCAAGGCCTACTCAAACTTGGATCTTCAAGCAATTACTGAAGCTAAGAGGAACAGTAACACAATGGTATCGAATTACACCGGGTAATGGTAGGAACTGCAAGTTCTGGACTGATCCATAGACTCCATTTGGTCCTCTAATAAACTTCTTGGGAATATCGGGTCCGCGTCAAACGGGTATTCATGTGTCCTCTACGGTTGCTTCTTTGTGGCGAAGAGGTTCTTGGTTTCTCCCTTCAGCCAGATCCACTGAGATGGAACAACTTCTTTGTCATCTAACGTCCATCTCCTTAACAGACTCCCAAGACACTTCTGAATGGAGAGTTGATGGGATCCTTAGGAATAACTTCTGCTCTGGCATCATGTATGAGAAAATCAGAGAACCAAAGCCGTTAGTCCTATGGCACCCGATTGTCTGGTTCAAAAGAGGAATCCCTAAACACAAAACACTAACCTGGATGGTGGTTCAGAATCATTGTCCTACTAGGGACCGTTTACTGTCGTGGGAAATCCAAACTGATCATCTTTGTCTCCTATGTAATCAGGCACCCGAATCTCGTGACCATCTCTTCTTCATGTGCAGTTACTCCAGCTACATCTGGAAGAAGCTCTCTTCCAAACTCCGAATTAATGGCACAAACTATTACTGGCAAGATGTGGTTGATTCTCTGCTTTCTCTCTCTGGTAACAAGCACACGAAGTATCTTTCACTGCTAGCATGGCAAGCAACTTTATATGGAATCTGGGCTGAACGAAACTCTCGACTTCATCGTAACTCTTTCTCTACCAATGAATATCTACTCAAGAATATTGATAAGACAATTCGAAATCGAATTGCCTCCTTCCGTATTCAAAATAATAGAGAAGCAAGCGACTGTTTGCAATTTTGGCTTTCACTTGGTTGATTTCTAACGAGATCTAGGGTTCATAGTCTTGTCTGGACGAAGACGACGAAAGGGACGCTTCTAGATCGCTTCTAATTTGTGTGGGGCATCAGTTGGGCTTTTATGGGCCATCATATTTCTTTGGTTCAATTTGAGTTCTAAATATTTGATATTTCTTCTAATGGGTTATTTGGGTAAATAGGGCCCAACTACTAAAGCTGGCTTGTTGTAATAATGAGCAATTTTACCACTTTTAAATTTAATGCATCAAAAAATTTCAAAAAAAAAAAGTATATCATATATCTTATAAATTTTTTTAATTAAATTTCACCGACTTTTTGAGTTTCTAGTATCAGAAACTCTTCTTTTTGCCATTTTTTGACATTGTTCTGGATGCATAAATAGACTGATTATCCGCATCATTATTGTTCCTTGAAAAAATATAATAATATGGTATAAAATACGTTAAATGTTCAATAGATAACTTTAAACCCATAAAATTAAAATTTTAGAATCTGTATCGCTGGAGAGATCCAATCATCATCATCATATGAACAATCATCATGATAATGGTCTCTGACACATTTACACTAAAATTATTAGTTATATGTCATCTACTTTTTTCCCATGTAAAAATTTAATATCCAAAGTATATAAATTATCTTTGTATAGTTTTAATCAAATCTTACATTATTGAAACGATGACAAACAAGCTAGCCAATACACGTATCAAACCGGCCAAACCGGTCAAAATAGAGCGTTTTGAAGAATTCTTTCTCAAATAGAGTTCGGATCAAGCACAAGGCCTAGGGTTGATTATTCATCAGCAAGTCAACCCTAAGAAGACTAATGGTTCAAGTGGAATCATAAACTAACGAGCTGATTCATCATATTACCGTGAAGACCCTTTGAAACATGCCAAATTCAAGTTGATTGAACAAATGATGACTTTCCTCGAGCTATATTGAAGATTAATCGAGAAACAACATATTTTATGAGAAATGATTGAGAAACATTTAGCTATTGCCGGATTAAATCAAGAGATCGATGTGAGCACCTTCCCGAAGACGTTTGTTGGCAAGCTAAGCTGCAGTTCAGGGATTCACTCGTAAATTTGATCCCAGCTTCGAATTCCACCAATTGCATATTTAAATGCTAATCATCGAAGAATATTCAATCATCAACAGAGTAGATCAAGAGATACTCATTTAGCCTTCCTCGTGGGCCATATGTTACCATATATTGACATTTTCTTATTCAGTTCATCGGAGGCATATGTATGGCGACCAACATAGTTTAACAATCATTCAGAAACTATCCAAAACTTCTTACTATGCACCAGAACCCAGAGGATTAGGTGAATCATCTTGCAACTTTACTTTCCTTTTTTAGGTGCATTCACACTTTAAGCATTTAAAGGACAACGACTCTTTTACTTTGAGCTGTGCGTTTTGAAGACTCTCCTATGAACCTGGACGCTCCAAAGTCGCACCACTTCCAACTCAAGTTGTCAAGACTTAAGACCAACGACTATTTCTATATTTGGTCGATTTTGTGTTTATTGCTCCAACGGCTCTTTGTTTTATGTTTGCGATTCTTTCTTGTTTTAGCACCTTAGGGACGTTGTATTTAGAGCCTATAGAAGCTCATATTCGTTCCCATTGTAAAGATACCCTTGAATTTTGAAAGTAATAAATAGTTTGTTCTTGTTCACAAAGTTTGAGTCTTTGTGTTGTTCTTATATCATTGGAGTTTAAGTGAGTGATTCACTTCTATTCTATTGAACTCACATATTGGTTTGTTTATGTGATTCAAACAACCTTGTTCATTCACCGATTGAGCGAGTCAATCACCCCTTCATCTCTATCATCGTTTCACCTTCGACGTGACAAGCTTGGACTCTCGTGATCATCAAGTGATTTAAAGTTGGAGTGATATCAATCTTACATCATCTTGTATCAGATTTCAATCTTACGTCCGCTCCCAATCCTGAGCTTGTCTTGACAGCTACCACCATAGATCATACATAGATCTCCCTTCATGCTTACTTATTCAACCAACCATCCCACATAACCAAGCACAAAGTGAGAGATGTTCAGATTTGGCACGCGCCGAACATCAACCGCGTTCTTCATTCTTGAAGAGTCGCATTGGACCCTAACACTTTTGCACCATAATACTTTATCTGATCTCATTCATCAACGTTCGTCCATCGCCAATCGTTTTCGGCCATCCAACGTAGCTGTTGTCGCAATCCCACGTTACCATCATCACTGTCCAACGATCTGCCATTGAATCCAACATATCCGCTAACGCTATCCATCGTCAGCCGCCATCACTAAACATGTTAATCCATGGGGATCTACACCACCGATCCGTACTCGATCACTATCCGTGAACACCACTCGATCACCATCCGCAAACACCAAACAACAGATCAACGAACCATCATCGACATATCCGAAGGCCTTAAACGTCATTCTCAAAGATTTCTCCTTTTCACTTGACAGATCTCGAAAATCCTTTCTTTTCCTCGAGTAATCTCGACGATCCTTCCTTTTCCTCGATAGATCTCGACGATCCTTCCTTTTTCCTTTTATAGATCTTGACAATCTTCCCTTTTCCTCAACGGATCTCGACGATCCTTCATTTTCCTCGACAAATATCTTGTTTCCCTCGACATAAATTTTGGGCGGTCGTACCTTCTGTCCCCCTAGGTCGGGCCTGGCTTTTGTCGACAAAGTTATCCGTAAATCATTATCATTAATAGAATAAAGATATAACCGTCACCCGAAATCGTCTAACAAGTTTGTACTATCTGTGTTTCACAATAAATGTCGTTTAAAGTTTTTACAGGCATATTTTAAAAACATCTACATAGAAAATAAGAAACGATACTTAGTTTATAACAAAATTTTAACAACAGTTAATATTGAAACGGAAGGAGTATACGAATTATGATCATGCGGCCAATTCTTCAACCGGAGCATTAATCTCAAGCTTCTTGATGACCAATTTGTTGTTAGGCTGGTCAACGTCAAGAAGTATAGTGTCTTCCTCTGAAATTTCTCCATTCAAGATTTTTAAGGAGATCTCCTTCTTCACTATCTCCTGAATCACTCTCTTCACCGGCCTTGCCCCATTGTTGGGGTCAAACCCAAGTTGAGCAACGAGATCCAACGCTTCTTTTGTGTACTCGAGTTTAATGTTCTTTTGTTCAAGCAAACTTTTTTATTATACCAAACCAAACCAAACTAGACCAAAGGAAATATAATTAAAGTGGATGTATATATAAGGTAAATTACCTGAAACTCCACGATTTTGGATAATTCTGTTAAATCCAACGGCTGGAAAACTATGAATTCGTCAATTCTGTTCATGAACTCTGGCTTAAAAGTTTGTCTTGCTAACTCCACAGCTTGTTGCTTCATCATCTCATAAACTACTTCTTTGCTATCTTTATTGTTGCGGGAAGCAGCTGTCTCGAGTATAGGGTGTGATCCTATATTAGACGTCATTATTACAAAGCAGTTTCTGAAACTTACGGTCCTTCCTTGAGAATCAGTTACTCTTCCATCATCTAATATCTGTAGAAAGATATTGAAGACATCAGGGTGGGCTTTCTCAATCTCATCAAAGAGAACTACTGAATATGGTCTCCTCCGAATAGCTTCGGTTAACTGTCCACCTTCTTCGAAACCGGCACAACCAGGAGGTGCACCAACGAGCCGCGAGACTGAGTTTTTTTCCACGTACTCACTCATATCGATCCTCACTATCGCGTTTTCAGTGTTGAAAAGGTATCCAGCAAGCGCGTTGGCAAGCTCGGTTTTACCAACACCTGTTGGACCCATGAACATAAAACTGGCTATTGGACGGTTAGGATCTGAAAGACCAGCCTTTGAACAACGTATAGCATTTGCTATTGATTCTACAGCTTTGTCTTGACCTACAACTCTCTTGTGAAGCACTTGTTCCAACATGACAAGCTTTTCTTTCTCTGATTGCTGAAGATTTGATAGTGGTATACCGGTCCACTTGCTTACTATCTCTGCTATGTGATGATCCGTTACCTCTTCTTGGGGTAGTGAGTACTGTTCAGAATCTCCGGGACTGGTGAGATTCCTCTCAGCTTCTTCTAACTGACGTTGGAGGGACAAAAGTGTTCCATACTTCAGTTCAGCAGTACGGTTTAGACCATATTCACGTTCAGCGGATTTATCGATCTGTAAAACATATATAGGACATGTTTAGGAGGACATTAATTAAGGTTGATTTATATCACAACATAAGAAACCACCACAAAGTTGTACAACCCTAAAAGTACTATATATAGCTTTACCTCATCTTTAAATGAACGTAGTTTAGTAATGAGAGACTTTTGTTCTTCCCAATGCTTACTGAGTTCTTTCTGTTTATCTTTGAGCTTGGTCAAATCATTATCCATTTTCTGTAGAAGTTCTTTAGAAGCTTTTGCAGTATCCCTTGTCAAAGGAAACTTCTCCATCTCCAGTTTGATCACAGCTTTGTTTATTTCATCGAGTTCAGTTGGTTTCCAAGTGGTCGAAACCCTCAACTTTGCAGCAGCTTCATCTACAAGATCAATAGCTGAAACAAAGAATTTCTATCTTTAAACACAAACATTTTCCCAAGAAAAAATTTCTAAGAATCACTGGAAAGTGCAAGTTTGTACCTTTGTCTGGCAAAAAGCGTTCAGTTATATAGCGGTCTGCCATAACAGCTGCTGTAACAAGGGAACCATCTGATATCTTAACACCATGGTGTAACTCGTACCGCTTTCTTAACCCACGAAGAATCGAGATGGTATCTTCAACAGAAGGCTGATTACAAAACACTTTCTGAAACCTACGTTCCAGAGCTGGATCTTTCTCCATGTATTTGCGGTATTCGTTCAGCGTAGTTGCACCAATGCATCGCAGCTCACCTCTTCCAAGCATTGGTTTCAAGAGGTTGCTCACATCCATTGCATTACCCTCACAAGCTCCTACAAAAGGGTAATAACATCAGTCAATTTTTTATTAGCTTCCTAACCATATATAGCCCCCTCAATTGGTGAGGCAATGACGCATTTAGATAACGTCGTTTACTAATGAAAGGTCACCTGCACCAACAAGAGTGTGGATTTCATCAATGAACAAGATTGTCTTGCCATTAGAAGCAGTTATTTCCTTCAGCATTGCTTTCAACCTTTCCTCAATTTCTCCTCGATATTGAGTACCAGCAAGCAATGCACCCATGTCGAGAGATATAACCTACATTACAAGAGAACAATTTATTACAATCTTGCTCTGGCCTTTGAGGAGAAAAGGTAAAAAAAAAAACTGCATTAACCTTATGATTCAAGAGAGGTTCAGGGACATCTCCTTTTACAATTCGTTGGGCCAACCTGGAAAGGTCGTTAATGATCTCTCAGTACAATCATAAGTTTAAGAGATATAATTACAAAACCTTACCCTTCTGCAATAGCGGTTTTTCCTACACCAGGTTCACCAATGATAACAGGATTGCTTTTTGTCATCCTGCATAGTATTTGGATGCAACGGTTTATTTCATCATCCCGTCCAATGAGAGGAGGGAGTTTTCCTTGTCTTGCCATCTCCGTTAAATCACTTCCATACCTTTCAAGTGCTTCATTTACATCATCAGTCTACAAAGATAAAGATGTAACCCATGATGATCCAGTCTAAAATGACATAATAATGAGTCAAAAATCAACCACGAAGTCACGAACCTGATCTGCTTTATCCGAGAGGCGGCGTGGAGAAGGGAACTGGAGAGAAAGAGGTAACAGTTGGCCACGAGCAGAGGCTTGAGTGACTGAAGTTATGCCGTTTCTTGAAACTCCAATGTAGGAATTGGTAAAGGAACGTGAGCTGAAGTGAGCACAGGCAGAGATTGCGCGAGAACGGAGGAGGAGAGAGGGTCTCGCAAAAGCATTTTGTGCCTTGATGGCTGCAGAAACAGACTTCGACAACCTTCTGGACGCCATGTAAAGATGAATTGACCAAGGAGGAGCTTGGTTCAATGTTTTAAAAAGAGGAGAAAGATAGAGGTTTTAGGATCCTTGGAGAAGAAGCAAATGATTGTTTGGTGAAGACGCAAACGAGTGTGTAATAAATATTCGTACATATGTTAAAAAGGAAACAATTTTATAGCAGAAACTGAAAGTTTAAAATGAAATAAGATCTTATTATATAAAGTAGAGTTTTCAAAGTTACAAACTCACAAGATTGCGACACATATCATATCCATCAATTCAAGATTTCGACACGTGTTAAAGTTAAAAAAATATCAAAAATTAATATAAAGAAACTATACAAAAAGATAATTAACTACCATTATTTGAAAAATAAAAACGCTATAAGGAAAATATACAAATTATTATTTCTTAAGAAAAGTAAACTTCCTTAATTAAGAAAATTTCTAATTGTAAAAGAAAAAGAACTATAAATATTGAACTCTATATAAACAAATAAGCAGTTTTATATTTTCTTAACAAACAAAACACTTTTCTTTAAAAACATCATCATACATTCAAGTTCATTACATTGGTAAAACATATATCTTTTTATTTTTGTAATCTTTTTATTTTTTATTTTTATAATTCTTAAATTTTCCTCTAATTTTGGTTTATTTTTCTTCTACTTTTCAGAAAAATAATTTAATTTATTATTATGAGTTTGTCATAATTTTTTTTTTATATTTTTATGATTATTAAATTTTTCTTTAATTTTGGTTATTTTTTTTTATACTTTTTAAAAAATGTCAATCATCCAAAACAAAATGAGTAAAGATATTCAAAATAACATCCCTAATTTATTTCTTATGTCCATCTGAAAAAGTCAAATTTGATTAAAAATAAATAAATTTTATTCAATAAAAATAAACCAAGCTATATATAATCTAAATAAATAAATAAATAATTATATTTTTGTTAGAATTTTCTATGGGTGAATGATTTTGGATATGCGCTATCAATATTTATTTTTTATTTATATTTACGGATGATTTAGTTCTGTTTTTCAATTTTTTTATTTTAGTTTTATTCTTATAATTTTAAAAATATTTTAATATATAAAGTAGAGTTTTCAAAAGTTAGTAACTCATAAGATCGTGACACGTATCGTGTTAATCGATTCAAAATTTTGACACGTGTCAAAGTGTTTTTCAATTTATTCCTTTTATAAATTTTCCAAAACAAATAGTAATATTTTACTTTTCTACCATAAAGGTAAATTAAGTAATCTAAAACCATTGAAAAACGAAAAAAGAATGGTTAATTTATTATTTTGCAAATTTTACAAAAAACTCGAAATATAATAATATTGCCAAAATGAGACAAAAAAAAGAAATATCTTCCTTTTCTAGCATAGTTAAAAAGGTAAATTAAGTAACTTAAAACTATTGAAAAAAGAATAGCTAATTTATTCCTTATCTAAATATTACAAAAATAATAAAACTAACATTTAATATCTTCCTTTCCCTACATAACTAAAAAGATAAATTAAGTAACCTAAAACCAATGAAAAAAGAATAACTAATTTATTAATTTTCTAAATATTACAAAAATATAAAACTAACATTTTGTAACGTCATTGGATAAGGAAAACTGTTATAATCTATATTTTATTAAGAAGAAAGTAAAAAGGGAAATCTCATAAAATAAAAAACTAAACTCAATTCGTTATTTAAAAAAACGATATTCTTACATAAAATAGAAATTGAATATTAATCAACAAAAAAGCCAAAATAAAATTAAAAAAAATTAATATTAATAGATTTATAAAAAATGATTACTTCTTTTCTTAAAAAGATAAAACTTCCAATATTGAATAAAAAAATTTCTAATATTAAAATAAAAAACTGTCAATATTAAACTCTATATAAACAAATCACTTCAACAAACAACTTTAATTCAAAAACACGATCATTGCTTTTACTTTATTTTATTAGTAACACATCTATTGTTTCTTGTAATTTAATAATTTTTTTAATTTAACTATGATGTCGTTATTTAATGATTACTGGATGTTAGCTTCTTTATATATATATTTAATGATAAAAATTTCTAATTTTAAGTTTTTTTCTTCTATTTTTAGAAAATGGCTATCATCAAAAAAGTAACGAACAAAGATTATCTAACACTAGATCAGCTAAACAAAAAAACGTCTTTATCCTCGAACAGTAGTACGTCTTACAAGAAAGTGAGAAGCCAGAATGTTTTTAAAAAATAATGAGTTTATATGATTGAATTTTCTCCTACTTGATGAAAAGTAAATATCTAATAATTTCCACCCAAATATTTTCTAATTTATTATAGTTATTTAAATTATTTATCTAAATTTTATTATTAATTATTTCTCATAAACTAATAATTTCTGTTTTAACTTTATGTATTACACTAAATTAAAAATAAGACGGTTGGATCTAAATTTATTTTATTACAAGTAAATCTAAAATTAAAACTATAAATATGTCTACACTGAATATCATATATAATATGTTTTTCAATCAATGTAAATAGTTATATAATATAAAATCTTTACTAAATTCAATAATATAATATTTGAAAATTTGTAAATATAATAACTTATAATAAAAAGTAAATAATTTTATAAATAGACCGAACATTTATATCAAATGATTTAATAACACCTATAACATATTTACAAATATGATTTTATATTGCATGTTGTGCGCAATTTATATATATTTAGAAAATAATTAACATTGATGTTTTTCTTTTAAATATTAAAACATTTTTTAATTTTAAGTAAGTTTAAAAATTGAAAATTAAAAATTAAGTACAATAATTTCAACTTAAACATGTGCAACGCACGGGTCCATATCTAGTAATAACATAAATGTAAACAAGAATACAATATTTTCTGACCAACCTGGATCTGTGATCGAACCGGTAAATCCAGGAACCTGGTCACTGATCCGGTTCGGGTATAATGCTAAATTCCGCTTGTAGATCTAGAAAAATCCGGTACATCCAACACAAAAATTGTGTCCTAATATTACTGGTTGAATCGTCGTGTCTAAAATCTGAATCAAAGGTTTAATTTGTTTTCCCATGTTTAATGGTTTAACTCGAACTTCTCTTTTTGAATATGAGGGTATTATTAAAGGCTAAATGCAGTACAATTTAAACCTGATTAACAGTTTGATAAACGTAATCTTCGATTCAATTAGATAAGTAAAAATACAATAAATAAAAATTAATAGATTGGAGTGTATGACGAATATTTTAAGTTATTTGATTGTACGATGAAAAAGGTTAGTAGTTTGGGGGTGATTCTGCTTTAGC
Source organism: Crucihimalaya himalaica (assembly GCA_004349715.1). NCBI lineage: Eukaryota > Viridiplantae > Streptophyta > Magnoliopsida > Brassicales > Brassicaceae > Crucihimalaya > Crucihimalaya himalaica. The sequence continues at coordinate 122,621 of SMJT01000055.1, read as the reverse complement.
GCTACAAGTGTAGGGGATTTATACAGTCAATCTTTTATTTTATCATTGACGATTAATATCTTAGTATTTTTTTTAGTGTTGATTTAGAATTTTCGTTATTTATTATATAATACCATATTTTTAACAACTATTTGATATCATATTTTCAAATTACAAACTGAAATTATTTATTTTGTATTTATAATTTATATATATATATATAATATCTAATGATATATATAAAATTATTATTTTACTAATCCGCGTCTATCCCTGGGCGATTTACGTCTTAGTTTTTTTTGTTTAGGGGGGTTTATTTGTTTAAAGATTTTAAAGGATTTGGAAATCCAAGTAAAATAATGTGTTATTCAATCAATGATTTAAAAACAGATTTCTATATTATGTCTTATTTGTTCAATCATTTATAAATACTAGTTAAAATCACCCTTTATTCGATATTAAATATTTTGATATGGATTTGATTTAACATAGGATTTGAATGGATTTGAAAATCTATTTTACTTATAAAAAGAGGATTTGAAATCATTACTCCCACCATGTTATTTCGGATGGATATGAAAATAAACCTGATAAAACAACATATAACACATAAAAACTAGGTTTGACATAGTACTATATAAAAACTTGACACACAAACATACGAAACATAAAAACTGTGAATGAACTTTAAAATTAAGCACACATTTAACGATGCATAACTTGAGTAATTGAGTAGTCATGACTCACGAGCTCACGTTGTCTTTGTGGTGATAACTATTGATACAATGAATCGCTTTCCTTCACAAATTACTTACAATGATTGTCGACATATATAACTTGAAAAGAAAAAAAAAAATATTTGTTCGATTTATTTTCTTTTGATTCGTAATACGTTTAAACCCAATAAATAAAAACAAAATAAATTAACACTACCTGAAAATAAAAATAATTAATACAACCTAACAAATAATAATTAATCCATCCTAACAAATAAAAAATTATTATTACATAACGTTACACTTAATCCAACCATAGCATTTATCAGTAGACATATTAATAAGACTTGTTTTATCCCGAAGAAAACGAAAGTGCAGGAAAAGTTATTGAAGAGCTTAATGGCAATAGTGATCATGAAGTTTTTACAATCCAAGACCAACAGAGAGAATCTGTCAATCAGTGGAGCAAGTTATAACATCAAATATGTGGAGAGATTCGATTGAGATGTCAGATATATGAAAAATAATTTATATCTTTATATATATATATATATATATATATATTATGTTTTAAAATGTTTGATTTTGACAAATCTATGATATTCCACTTTCTAATCCACTTTCAAATCCATATTATTTTGAAATCTTTTCTGTTTGATTTTAAAATCAATGAAAATCTACATGGATTTCTAAATCTTATGAGGATTTTGAAATCCATTCAAATCCGTAAACGAATAAACCCCGTATTGTTGATTTAGAATATTCCATCGATAAATGATTATTGCTTGATATCATATTTTAAAATTATAGATTGATTTGTTTATTTATATATATATATATATATATGATATATAATATATTATTGTGTTCGTATCAAAAGATCCTACATAAAAATTTATTCACGGGGATATTTACTGAAATTATATAAAAGAGATTTAGTGTTATTGCATCTAATCTTCTCTTTTCCGCAGTGTTATTAGAGAATGTCGTTTAGTGTTATATTGTTAATCATGTAATATATTCTCCACAGTGAAACGCCCTTTTCTTCGATTTGACAACCCAACAGAACTTTTTCAATTCAACACACCCAAGTCTTTGTCGTTCTTCGTGTTCTCTAGATCGTGTTCTCTGTGATACGGTCTTGTCTGATTTGTTAACAGTGATGCTGTCCTGACTAAATTGTTTACAGCTCTGTTGTCTCTCCACCACACCATTAATTTTTCCTTTTTTTTTTTTTAAACCGAGGTTCAGGTCCGTAAGTCCCCGGAGCCCAAACTATGTTAAATCACTCTTTTGGAAGAAACCCTCCCAAGTGCACACGAATCCGGGGCTGAACGGACACATACCCAGTCTCACGAGACCTTTGGTACACACCATAAAATTTATCAGAGTCAGAGGAGGTGAGAATGGTCGGTAATTTGTGTCCCTTACGAATTGGTTAGAACGACCCATCACCAAAGTTCTATGTGCCTTTGGCCGATTTTGTGTTGAGTATCAAAGTTAAACATTGTTGCTTAATTGAAGTTATGTTGTTGTCCTTCTAACCAAATAGCCAATAATAGATGTATACATAAAAACTGCAACATTTCATAGATGAAAAATAAAACTAATACAAAAAAAGATTCATGTGTCCTTTTGAAGCAGGATAGATGAAATATCATTACCACTAGTTGGAGTTTGTTCATTCCGACGCCTGCGCTTCCCATAACCACTATTAACCGCCACTTCTTGCCATCCTCCAAACGTCAGGTTATTAGAGAATGTATCCTTCACACTCTCCATCACTTCCCTCTCGACCGGAGACAATCTCTCCAGTGAAATCCCTGAAGCAGCTTCCTCAAATTCCCTCATACAAGCAATCTACACAAACAAAACCAATGTAAATCGATTTGCGGGTTTCAAATATAAACATGATATAGATTCATCCTTTTTTTACCATATTCATGACTTGGGACTCGAGAAACGCTTCTCGATGAAGTTTGGTGATACTAATCCGAGCATACCATTCCATGTACGCTCCATCATCCACCACATTGCCACCTCCAGGACTGTCTATGATGTGATCCCCACGTTCAGCCCATTCCTCGCATGCTAGGCTCATTGACGTGTCCAAGTCATCGAGTCGCCTGTTCTTTCTGTCACGGCGTTTCACTTTCTGAGGTATCGGCTGGCGTTTCCCGAACTGCCTCAGACACCTATCTGGAAAATGTAGCTCTATTTTCTCGAAGCATACAAGAGTCGTTTTTGATCTCCCTAGAATCAGCTTGGCTTTAATGTGTGGTGGGATCAAGTCCTCAAATCTTTCATATGGGCACCAAGTGATCTGCATTTTCACAACCAACGATTAACATGAAGAGCAACAAACAAATTCTTCAGGATGAAGTGAAGGGTTTACCTTGCTTGGATCAAGATCGTCCAGTTCTCTGCGGTACTCAGATAGGTCGGTTTTGGATCTGCTGCCTTTACCTTTCCACATAAGAGCAAGCGGAAAACACGCTTCAGATTTCTCTGGCCTACCGATATCCAGGTGAAAATAACTCCAACACTATATAAATGAGACAATCATATCTTACTTTTCGTAAAGATATTGAAATCTCAAATGGACATAAATCCGAAACCGCAGAACTAACATAGCAGCCAACCTGTAGCAATGTCAAGCAGCCGCAAATGTTGCTCTGAGACTTAAGTGAAGCATTACCAAGCGCTCTGTAAAGACAAGCCAATGCAGCAGCTCCCCAAGCATATCTCCCAGCTTGATCAAAATCCTCAAACAAAGGCAAATACTTAACAGAGACTTTATCACCATCAGTGGTAGCAAAAATAGTGCTACCTATAAGATACAACAGATAAGCTCGAGTATGGCAGTTAACAACATCGAAAGAAGCATCTTCAGGGCACTCAGAGAAAGTTCTTTTAAGCCAATTAAGCTTAACCCTAGAACAATTAACTTCTTTATTAGCAGCAGATGGTAATTTCCCTAAAAGTCTACCACACATATCCATAGCAACCTCATCACCAACTTTAGAACCAACAATTGGATCTCCATCAATCTCAAGTCCAAGCACTAAAGCAACTTCATCTAGGGTTATAGTCATTTCACCTAAAGGAAGGTGAAAAGTATTGGTTTCTCTTCTCCAACGCTCAACAAGTGCAGAGATTAGTGAATTGTTTAGACTCATTGGACCAATTTTGCGAAAGAATCCGAAACCAGCTTTGTCTACGAGCTTAATTTGTTCATCAGTGAGTTTCCACTGATGTAGTAATGAAGTGTGTTCTTGGCAACGAAGCAGACTTCGTTCCTAAGGAAAGAAGTGGAAATAACATAAACCCTAAATTCAAAATCTGAACTTTTGGAGAAAGAAGAGAAGGGAATGAGAAAAAAACCTGTCCTTCCCAAACAGCAGACGAAACATGGAGATCTTGTTCGTAGAGGACAGCTGGATCAACTGGTCCGACATCTATGTCCATGGGCGAATCCTAAACTCAAAAATTTCAGAGAAAACTAAGATTACATAAACAAATTTGTCAATTTCTCAACAACGCACGTTTGGTCCATCAACTGGACTAAACCCAGATGAAGAAGAAGTACCATTGGACTCGGTTCATATTTTTGTTTTTTTGGCTCGTATTAGCTGTACCGATTAATTTGGTTTGGTTATGTTTAAACCGAGTATGTAAACCATATACAAACTGATTCTCTTTTTAGTCAATTGAACGAGGAGTTCAGGTTTGAATACTTCCTTACTCTGTGTGACTCTGTTTCAAATCGATCTCTCTTTTTTTTGGTTTTCTTCCAATACTCTTCTTCATTCCTATATTCTAAAATTTGTTTCCCTTTTGATAGAATCAATATAATTATAATCAAGCTATTGAGATTATACGTCTCATGAAGTTGATGAGTCTGCAGAGTTTCGATTTCTTTCTTGGAGTTTCTATTCTTCTTCTTCTTCCATTGAGCCAAAGCATCTCTACATTCTACAATTGCTTTTGAGAACTGATGAGGAGGTAAGTTTTTACAATGGGATTAGACATGAATATCTACCATGGTGTCTCATGTTGCTTTCTTTTGCTCTCCTATAAGCGCTATTGTATTCTCCATGTCAGAACTGTTTCAAATCGATCTCTCTAACATACTCTTTCGCAACTTGTTTACAATTCAATTCGCTGAAAAAACAGAAAAGAACTGAATTTGTGGGATAACTGATTAATTAAAGCTACGTCTTAGTGAGTTCAAAGAGTCGCAATATATACAATCCCTGCGACTTCAGCTTAATCGGGCTAGTTCGGTTCGGTTTGGTAGGTTGGTTTTCTGGTTATTTTGGATTTATAAAATTTAGCCAAAATTAACCGATTAAGACCTAGGTTCGGTAATAAGTTAGTTTGATTATTCAGATTGTTACTGAATCAAATCGGTAATGATAGAGAACGGAGACGAAACAAATAAAAAATGATAGAAAGTAGAGACAAAAAGAAATTGAATGGATGAAGATTGAAGATTGAGTTTTTGTTTTCGTTGGATGAGAATGAGAGAAGCAAATTTTTTGGTTTTCATCGAATGAAAGTGAGAGAAACAAGGTTTCTAGTTGTGTCAACTAAGAATGAGAGAAAACATGTTTAATAAACGTTAAACTGCCATTTCTGCTGACTTTTTTTTTTTATTTAAATTGGTTTATTCAACTTAAGTTTATATCTATTTGTGCCTCAACAAAAAACTTGTATTTGTTTTGCGAAAAACGTGTAAGTTCGATATTAAAATAATTGTTTTCCTATATTTCATTTTTTTTGTCACGCTACAACTTTTTTATTACAAGAAATACAAACCATTTTGTACCATGTCAGGATGTTATATCATACAATATTTACATTATAATATATAGTATTATTCAAACTTATAATATAATTAATTATTAGCGCAAACATTTAATATAAATAAATAGAAAGAATTCAAATATATTTATTTTTCCAAAAGAAAGAAAATGTCATTTGTATTTGCCGTTTGCTTAGTGTTTACACTTTGCAAAAATATGCTATGGAAAGCTAAAAGTGTTTTTTATTTTTAAACTGTGAATTATTTTTTTTGTTCTCATACAAGGCCAATGCAAAGTATTTTTAATCAATTTGTTATTATTTTGGCTATATATGATCACAAATATTCTTGAAATGCAAAATAAAAAATATATTTGAAATTTATGTAAATATTAATAATCTCTTGATTTGCAACTAAATTATTGTAAAAACTAAAATGTAGATCCATTTTAAAAATAACATGTCAAATCTCTTTTGGATAAAATTTCAATTTCGCTGTATTTGCCTTAATAGATATAATAATAAAAAATAAATTATTTAGCACATTTTTACAAATTTAAGTACTTAAAAATAGAGAAATTAATGCCACATACATTAAAAAAAAAGTTTTAGTTTTAGTTAAAATATTTTATCAAAGTTTACTAAGAGTTCTTAAATCATTTAATCGTTCATTTAATCATTTAATCAATTAGATATCAACGGAACTCTTTAACAAGTTTAAACTAGAGTTCAATGTAAACTACCTTCTTCTTGACCAGACAAGACACTGAAAACGAACATCTGAAGTAAGGTCTAAGAGATGGATTATCTCTCGTAATCTTTTGCCCATATTTTTCCTCCATTGATATCCATCTTTCACACTCTACAAATAAGTATATATATCCACAAAACATTAGTTAATCAATCGATACAGTCAAAGCTGATTAATAAGATCAAGACTATGTGATAATTTTAGAGAAGAGGCAGATTCACTTTTAATCTTATGTATTTCTCAAGGAGGCATTAAAGCCTTACTTATACAAGAGGGAGATAACCTAATGATTTACAGAGGAAATTGTTAGACCGCGAAAATCTGGAGAATAAAACACGAATATAAAACCGAATAAAGAAAAAAAAATCCGTAGAGGCAAGATATGATCTTTTTCCTTAATTCAAACAATCTCCCGCAGTGTGGCGATTTATGAGATGATGAATCTCAGGATACAACTACGGTGAGACCATTTTCGCAACATTTGAAAAACGGAATCTGCGAACCTGGATAACTACGATATACTCTTGAGACAGACACTTACTTTGGTGTGGGAGAGAGTTTTTGTTGTTTTCGTTTTTTGCAGAACGATAGAGAGGAAAAAGGATGAGAGCGTCTGTTGTTTTTTAAAACGCAGGGAGAAGTTTGAATGATCCGCAACGTGCAAAGATCGTGGTGCCATTAAGTGAGGCGCACGACCCGGAGAGAATCTCGTGCACCATTAAGGCTCGGTCAAAGCTCATTGATTATGCAAAAACGTTTCTAAATTGGTCAAATTTTAAACAAAGTTGCATAAAAATTTTCCAAAAAGAAACCGAGCCCGAGCCCGGGGCCCGGCGGCGGCACGCGCGCGCATGTATGTTTTTGCATAGTGGCCCTCTAGCTCTAGCACAATGGTCTCCCCTTCCCATCTAGTTGTTGAACACTCTCATAAGTGTAACAACATATATACTAGAGGGAATTTTTCCACTCAACCAATGTGGGACTTTGTAATATAAAGTCTTTATAAGCTTTCAAGCTAATCACTTTGGAGTTCAATTTCTCATTCAATTTCACTTCAATTTTTACATGTAACTACACTATGTTATAATGCTCATTACGAGGAATCCAAAGACTCCAAGACCCGGTCATTCCGGTGACGGACCTCACCGGAAAAGTCGCCGGAAAGTTGGCCGGAGCCACTTGTCCAAAATTGAAGTTCCAACAATCCCCCACATGAATAGAATTGACTCTAAACATATGAAAATTTTTTCTAACTTAATAACCTAAAACTTGACAGACTAGACAGACTCGACTTTCAAGAGTATATGCGAAAAATAATTGTGTCTGAGATGGTAGCAATGTTTCAGCCTTGAACCACTCATTGTTAATATCTGTCGGGTTTACTTGGCCAGGTAGTGAACATGATGTCTTGAACCACCCAGATTTTTATGTAAACCGAGACAACAGGTATAACCCAGCTTCTTTTTCTCGTAGAACCAAGTTCTCTATTGTGTTCATTTTGGCCTTGAACATTTCCTGGATTTCATGAGTGAACTTAGAGAATATAGCCTGACCTTCATTATCCTAGAAACGGCCTCATTTCACACTCACTAGGTGATTTGCCACTAGCTTTTGTTTTCAGAAGTCTCCTGTAAGAACTTCACTGATATTTCAAAACTATAGACTCAAATTATTAAAAGCATTGCTTATCCTTTACACATACAGGAAGCACTGTTTATCATCCTAGGAACTGGGCTGTGTTTGACAGTGCTCCAGACAGATTCTATTTGATTTAGTTTTTCCTTTGAACCTAAATCTTGGGATCTCCAGTCATATAGGTGGGGTTTCCATCAAACATCCTCTTAATTTATAGGTTTTAAACCCATTCCTCTTGATGATTTTACAACTTGATCTCGAGCTAAACCTTTGGTAAACGGATCTGCTAGGTTATCAGCTGATTTAATATAATCCAGTGTAATTACTCCACTAGAGATCAAGTGTTTAATGGTTTTATGTCGTCTTCTGATGTGGCGAGATTTACCATTATAGAGAATATTCAGTGCTCGGGCTATAGCCGATTGACTATCATAGTGTATACGTAGTACCGATACTGGTTTCTCCCACATTGGAATATCTTCCAAAAAACTTCGAAGCCATTCTGCTTCTTCTGCGGCTTTATCTAAAGCTTTAAACTCAGACTCCATGGTTGATCTGGCCAATAGAGTTTGTTTCACAGATTTCCATGAGACCGCTGCACCTCCTAAAGTAAAGACGTGTCCACTTGTGGATTTCGAGTTTTTGGAGTCAGATATCCAGTTAGCATCACTGTATCCTTCCAAAATTGCAGGTTCTTTACCATAGTGCAGTCCATAACTTTTTGTGTATCTCAAGTAATTTAATACTCTAGTTATGGCTTTCCATTTTTATGGCCTGGATTACTGGTGTAGCGACTTAGTACATTTACTGCGTGCGCTAAATCGGGTATAGTACAGTTGGTTAGATACATCAGACTGCCGATCACTCGTGCATACTCTCATTCTTTTTAGTTAGGTGAAGTTGAGCATCCACAGGAGTTTTTGCGGTCCCATTTGAATAGTTCTTGAATCTCTCTAGAATTTTTTCTGCATAATGAGCTTGTGACAAAATAATCCCGTCGGAAGTTCTAGTGATTTGAATTCCTAGAATGACATCTGCCAAACCCATGTCTTTCATATCAAATTGTCTATGAAGCATGTTTTTGGTTTGCTGGATTATATCTTTATTACTGCCCGTGATAAGCATATCATCAACATACAAACATAACAAAATATACCCGCTAGGTGTATTTTTGATATATATGCATTTGTCACATTCATTAATGCTGAATCCATTTGACATCATTACTCTGTCAAATTTTTCATGCCATTGTTTTGGAGCTTGTTTCAGTCCATACAATGATTTTACAAGTCTACAGACTTTATTTTCTTGTCCTGGAACCACGAAACCGTCAGGTTGTTTCATGTATATTTCTTCTTCTAAATCTCCATTTAGAAAGGCGGTTTTTACATCCATTTGATGTATTTCCAGGTTTCTTAACGCTGCAATTCCGATAAGCATTCTGATCAAAGTTATTCTCGTGACTGGAGAATAGGTGTCAAAGAAATCCTGACCTTCTTTTTGCCGGAATCCTTGCAACAAAAGTATTGCCTTGTACTTATCAATTGAGTTATCAGTTTTCAATTTTGTTTTGAAAATCCATTTACACCCTAGTGCTTTAAACCCTTCGGGTAGATCGGTTATTTCTCACGTATGATTTTGCATTATGGAATCGATCTCACTATTAACGGCTTCCTTCCATAAAGGAGCATCTGTTGTATTCATGGCTTCAGTGTATGTTTTTTGTTCGTTCTCTGCGAGAAAAACCATCAAGAAATCTTCGCCAAATATTTATTCCTTACATGCTCTTTTACTACGTCTAGGTTCATCTTCTGCATCTTGTACAGAGATCCCTGACGTACTAGCAACGTCGGAAGAGGCGTTTACATCTCTTTCATCACGTGTTCTTTTAGAACTTTGTTTATCCTTACAAGGAAATATGTGTTCAAAAAAAGACGCATTTCTTGATTCTATAATTGTATTTACCTGGATATCCGGGTTATCTTATTTGTGTCCTAGAAACCAGTAAGCACTACTATTATGCGCATATCCGATAAAAATACAATCTACGGTTTTAGGTCCAATAGTGACCTTTTTAGGAGGCGGTACCGCTACTTTTGCTAGACAACCCCACACTTTCAGGTATTTGTACGAAGGTACTGTACCTTTCCAAAGTTCATGCGACGTGTTGCCGGTTACTTTGTGCGGTATTTTTTTGAGGATATGATTAGTGGTGAGTAACGCTTCCCCCCACATATTCTGGGGTAGCCCAGATTCCTGCAACATAGCGTTCATCATTTCTTTGAGAGTTCGGTTTTTTCTTTCCGCAACTCTGTTGGATTCTGGTGAATAGGGAGCTGTTGTTTAGTGAATAATGCCATTTTCTTGACAAAATGCATTAAACGAACCATCATATTCACCTCCTCTATCACTTCTGACTATTTTTATAGTTATCGAGAGTTGGTTTTCAACTTCGATTTTATATTCTTTGAATTTCTCCAAGACTTCATCTTTACTACGTAGCAAATATACATAGCAGTATTTTGTACAATCATCTATGAAAGTCACAAAATACTTTTTACCGCCTCTACTTTGAACATATTTTAAATCACACAAATCTGTGTGTATTAATGCGAGAGGTTCGGTTGTTCTTTCAACACGAGGAGATGGGGTGTTTGTGAGTTTTGCTTGTACACAAATTTTACATTTTTCTTTGCTTATTTTGCATTTCGGGATTAGGTTCAAATTAATTAATCATTGTATAGATTTATAATTCATATGTCCTAACCGTTCATGCCAAATGTTAAAAGACTCAATCAAATAAGCAACTGAATTTTTATTGATAGAAGCATTAGAGCTCAAAGCTACATCGGTTTTCTTAACAACATGTTGAACATTCATTTTGATAATGCCATCCTTAACAAATCCCCTACCAATAAACACCCCATTTTTCCTAATCACCAGCTTGTCTGCCTCAAGGTTGGTTGCAAAACCATGCTTGCTCAGCAGAGATCAGATTCTTCCTCATGTCTGGAACATGCTTCACGTTCGAGAGGGTGACAGCCATCCCAGAAGTCATCTTCAGGACCACCTTCCTGGTTCCCACAATCTTGGAGCGAGACACATTTCCCATCATCAGGCTCTCTTCAGACCTGCAATTCTGATAAGTGTTGAAAGTGTCTCTGTCAATGCAGATGTGAGTAGTAGCACCTGTGTCATACCACCACTCCAAAGGGTTTTCGTCAGTCATGACCATATTAGCCTCAGTGACCACCGCACACAGATCTTCTTCGATCAAAAAAGCCTGACTCTTGCTGCTTCTTGCCTTTGCTGCGACAATCTGCGGATTTGTGACCAAGCTTGCCATAGTAGTTGCACTTTCCAGTGAACCTTTTGCCTTTCACCTTGCTTCTTGAAGGCAACGGAGGGTTGAGGCGCCATCTTGTTTGGCACGGCCTTGACAGGCACAGCAGCTTTGTTGTTGTACACAACCTTGGCTTTCCCCTTCTTTTTGTATTCAGCAACATTCGCGTCATGATCAACGGGGAAGGTGATCCCCAATCTTTTTTCGCGTTCAGTTGACTGGTTTTGAAGCCTGGCAATCAAGTTAAGCAAAGAGATGGGCTTTTGCTTGAACTCGAGATAGGACTGGAAATCATTCCCACTCGGGGGTAGCTTGCCGATGAAGGCATACACATAGAAGGTATCGCAGACCTTCATTCCTTCATCTGTTATCTCTTGCACGATAACATGTAACTCATGAACCTGCTCCATGATGGGGCTCAAGTCCACCATTTGGTATCTGAGAAACTTCCTTGTGGCCGCTTTCCCCGCGCCTGCATTGTACATTCTGTACTTCTTTTCCAAAGCTTGCCAGAGAGCTTTGGAAGTTGGAGCGTGGTGGTAAACCTTAAATAGTGGCTCTTCTAGGCGGTTCTGAATGTATCCCTTGCAGAGGAAATCCGAGTGGACCCATGCTTCAACGCTTGCCACCAGATGTGGATCTGTGTTGTCAGCAGCCAGAAACGGTTTTTCCTTTGTGAGGTATTTTTGGAAGTTCAACGTGCACAGGAAAAAATGCATTTTCTGCTGCCAGGATTTAAAGTTCTTCCCGTCAAACTTCTGAGGCATCACCACCTGGGATGGCACATACTGGATCTGGACATCTGCGGGTTTTGGAGGAGCAAGTGGCTGACCATCTTCGGTTGTCGGCTCACCATTCCCGTTAACCACGGTTGTCTCAGCCAGGTTGAATTCACCACTAGTAGACATTTTTCTGTAAAGAAAAATAAATGTGGTTGATAATTGGAATAATTATTTAATTCGCTCAATTAATTTAATAAATTAATTTACGAAATTAATATAAATTAATTCGAATAATTTGCACAATTAATATAAATTAATTTGCATAATTTACATTATTAATATAAATTAATTTGCAAAATTTAAATAAATTCGATAAATTAATATAGATTAATTATCAGAATTTAAATAAATTCGTTTAATAAGCGATTTTAATTTTAGCGATTAAATCACTAAATTAAATCTGTGGAAATCGCCAAATGAGATTCCCAGAACCGCTTGTAACGTTTCGTGAAACTGCCAGAAAAAGCCTTCACATAAACTGTTCGTTGATCCCGAAGATCAAACAATCAGATATGGAGTATTTCGAGAAACTGCCAAAAGGCCTTCGCGTAAATCACTTCTAAATCTTATGTGTTGCAAATACTGTTTGGAAAACGATCTACAGAATCACTAAAGAGCGTTTGCAGACTCGTTTTGTATCGGTTTTGAAAACGTTTTGAAATCAGTTTTGAAAAATTGTTCGCGTTTTGTAAATCCGTTTAGAACTATAAGCAGAAAACGGATTTTTGTTTGAATTAAGACTGTTAGACCGCGAAAATCTGGAGAAGAAAACACGAATATAAAACCGAATAAAGAAAAAAAAATCCGTAGAGGCAAAATATGATCTTTTTCCTTAATTCAAACAATCTCCCGCAGTGTGGCGGTTTGTAAGATGATGAATCCCAGGATACAACTACGGTGAGACCGTTTTCGCAACACTCGAAAAACGGAATCTGCGATCCTGGATAACTACGATATACTCTTGAGACAGACACTTACTTTGGTGTGGGAGAGAATTTTTGTAGTTTTCGTTTTTTGCAGAACGATAGAGAGGAAAAAGGATGAGAGCGTCTGTTGTTTTTTAAAACGCAGGGAGAAGTTTGAACGATCCGCAACGTGCGAAGATCGTGGTGCCATTAAGTGAGGCGCACGACCCGGAGAGAATCTCGCGCACCATTAAGGCTCGGTCAAAGCTCATTGATTATTCAAAAACGTTTCTAAATTGGTCAAATTTTAAACAAAGTTGCATAAAAGTTTTCCAAAAAGAAACCGGGCCCCGAGCCCGAGCCCGAGGGCGGCGCGCGCGCGCGTGTATGTTTTTGCATAATGGCCCTCTAACTCTAGCACCATGGTCTCCCCTTCCCATCTAGTTGTTGAACACTTTCATAAGTGTAACAACATATATATTAGAGGGAATTTTTCTACTCAACCAATGTGGGACTTTGTAATATAAAGTCTTTATAAGCTTTCAAGCTAACCACTTTGGAGTTCAATTTCTCATTCAATTTCACTTCAATTTTTACATGTAACTACACTATGTTATTGTGCTCATTACGAAGAATCCAAAGACTCCGAGACCCGGTCATTCCGGTGACGGACCTCACCGGAACAGTCGCCGGAAAGTTGGCCGGAGCCACTTGTCTAAAATTGAAGTTCCAACAGAAATGACCAAAGAGGACAAAGGAAATAAATATGGACAAAGGTTAAGATATTTTGTGTTTCTTGTACACCGACTCCCGTACACCATTCATGTACACCAGATTCATAAGTCTGGCAAAGTCTGGTTCTCAAGTCTGGCAAGTGTTTCATGTACATCGACTCCCGTACACCATTCGTGTACACCATATTCATAAGTCTGGCAAAGTCTGGTTCACAAGTCTGGTTCACAAGTCTGGCAAAGTGTGGTCAGGTTCCCGAACATCAACTATGTACATGATTGGTGTACACCATTTTACAACACTATGTGATGTTGAAAACAAAACCAAATCCTCTTTAGCGTCTTTAAAAACAACGTTTACAATTATTAACAATACAATATTAAGGCAAACACTTAAAGCTTGTGTCAGTTTTCTCAGCATTGAAGTAAGCGGTTGAAACTGTTGCTTTATCCCTGGTGATATTCTCGATTGTTCTACAACTGAGTCCAATTGGGTAGCTTACAAACTCAGCCAGGTATGTTTTTTATTTCCTCGTTAACTTTTCGTTCTAAAAATTAACATTTTCAGAACTCTGAAACTCCTACAAAAGATTCTGTAATGCATAGTATTTCTCACACACTCTGGCTAGCGTTTCGGTTACCTTCTTGTTCTCCAAGTTAACCCAGTTTAACTCTTCTTGTAACATTTATGTCTTCTTTTCAAAATTCACAAACCATAAAATGAAAATCTTCATTACCAAACTAAATCCTATAAGAAAAAAGCTTTGATTTGTTCAACTTTCAGCATCACCGATCTAATCAAACTATGTAATGTCTAATTCAGATCTGCGAAGAGAGTAAAATGTTTGAACTAATCAATCATTAAGTTGTGTTTAATACGTTGGATTAAAAACGTTTACCAACGATGAGTTGGACTAGTGGTTAAACCTTTGAGTTACCGAAAATGTCGGGACACACAAGATCACGGATTCAGTTCAAGTTGGTAGGAGTCTGTTTTCTAAAGGAGAGTTAAATTACATGGTATGGACCTCGCCCTAAGATGATGTATAGGATTCGGCGTAGAACCTCCTAGTCAAAAGAAAAAAATGTTTGATTGCTCCTAAAATGAAAAAAAGGTTGGGAGTAAATTTATAGTCAAATTATTATATTTTGTTGTCATTGGAGAAAACATGTAAACGGTCGATCGAAAATCAATAATTTCGGCTGTTAGAATGTTAGACTATGCCATTTACGATGTGTTAGATTCATTGCTCTTCTCTAGATTCATTCTCTAGATCATTTCATTGTACACTATTTATATGCTCTTATTACTGAATGGAAATACAAGAGTGTTTACCAATCCAATATGGTATCAGAGCAAATTTTCTATAAAAAAAAAAGAAAAAAAATTCTCTTCTTCTTCTTCTTGTACTCTTTATCTTCTTTTTTTCTCTCTCTATCTCAACAATGGTTGCCGCTAGTTCTTCTAAAGAAAAACCATATGGAATCACACAAATCAAAGCTTACATACCTATCTCCCTTAATATTAACATACTCAATTACGATGTCTCGAGAGAGTTGTTCGAGACTCATTGCGTTAGCTTCAGCGTTTTAGGCCACATTGATGGATCCTCCTCCTCTACCCCAGCAACCGAAAAGGAGTTGAAGGAACATGATGGCCTTGTGAAGATGTGGATTTACGGAACCATCTCTGATTCCATCATTGATATTGTTCTCAAGAAAAACTCAACGACTCGTTACCTTTGGCTTGCCATTGAGAACCTCTTTCACGACAACAAAGAGGCTCGTTCTCTCCAACTTGAGAACGATCTTAGAACGACAGTGATTGGGATCTATCAATCCATTAATATTACAACATGATGAAGTTCTTCTCCGATCTTCTTGCTAACGTTGATTCACCCATCTCTGATCGTGTATTGATGATGCACCTCTTGAATGGTTTGTCTGATAAGTTTGAGTATATCTTAACGTAATCAAACACAAATCTTCTTTTCCCTCTTTTCTTGAAGCACGATCTATGCTCCAAAGTGAAGAAGATCGCCTTGCTTAGCAAACCAAAACCCAGCCCTAGTCACCACCAAACGTCATCATCGTCAACTCTCCTTTACACTACAACAGACGACACTCGCCGCAGCTCCAACTTTAACAATTCTGGTCGTGGCAACAGAGGATGTAACCATGGCGGTGGTCGCAACCATGGAAGAGGATGCAACTCTAATTATTGGCATCAGAATCAGTTTTCTTTGCCTTGGCACTATAACCAGCAGCCATGGCAGCCACCATACCACAACAACGTGATGCCACAACCTATGTATCCATCTTCGGGATATCCTCTTTATGCACCACCACCCACTTCGTACAATCACTTTGTCAACTCCGGTTTCTTGGATCCAAGCCCTGTCCGACCCCATAGTGAAGCGCTCATGGTCCACGCTCCTACCGCTTCTACACTTCCTGCGGGTCTCACACACGCGCCCAACTCTCCAAGAACCTGATAACTCTTGGTACATAGACTCTGGTGCGACAAACCACATCGCCTCTAGCTCAGGTAATCTACAATCCGTTTTTAATACGAGCACAATGCCTCTTGTTACTGTTGGTAATGGATCCTCTACCCTCGTTAAGATAATTGGTTAGGTTACCATTTCTTCTCCCTCTTACACTTTTGCTCTTCGAGATGTGCTGGTCTATCCTAGCATAATTAGAAATCTTGTTTTCGTACGAAAATTTGTTACGGATAACTCTTGTGCCATTGAGTTTGATTTTTTTGGTTTTTGTGTCAAGGATCTACGCACACAGAGCATTCTTCTCCTATGTAACAGTCCAGGTCCTCTCTATTTAGTGACACCATCACCACCGACATCTCCTTATTACGCTTTTGCCACCACGTCGCTGAATAGTTCTCTTTGGCACAACCGTCTTGGTCATCCCAGCTCTCATCTTCTCTCTCGCTTATTATCTTTACTCTCTGTTCCTTTTAAAATAAATGATATGTCATCTTGTGTCAAGCATGTCAACTCGGGAGACACACTCGTTTACCATTTTTCCCTTCAGATACTCTTGTTTCACATCCTTATTAGTTCATTCAGATATTTGGACCTTTTCGGTTTTAAGTCTAAGTGGAATTAAATATTATTTAATTTTTCTTAATCATTATTCTCATTATGTTTGGGTATATACTCTCCATTGGAAAGTGACACACTTAATAAATATCTTCATTTTTCTAATTATGTTCAAACACAGTTCCAACGCTCCATCAAATCTTTACAATGCGATAGTGGTGGAGAGTATGACAATCGGGCGTTCAAGGTCCATTTGGCATCTACCAGGACTCTACTACGTTTTTCTTGTCCCTACACATCCCAGCAAAAACCAACGGGCCGAACGTATGTGACGTATTATCAATAACATGATCCACACGTTGCTTTTTCAAACTTCCATGCCTTTGGAGTTTTCTGCGGTCCATCTAATCAACATCATCCCTTTTTTGGCGATTAAACACGATGTTCCATTTACTCGTCTATTCCGGCAGGCACCAACTTATGCTCACCTTCGCACGTTTGGGTGTTTATGTTATCCCAGTCTTTTCCCTACCACAACACACAAGCTTGACAAACGTTCCACACCATGTGTGTTTCTTGGCTATCCAACGGATCATCGGGGCTATCGTTATCTCGACATCACCACCCGCCGTATCATACTATCACCACATATCGTATTTGATGAGCAAACTTTCCCATTTTCCGCTTCTCGATCTTCAACCGCCATTTTTCCTTCTTCAACTTTACTCCCATCTCCTGATCCTATTCCTCTTGATCCTCCTCCTCCTCCTACTACTACAAACTCTCATCCTATGATAACCAGAGGTAAAAGCAGTATCATTAAACCGCAAACTCGTCTTTTTCTTCATACTGATGTCAAAATTTCCCCTTTACCTTGGTCTCGCGTTCATGCAGCTAAGGATCCTTTTTGGACTAATTCTATGAATGAGGAATATGGTGCTCTTATTAGAAAGGGAATGTGGATTCTTGTGCCACGACCCAAGGCTGCTAACATTGTGCGTTCTATGTGGTTATACTGATGTCAAAATTTCCCCTTTATCTTGGTCTCACGTTCATGCACCTAAGGATCCTTTTTGGACTAATTCTATGAATGAGGAATATGGTGCTCTTATTAGAAAGGGAACGTGGATTCTTGTGCCACGACCCAAGGCTGCTAACATTGTGCGTTCAATCGCTATAAAGCTTGTCTAGTCGCTAATGGGAAGTCTCAACAACCCGACATTGATTGTGATGAGACATTCAACCCTGTGGTTAAGCCTGCAACAATCCGTGTTGTTCTACATGTTGATTTAGCTCATGACTAGCCTCTTCACCATCTTGATGTCAAGAACGATTTCCTCCACAACGATCTTCACGAAGCCGTGTACATGCATCAACCTCCTGGTTTTGTCGATCCATCCAAACCCGACCATGTTTGTCTTCTCAAATGATCTCTCTATGGTCTTTAGCAAGCTCTATGGGCATGGAACACACGATTTGAAACATATGAACAACACCTCGGTTTCAAGCAAAGTACATTCGATCACTCTCTATTTATCCTTTGTCATGGTTCTGATTTGGCGTATCTCCTTTTGTATATTGATGACATTGTGCTCACTGCCTCTTTGATTGTCCTTCTTCACCGAATCATCAACAGTCTAAGCTCTGAATTTGATATGTCGGATCAAGGTCTTTTGCATCCTTTTCTCGGGATTAGTGTCAAACGCGATGCCATGTGTTTGTTTCTACACCAACAAAACTATGCCACTGATATTCTCTATCAGGCCAACATGACCAATTGCAGCTTGTCTCCAACTCCGGTTCACTAAAAAGAAACTTGCTGCTGATACCAGTCTTCCGGTCTCTGATCTCACACTTTATTGAAGTCTTGATGGTGCTCTTCAATATCTAACCTTGACTCGTCCAGACATCTCGAATGCTGTTCAACAAGTTTGTTTGTTCATGCATGATCCACGTGAATCTCATTTCCAGGCTTTGAAACGCATTCTCCGATATATAATGGGCACCATCACTCACGGTATTCGCATGACTCGCTCCAATAATCTCAACCTTACCGCTTATTCCGATACCGATTGGGCTGGATGTCCATCAACTCGTCGCTCCACCTCAGGGCATTGTGTATTCCTTGGAGATAACTTGGTCTCCTAGTCATCCAAACGACAACACACTATCTCCCGATCTAGTGCAGAGGCTGAATATTGTGGTGTAGCTAATGTTGTTTCTGAGGCTACTTGGCTTCGTGCGTTATTGTTTGAGATGAAAATTCCTTTGTCATGTGAATCAGGGTTTTATTGTGACAATGTTAGTCCCATTTATCTCTCCTCCAATCCTGTCAAACATCAACGGACCAAGCATGTGGAGATCGATATACACTTTGTCCGTGAAAAGGTTGCTATTGGTTCAGGTTCGTGTTCTTCACGTTCCATCAGCTCAACAATTTGCTGACATTTTCACCAAAGGCTTGCCCTCTCCGTTATTTCTCGAATTCCAGAACAGTCTCAACGTCTGTCACAACGATGCTTCAACTGCGGGAGAGTGTTAGAATGTTAGACTTTGTCATTTACGATGTCTTAGATTCATTGCTCTTCCCTAGATTCATTCTCTAGATCATTCTATTGTACATTATTTATATGCTCTTATTGAATGGAAAGACAAGAGACTTTACCAATCCAATACGGAGATGTCCCAATTACTAAAAATTACTACCCGTGACATTAACTTGCATTGTAATGTAATTCAATCTTTTTTTTTTGGTTTAGTTTTATGTGTAATATTTTTATTAATTTAATTAAAACTTAGAAAAATATCTCAGATGACCTTTCGCTTGACTTCACTCCATTGACTATATCCTGGTGGGCAGCATTGTTTTCAAATATTTTATCCCATGGTTTTGTTTATTTAATCCTACAACAAGGTCTAAGGTCTGGCGTAAATATATGGGTATAAAAGAATACATATTAAATTTAAATAGTAATTCACACATCTTTTAAAAAAGTTATTTGATAACTCTTTTTTACAACCGAATATGAAACCACGGATTTGATCGTGTGATACAATTTTAACCATCTATTTGATTATAATAAATTTTATTTTAATTCTATACGTTTCATCTTAATGTATAAAAGCTAAAATGTTCATCATATCAAATCTGTATATTTTGATTATTTTTTATATAATAATTTAAAATTTAACATAGCATGATTAATAACAAACACGAAGTGAAAAATTCACGAAAATTGTTTAGAAACTAACATTGTTTTAATTTTTTTTTTCAAATGTTGTAATCTCATAAATAGTAAATACTTCATGTGAGACTACTGTTAAATGCAATAAAATTTATTAAATAAAACACTAAATATATACTAAAATTCTCATTCCTATAAATTCATTAATAAAATCAAGATTTTTTGTGTTTTCGCTAATAAATAGATATAAAAAGAAGTTAATATGTTCCAAATTTTTTTTTTCCAACATAATTAATCAACTCATTTATAGCCGCATGATAGTATTTTATAACATCGATTTCTCGTTCATCGTCATAGTTGCACCACCCAACTCAGAAAATGATGGTGCATTTCCTGATTAGAGATCACAAAAGTATAAGAAGGAATCACTTCGGATGGACAGAACTGAACTTGAAAGAGATTGCTAAAAAAGACTAAAGTATAGATTTTATTACTTTCTTATCAATCCTATTCAAGTGCAAGTTAGTCCATCCGAAGTGCATTTCTTTTTTGTGATCTCTAATCTAGGAAGAAATGCAGCGCTACAACTTGAGTTGGGTTGTGGAACTACGGCGAATAAAAAGAGATCCATGCTTTTGAAAATCTAAAAAAATAAAACCGAAAACTTGTGAACCAAAACTGCATGCCAAATCGATAAAACTACAATAAAGGCATAATATAATTTAATAAACGGTTTGTGCGCCAAAAAACAAAATTTTTGTTGCTAGATCTTAAGATCTCTCCATCTAGATGCCTCTAAACGAAATCAAAAATACATATGCAAATACAAGAATATGATATAATCTAATTGTTTTCAAAACAATAACATAAAAAGAATCCATTGAAAACTTGTATCCTAAACACCAACCCGTATCCCAAACACCATTAATCAGACAAATATACTATCCACTATTCATATTACACTTCATATATACCAGGCATGGGTGATATATTTTATATAACGTTGAAACCATATAATGATGAACATGTGGGAGGGGTTAGTACATGCATATGAATTTTAATGGCAACATTACAATTCTTTCTATATTCGAAACTGAATGTATTTTGTCAAACTTTCCTTAGTTTCAAATTATATATTTCCATATACAAAAATCTCATTTTATTTCATGAATACAATACTTTGAACAACGACTTTTTTTTTTAATCTCTACATGGTAATCAATAATATATATAGTATATGCAAAAAAAATCCTTATGGATAACTTTAGTTGGATTTGGAAGCGTTTCTCAAACTCAACCCATTTAAAATGACCATTAGAAAAGATAATGGGCCAACTTAAGGCTAATTGTCTCTTAAGTTGACTGAAAACTATCAAACCCGTTGTGTTAGAGAACGAGACCAAGGAAGTCGAGTTGATAAGGCCCTATGAGTACCCTCGTTCTATGAAGGCAATCCTGAACTTGGATGAGTCAAAAAGCGCATGTAAACCGATAAGATAGGGGTCGTTGAACATGTCATCGTCGGCTTATAGTAGAAATCATGACACGTATAGCATATGTTAATTAATTCTTCACTCTCTTCTCTTTCTTCTTCTTCTTTTTCCTCTTCCTCTGCTTCAGTTCTTAACTCTATTTGCTGCTCTTCTACTTTAGGAAGAGTATCCTTAAGCCCCATTACCGTATGGTATAGCATGTCTTCGGTCAGTTTGTGTCCAGCCCGCTCCCTATCTTCACCATGTCAGCCTCGGGGTTGTTCACAACATGTCAACATCCAGAGATTTTGGTATGTATGACTGATCATATCATAACAAATCAATAAGATAAGATGATTTAATATACAACTTTACACATCACAAGATGAATAAGACAAAAGGTGTGCATTCACTTTTCATTAGTTCCTACCTTAGTATTTTCACTTTTAGACTCTGTATCGTTTATTTTCGTTCTCTCTGCCATTAGTGGATTTGTCTTTCAATTATTAGGTTTAGTTTTCTTTAATTTGGCTTCTCTTTTGTGAACTCATATTTTCTCTTTTGGGCGTTTGTCTCCCTTTTATAGGCTTAGCTTTTTGGAAATTATTTTTATTTTATGGCAGAGTTAATAACAACTCAAAAATTTTAAAATTATTTCTAAATGAAAAAAAATATTTCTTGAATTTCTTTAGTTTGGATACACAATATCCGGAATAAATGGTTTTCTGACCGGTTCGGATTATCTGAAATTCGGTTTGGTATTCCATATTGAAATTTGGTCGGTTCGGTTTTCACTCACACACATCATGTTGTTATTCAATTTAACGCAAGAACTCCCTGCCGTTAAGCTGCTCTTTTCTTTGGGTGGAGAAAGAGGCGGGAAAATAGATAAACCCTAAGAGAGAGAGAGAGAGAGAGAGAGAGAGAGAGAGAGAGAGAAGAAGAAGAAGAAGAAGATGAGTCATCATCATCATCATCATCATCAAGCTGTTGATAATCTGATAAATGTTTTGGCAAGAGCTTCTCATGATCTTACTGTTGTCCATTCAAAGCTCGACAAGGAGTTTCAGCAGATCTATCCCGATAATGTAAGCAA
This sequence comes from Crucihimalaya himalaica, assembly GCA_004349715.1. Classification (NCBI taxonomy): domain Eukaryota; kingdom Viridiplantae; phylum Streptophyta; class Magnoliopsida; order Brassicales; family Brassicaceae; genus Crucihimalaya; species Crucihimalaya himalaica. The sequence continues at coordinate 100,158 of SMJT01000055.1, read as the reverse complement.
AACTCGATTCCAATCTAAATCTGAAATTACGTTCTAAAAGTTCAATACTTTGAATCCAAGCTTTTGGCTCGTAGGCGAATCCGATGAAGCTGATTCAGAGAATCAAGAAGTTGCAGGAAGATGTCACTGTTCTTAAAGACCAATGCTTAGAGCTATTGTCTGCTAAACAGGTTCGTGAATTATGAGACTAGAAATTAGCAGTAGAATCTGTGGAAATAAGCCTTGGTTATAGATAGATGAACGATTCAGTCTTAGTGATTCCAAGTTGTTATATCCCTGGAACTACTTAATAATATATATATCTCTGTAATTTGAAACAAAAGATGAGTTTTTATTGATTCTAATGAAGAGAGGGTTGATTTTTAGATCTTTGTAATTTGAACCAAAGGATAAGTTTTTATCGACTGTAATGAGAAATGGTAAATTTTGTTGTATGGAGTTTCTATTGCTGTCAATGGTCAGATCTGCTAAGGTTTCTGTAACATCTAATTTGAAAGCTAGGCATTTAAACAGAGCTTGACTGTTATAGAAGTGATTGTTAATATGTTATAACAGGATTTGATTGACAAGGCACAAACAACTCTTGTTGGAAACTGTAACCTTATTCAGAAAATGAATGCATCCTTGGGAGAATCGACAAATGCCGATGCGGATGATGCGTTGGCTGATTTTAATCAGGTTTGTCTTCTTTTTCTTCATTGGTAATACAAAGGAGTTTCGTTTCTTTCAGCTACAATGTTTGTCATCTTGCTCCCAATGGCAATCATTGAGAAAATGGCAAGAATATCATTCATATACCCATGCAAATAAATTGTTTGTGTAAAGTTTTAACCTTCCCAATCAAATTTGATATCTATTACTCAGCTTCTCTGAATTTTGTACCTTAAAATCAAATTTCTAATGAGCATCCTTATGCTTCTTAAGACTTTCCATAATCATCCCTTTGCTTTTCATTTCTCGTTTTTCAACAGATTATCGACGAGTGGACAATGAAAGTTAGATCGAGAACAGGTAACCAAAACAAGCGCGTTAAGCGTCATTGAAACAATTAGTATTTGTGCTTGTATGCTTATAAAGAAATTTTGGGTCATTTATTGCAATTCTTGCAGAACAAGCTCTTTAATCTGTTGTAGTGTTTGTATTATATTCCTAAATGATGCTTCTCTTGTTTCAGTGGGAGAGATAGAGGAGGCAGATAAAGAAGACATCAATAAGATGCTTTTCTCAGCTATTGTTCATACCAATTGAGGATGTTCGTGTTTATGGTTATGTTCTGACCAACCTCTGCATATAAATCGAAATTGTGCTTTAGATTTTGTGTCTAAGATCATTACATAATTTTATAATACCTTACAGAAACTATTCTTCTATTGTGCTTAAAACTTGGGTTATATCTCGGTTACTTGTTTGGCCTCAAAGAGAGACACATTGGCTTAAAATTTAGATGAAGGACGAAGCTTTCTCACCAGCCATTTCCTACGTAACGAGACGTCCAAAGCCAAAAATGTCTTTGCTTTCCACTCGTCTTCCAAAAGATCACAAGCATCCAGCAAAAGCTCATCGTCCATATTAGGCAAAGCTTGCAATGCATCAATGGCATTTCCTATTCTTGAGTAAATTTCGTTCCGAGGAATGGGCTTTGTGCAACCATCATCATCACCTTCTGCCTCACACAGAGGCTTCCTCTTCTCTAGTCCGGTCTTCTGAGCCTTATGTACAATTAGCCCCAAAGGTAGAGTTATTGGGTTAGTTCGCTTATTCTGCTGCTTGTGTGGCGAACTAAAGTCATTGACGATTTCAATCTCATGGCCATAGTTTTCCAACTCGATCATGAGATTCTCACAATTGAAACTATCTTGGGAGAGATGTTCATTTAGCTTGCACAAATTGCTGTAACTATCCAAGGTTTTACCTTTATATCTAGTTGCATCTGGATGATCCTGCAAAATCAGACACTAATTGCTTAGAATCAAAGCTTTTAAAATATTCCTACAGTGTTCTGCTTAACATCTTTCTCTTATCCAGATAGAAGTTTAAACGGAAAAGAAAGCAAAGACACAACCTCAAGAGTGTCATTAGTTAGCCTTACCTTGATATATGCTTCCCAATATTCATCTTCTGCAACGATGGTTTGCTTCTCTTCATCCCAAGTAAAGCCATCAAGATTGAGGATATTGTTAATGTCATCACGCTCTTTCATCATCAATATGTAACGATTCTCCAGCATGAACATGTCAGTCTGCAATCCAAACTTTGCATTGAATGATTCTGCCATGTCAGCCCAAGCTTGCTCTGTGAATGTCTCACCAATCTTATTTCCTCTATTCACCTGCTCTAGCATAAGATCAATAAGACAGCGGTCCATGACCTGTGTCCAATCTATACAATGAGGAACAATATTGCTACAGAGGTAATCATCTTTCTCGTCGCTGGCATGCACAACCATCTGGAAACTGTGAGTTTCTACCCGAGTATCTTTAAATCCATCTGTGCTTCCACTTTCTGAGAAGGATTCATATTAATAAGGTTACAAACAAAAGGATCATTTGTCAAGTCGCGTCTACAACGCTAGAGGGCACAAAGTTACAGTTATGAATCAAAAGGAGATAGAGGGCACAAAGTTACAGTTATAAAACTAAGATAAAGCCAATGTAATCAGATTAGCTTTTCCTTTTATCGAATCTCAAAGACAATGCTAAAGAGCAGCTTACCAATCATCCGCACAGTTTCTGCTGGACTGGGATCAAAAGCTTGAGCCAAACGTGTGTATCTCCCATCCGACGTTTCCTTCCCAAAAATGAAGCAAAGATTTGGATAGCTTGGAATAGTTTTCACTCGGTATGATCTAGCTTCTGGATGTGCCTGCACATGCTTCATTTGTAAGCATAACAATTTAACTGATATCTTAAAAGAAAAAGAATATGACATGCCTGTATATAGGTGTTCCAAGTGCCATCATCTGCAATCACCATATCTCTCCTTGTATCCCATGAGAACCCATTTTGCTCGAGAAGAAACTTTATGTCGTTGTACAACCTCCTCAAGTGTTTGTACCGATTCTTCAGAACTTCTTTGTTGTGTTGAGACCCGAATTTGGCATTGAATGCTGTTACCATTTCATTCCAAGCACTCGTTATGAAAGTTTGCCCAACTCTGTTCCCATTGTTCACTTGGTCCACTAATAAGTCAATTAGATAGTAGTCCATTGGCGGAGTCCAAAAGGTCCTTGTGCGGTCAGAATTCTGCACTTTGCTGGCCTTATTCTCACCTGCAGAAGCAAAAAAAAAAAAAAAAAAAAATTAGGCATCTATCACAATCGGATTAATCCAAAACTTTAGTACTGGATTAGATTTAAGTCACTTGTTTGTGCAGCCGAACCATCATCTCTGTGATCTTTCCCATGGACTGGATTGGGTATAATCCCTTGCTCAGCTGGACAGGCAAATATGGTGTCCAAATCGTTGTAGCTTGGTAAAGATTTCATCCTATACGTTCTCGCAAGTGGGTGCTCCTGCCTCATCACATCTAGATTCAAACTAACGGAGTGAAGATCAAAGCTTATTCAAGAAGAGATATATTAGCGTAAGAATTAAAACCTTGATGTACGAATCCCAAACTGCATCATCCGCAACTATCATTAGCCGAGTTTCATCCCACGAAAACCCATCTTCTTTCAAAATAGCTTCCATATCCTTGTAGTACTTCAAAAACTTGTTGTACCGGTGCCTTAAAACCCTTTTCCCATATTGACCACTAAATCTAGCATTGAACAAAACAAGCATATCTGTCCATGCTTGTTTACTAAAAGCATTACCAGTCTTGTTACCTCTACCGATTTGATCAAGCATAATCTCAATGAAGTATTGGTCCATAACTGGAGTCCACTCAGTTTTTGAACTTTCTTTACTCGAGAGAACAACACTGCCACTACTTTCACCTACAAAAAACCCACATTGTAACTAACCAATATCCAACAACTAAGTATGCATAAAACAAAAGTTTTGGTAAGAACAAAGACACACCAATGTTGACTCCATTAATCTCATCTTCAAACTCAAAATCATGACTTGACCTACTATATCTCCCATCTGCAACCGTATACCCATAAATCAAACACAAATCATTAAAATTCAACACCGGTTTCGTCTTGTACACACGCCCTTCAGGATGAGCCTGTGAACATCACAAACCACCCCAAGAAAAACATAAGTCAAAATCATATAATCAAATCCCAAACCAAAAAGGTAGAAAAAATATCTGATTTTTTGAACCTTAAGATACAAACTCCATAAACTCTCATCACCAATCACTGTTTGATGAGTCTGATCCCAAACAAAACCACCATGATCCAGAAGACTCTTCACATCATTATACTGCTTCCACAAATTCGTATACCGGCTTTTCAACACGTCTTTATCATACTGAGACCCGAATTTGGAATTGAAAACACTAAGCATCTCGTTCCAAGCTTGCTTATTAAAAGTGTGACCTGTTCTGTTTCCTCTGTGTAAATGCTCTAACATTAGATCTATGAAGAACCGTTCCATCGTTGGAGTCCAATACGTTCTTGTTCGGTCATTACAAGTGATCTGATTACTCATTCTCTGAACCAAAACCAAACCTGAGTTCAAGGGATCTAAAAGACGAAACAAAGGAAGAAGTGATGAGAACTGTACCAGTGTGGGTGTGTATATATATAGGTAACGTTTACAGTTGCGCGCGGCGGAGAGAGAGAGATTGGGCGGAGTTTGGGAGATAGAGTAACCCTAATCCTGAATTGTATCTGTTTGGCTCCACTGTTTCGTCTCTCTGGTTTTATCTTTATGGGCCTTTTTGGATTATTGGGTGAGCCATTCTTTATCTTATATAAGCTTTATTGGATCCATATAAACATATTTTTAAAGAGAGATCTCTTGTTTTATCTACAAAAAAAATCATAATTTGATATCTTACTAATATTATTTGAAAGATACAAATGAATTTCTAAATATAATTTATTACATTATTAAGTATTGTATTTACTACATAATTTTAATTTTGAAAAAAACTTTCATCTGACATATGTTAATTTGTTATCAAATGAAATCAAAATTATAAATAAAATTAAATATTTATATAAATAATATTAAAATATGTCAAAATGTTTACATATAATCCCATTAGAATTTATATTTACCAATGAATTATTTTAATGGAACTATATTATATATTTAGGATATATTCTAATGAAATTTTTTTGAATATTGAATTTTATATTTAATAATCATAAATATAAAATACTTCAAATATATATTTTGACAGCTATAATTTTATATATATTTTAAATGAAATCATAATTTATTATATATATATTTTGGTAATGTCATAACCAAATTTTATATGCCAAATGTTGTTGATGTGTTGCGTACTTTGCGTAATAGTAGGGAAAGTGGTTAATTTTCCTATGAACTTAGTTGCTTTGGTAAAAACACCCCCAACACTTTACTATGTGCCTAAACCCTCATGAACTAACATTAGTTTTGAAATACACACATGAACAAAACAAATCCGGCCCAAATCCACAAATCGTTAAACGGTTACTCCTCCGTTAAGAGTGTGCTGACTAGGACGCCATGTCATCAGTCTTAAAATTATTTGTTTTAAAAGGAAACTTGTTTGGCTTGAACTCATGACCTCTAACACTAATTTACCAACTCAATACCAAATGTGCTAACAAAATTCTCATTACAGTTTCCAACTAAACTATATATAGATACTAGATTAAGTCTCGCGTATACGCGGGATTATAATCTAAATAAAAAGATTTTACAACAACCTCATAATATTAAATTAAAATAAGTTTTAAGAAAATAAAAGGAATAGATGTATTACTAATAGAATAAAGTTGAATGTATGATGACAATTTTAAAGAAAAATATTTTGTTAAGAAAATATAAGATTATTTATTTGTTTAGATAGAGTTCAATATTTACGATTTTTTTTTTTTAGAATTAAAATTTTTATTTTTCTTTTTATAGAGTTCAATATTTACAAATCTTTTTTTTGTCAACCACACATTAATTAAAAAGTCACACCTTGATTGGTCGCCCAACTTGATGGATTAGAGTTTACAAAGGAAATATCATAGAACAGTAATCTAGAAAAACGGGCTAACAAACCGCCCTAGCATTACACAATCGAGAAATCTGGAGATGCGTAAAAGAAAGAGAAATCTGGAGAAGCGTAAAAGAAGGAAAATACACACTAACATACCAAACTCGTCTAAGAGGTTAGAGAAAGAAGGCCATTCATCAGGGGACAACACCATAGAGACTAACTCCGCACAATCTGTTCGAAAACCTGACAATTAACTCCCCTTAAAAGAAAAGTTTTCATAACCCAAAGTAAAGCTTCCATCTCCGAATGAAGGGATGAGGGGCTCCTCCACTGACACTTAGCGCGTAAGAGCACAGTCTGACTATCACCTTAATAACACCACCATCCAATATCTGTCGTGGGATCTGATTGTTTCCATGAACCATCCAACCGACATCTAAGCGCGGTGGTGGGTACAAACAGTACGTCTTTTGAAACCATGGCTCCTAAAGGGCTCTTTTGGGCCTCCTCCCATGCCAATTGTTCATTTCTCGCGAGAATTAAAATGTCTGAAGGTTCCGATTCTAACCTTTTGAAGATCTTTTTATTCTTCGCTTTCCATAAGGACCATAAAATCTAAGAAAACCAAAGTGATTTACCTGACTCATTAGGATGAGCTGGCACTCTCCAGAATAGAAAATCCATGTTTGAAAAGACTGAACTTGATGGAAATATACCTGAATTTATTGGTATTAATGACAATTTCCAAACTTTCTGAAAGTGAAGGCATTTAAACAGAGCATGATTAACAGTTTCCTCCTCCGCTCCACATCTCTGACATAACGTATCACAATTAACCCCACGGTATGCCAGAGCTGAGTTAACTGATAGAGAGCCTGAAATAATTTGCTTAAGAAAATGTTTGATTTTCGGTAACGCAACAATTTTCCATGTTTGAGCTTTTAGTGGGGTGCAGGTTGGCCCCCACACCACCTTCTCTGACAGAGAACGTGCCAGACTGTAACCTGACTTAATCGTATACCTCCCGGATTTACAAATTTTTTTCCTTTATAATTAGTTTTTTCTTAATTATGCAAGTTTACTTTTTTTAAGAAATACTAATTTGTATATTTTCTTTATAGTATTTTCATTTTCCAAATAATGATAGTTAATTATTTTTTGTATAGTTAGTATCTTTATAATAATTTTTGACATTTTTTCAACTTTGACACATGTTGAAATCTTCAATCAATGGATATGACACATGTCGCGATCATTTGAATTAGTAACTTTGAAAATCTCCTTTATATAATAAGATACTCTTTTGTTAAAACCCAAAATATACCTCAACTTAATTAATTTAGAAGAAAAAATATACATATTTTTTTGAACTCTCCAACTAATACATGAACTAGAAATAATTTCTTATTTAATACACGAATTATTGATAAATTTCTATTTAATACACAAAGTAACAAATTTAGTAGATTTTACATATTCAATATTTGAAAACTCAATATTACCCTTAATTAATTTCTTTTAAAATTTGAAAAGTGAGGATTTGTTTTGTTCGTATATGAATTTTAAAATTAATGTTAATTCATATGGTTTTAGACATGTAGCAAAGTGTTGGGGTGTTTTCATAAAAGCAACTAAGTTCATTGGAGAATTAACCGTTTTTCCGTTATAGTACTCGTTGTACTTTTTGATTCTTTTGTCAAGTTTAGGCGTCTATTAGATGTTTCTAGAGTCCGTCGATTTTCATGTGCTACAATGGAAATAGAGGAAGTTTTAAGCAAAAAAGGTCGAAAAAGTTTAAAGAGGGTGAGTTCATCTGTCAACGGAGATAAATATCTGTTGACCCAGATTATTCCATTCGACACACATCTGACTTCACTATATTAAAACCTTATTTTCCTTTTTTTTTGTATATGAATAGAAAGGAAATATTTTTAACATTGAAGAGGCAAAGATCGATGAATTTTGTTGACCTGGCTTTGAGCTGATCTCATCACACAGTGGCTTGCACTGAATTTTTCTAAGGGCCATAACCGCAGCGGATGCAGTTGCATTTGCGGGAGTTTGCGGAAGCAGACGGTTACGGTTTCTAGCAAAATTGAAATTAAGCGTTTTGAACGACTGGTTTAGCGTTTGCAAATGACTGTGTTTGCGAGAGGTTTACGACTGCTTAACCAGTGGGTGCATCAGCAGTTAGATAAAAAATAACAAAGATAAATATAATATATTATTATAAAAAAATATAAAACACAAAAAATTATATTGTTATAATAAAATATAAAAATATTGAACACGATTAATAATTAAAAACCATAATTAAAGTACTTAATAATTATTCAAAACTAATAAATTTTATAATAGAATTCTTTTTAACTATGCATTTGGTTCATCACTAAAAATTGTATCAAGTAATGTGACAAATTGTAAAAAATGTGCTTGAATTCGTAGATCTTCCCGATTGCTTTTATAAATATTATAAAGTTTCTTCACTGAATACAAACGACTTTTGGCTCGACTCCAACTCAAATCAATTCCAAACTGGTCATAAATAAGAATATTTTTTTGAAGTTCACTTAGAAGTCATAATTATAATAGAGAAAAACAAAATAGAAAGGATAAGGTTAAAAAAAAATATTTAGGGTTTGAGAACAGAGAACGTGATACAATATATATATATATATATATAGATAAATATATAATTTTATTTTTTTTCTAATTCCAGCGTTGATTTTTTTTTAATTTTTTTTTAATCACCCAACCGCAACCGCAAACGCTTGCGGGAAGCAGCTTTTGAATTCTGGCGATTTAGAGTGTTTGAGAACGGTTCAGAACGGTTCAGAGCGGTTCAGAGTGGGTTCCTTGATTGTTTTCAGTCGCTAACAACCACTACCGCCTGCAAACGCTACATTTGCGGGTAGTAGCGGGAGAACCAATCATCACCTAAGACACTTTTAACTCTCTTTGAAAAATTAGGAAATACCTTAAACCTCTTTCTTTTATTTATCTATTGAATCATGCTTTTTTTTTTTCCAAGTGTTTTTTTCTTTTTCCAAAAGTGAGTAGTCTCTTAATTGGTGTTTGGGGTTCCAAATAGAAGATTAATTGGATTGATGACATGAAAATTGTTTGTCTTGTAATTCTTTAGGTGCTTCGATTTAAACGTTTTTAATGCTAGAGTTGGCCCGATCAACTGAATCTAGACCATGGATGAATCAAAAATTTTAAACAAAATATGTTTTTTTTTAATTGGGAGATCGATGAGATTGACCACACCGAGTTTATGGAAATCATGAAGATCAAGGAAGATCTAGAAGATCATGATATTTAGCAATATTTTAGTTTAGGAATATTTATCTTTATCTCTAAAAGTATTTTTACATTTATCTTTATTTTAATTTAGGAAATTAGGTTTACTCCTATCACTATATATATGGATGTATCTTGTGACATTATTTTGATGAGAGTCTAATAATAATTCTTCCTAAACACTTTTGTGTTCTTACTCTCATCAATTTATCATGGTATCAGAGTCTAGATCCGAAATTCTTCTTTGATTCCTTGATTGCTCGATTGTCTTCTTATTCTATTTCATCCTTCATTGATCTTGAACAAGGCTTCTTTCTAGTCTTGTTCTTTTTTTAAATTTGTTGTTGCCTCTGTTTTATTCACTAAACAGAGCCGCCGTTTGCCCTAGTTTCTTTACTGGTTTTGATCCTAATCCTATGGGTTTAGGTTTTACGTAAGCTTTCGTGAGTGATTAAAAAAAAAGTTCTGTTTTGAATTCCGGAAAAAAAGAAGAGAGAGACGTGATTTTCTCTTTTTGGTGGATATGAACATGTACTTATTGATGGGTTCGTTCAATCTTCAGCGATGATGATGTTTTTTCTCGCTTTCTAACATCTCCTTTTGATTAAACTTCTCGCCCTCGCGAGTTGCTTTTTTTTTATCTCGTAGCGCGAGCTACTTTGGAACCTCGCAATCACGGGAACTATTACCGAACCTTGCAACCGCGGGTGTTTTTCTACTACTTAAAGACCCACAGCTAGGTATTGTAGCCGCTTTGACCCCACGGCCGGGTATAAATGTTGATGACCTAACGGCTAGGTATTGTAGCCGATTTGACCCTACGACCGAGTATAAACGTCGATGATACGATGGCCGGATATAACGCCGCGATGATGGCCCAACGACTGGGTATAACGCCGATATACTGAAGACTTGTCCAATCTCACACGTGTTACCACGTATGAGCTTGTCGGGGGTATTGGGAGATCGATGAGATCGACCACATCGAGATTATGGAAATCATGAATATCTAGAAGATCATGATATTTAGCAATATCTTAGTTTATGAATATTTACCTTATCTCTAAAAGTATTCTTTACATTTATCTTTATCTTAATTTAGGAAATTAGGTTTACTCCTATCACTATATATACGGATATATCTTGTAACATTATTTTGATGAGAGTCTAATAATATTTCTTCCTAAACCATTTTGTGTTCTTATTCTCATCAATTAATCATTATTTTTTTTGAAAATCGAGCAATATTTTTGAAACCAACAAAAATTGATGCTAGAAAATATTGTGAACCAATTGAACTTGAATCTTATGTGAATTTAATTTCATGATTGCAAAAGGGAGTTTAACAATTATGTCTTCTTGTTTAGTGATTAATTCATTGAGAGAATATTAATCAAATTGTGTTTCATGTTCAAGAATGAAGCTTAATCAATAACCCATGATTTATTTGATATATATTAACAAGTCAATCCTTAAAATACTATGACCCAATGTTGTAGCCATACCTTTGTAATGGTTCGTATTTCTTTGTTAGTTCTTTAATCATAATCAGAAAAACCAAAACCAATTTTGTATTTTTTTTATTTTGATCTTAATCCTTGTGAGTTCGATCCTACATATACAAATGTACATGCGACTTAAATTTAGAGAAACTAATTTACGTAGCACTTAAAAGTTGTGCTTTTACTAAAACAACATCGTGAAAAATGCTCTTACTAAACTAGCATAAAAAGTTTGTAAAAGACCTAAAAGATGTTATATGTTTTTACAATTACAGGAATGTCATTACTCCTGAGAAAAAGTAGATAATTATAAGTACAAACTTTATAGTAACTTTCTCTAAGCTTTTTCTTCATCTTCATCGAGACTGAGAAAGAAAACGGTTAGGGTTTCTCCGTCACCGTCGCCTGCGAGACTTTGTGTTAGATTTCGATTTTGGCTTAACGGTACCCAAATTCGTTATTGTGTTCTAAGGTAGTAGATATATCGACGACCAGAAGTTAAATTAAGGGAAGACGAAACCTCCAGTAAGTGTTTGATTGTTGTTCGGGAATCGTAGACAATTAATCTACGGGAGTCAACATTTCCAGTAAGTTTTTTGACTTATTTAGTTAGGTCGGATTAAATCTGGGTCTCTCATTTTGTAGAAAACCCATATGGGTGAAACATGGTTTGACATAATTTATTTAAATTGACAGTGTTGTTTACTTAAACATAGTCAACAACTAAGATATTTAATAAAAGGGCATGGATTTGCAAAGAAATGGTTCGGATGGGTTAAGAATCTAAGACATAAGTCTACTTGGTGGGACATAACAATTTGACGTAGTTGGTGTGTTTAACAGACTTACTAAGATATGTAAATGGTTAAGGATCATATGAGAAATATTGGGGATGAGATTATTATGTTGATTATTGTATGTAATCTGATATAGGTTCTTATTCTTGATATTTCCGGAACATAGATAAAGTTATTAGACAGATTTACATGATTCATATATATTTATTATATTTGAACCTGCGGTACATTGCAAGTCGATTATTTTTGTTTTTATGTTTTATTTAAATATATTTTTGATGTAATTTGAAATTGTTAGTTTAATTATTTACGTAATTATTTTGTTGTAATTTGAACCCGCGGTATACTGCAGTACAACAGAAGACAAATGATTTTTCAAGTTTAATTTAAATATTGTAATATTTGTTGTAATTTTCTTGTTGTTGTTTGAGTTTGTTTAATAATTATTATGATATTTATTTTAATTTAATTGTAAATTTTATACCTAATAATATGTGTAATAAGTACGTAGCATAATTTTATCTAATGTTTCATTTTCAAAAATAGTACATATCAAAAACTCGTTCGGCCATAAAACCATGTCCCGTATTATTTTATCGTCAAATTAATGATATATCAATCTCGATTCAAACTCATCCTGTCATATAACTCGTCCCTTGTTATTTTTAAAATATTCATACTAGTTTTTAACTTTTATTAAGTTTAAGTATATAAATAATAACATTTTAAACATTTTAAAAGTTTATAGTTTATTAAATCCTTTTATTATTACGTACTCTTGCTGTATTGCTGATTCCGAAACTCTGTAATGTCAATCTTGCAAGACAAAATTGTGACTTTTCTTAAGTTTTCATATTCAATGATATGTAACATTTGATATTATACTTCTTATCTGCATTTGCTAATCTAAAATACCTTAGAAAATATAAATTTAACCCAAAGTTTACAAACTATGTTTAAATATCAAACATTACATAACATAGACTTATTTAACATATTCTTAGTATTAAAAATTTATAATTAAATAAAAATACAATAAGCTTAATAATTAACAAACACAACTAAAACAAAAAAATTAGAACCAAAAATAATTTTTTATATCTGTAATTTTACAGTCTTAGTTTGCCCATCCGATTCTTGACCGACCAGATCATAGACAAAGATCTTGTCTTTAAGAACCAAATCTATAGAAAAATATGAAAAAACGATGTTATGTTATCAAACACAGATATCAAATAACATATGCTTTCGTTATCCCCTAATTCTATATCCTTTGAAAATATTAGTATTGGCCGGTTGCTTGAGTCAAACCAAATGACTGAATGAACTTCTAGTCCCCTACAGCTAATTGATTTGCATACCGCAACCCCAAGTCCTTTTTGATGGACGCATGGATCTTTGTCCCCTAAAACAATAAAACAAACTATATTAGTTGATATATAAATTTAAAGAAAAGAAATGATAAGAACTTACCACATGATTGCCTAATAATGTGATGTGAATAAATGATTGCTATTGATCAATTATTTATAGAATTCAATTACATTTAGGGTTGTTTTTGAAATCCAGAATATTTTGGTGATCAAGAAAAATTTTATATATGGAATATCTAAATATAATTGTTAATGTTGTAATCTAAAATAATTATTTCTCGAGTAATTCTAGTAATTATTAATATTTTTTAGGAGTAAAATTAAATATAGTTTGAAAACTTTTTTTTGGTAAATAGTTTGAAAACTTTCTTAACTTACCGATTCAATTACTCGACGATTCCCAATTTTAAGTTATTTAAGGTAGATAATTATTATCAGGAATAGAGATATTATTGTGATTTGTATATTGATTCACATCCCAAAATCAATGTTAATTGTTTAATTTAAAATCTGTTTATAGTAAATTTCATGATTAATCGTTATGCATTTAAATTAGAGATATTAAATTTTACATGATACCAAAACTGGATTTTTCAAATTTTCTGCATTTGTGTTTGCGAATTTAATGATGATTGCGAATTAATAGCATATATTCCTAAATTATTTATAAAATTTTGGATACTTCGAGATGCTAATTAAGATCGGGGATGAATGACAGAGATTAAAACTCCAGATCCGCGATGAATGACATAGACTAAAACTTCAAATCCGCGTGTTTATTTGATTGTGTAATCGGATCATCTGAATTTCAATGCTAATCAAAATACGATTCCATCCTTAATGGTTACAATAATTTGTTCATAACTATAATGACATATAAAGTAATTTCTTACAAAACAAATGTTTCTATAATAAAAACTGCTGCAAAAATATTAATATAGATATGGTAGAGTTATTAATACATTAACATTTTTTGAATATGACCACCTCACCTCATGTATGGGATCAAGCAGTGAGAAGAAAAGCTACCCAACAAGACTAAATCCTCCAAGGCAATCACCTATACAGAGAAAGTGCATGCACCACAATTGCCAATTATCTAGTTTTGGCATGTTGAGAGATAGCATTAGTAATAAAGTGTATGATGACATCCGGGACAATTCATCAGTTAGTGTTCTGTTGAAGCTTGCTCACGGTGGTTATGTATGGTCTGCCAAGATTGTGCATTATTTTCTCACTCAACAATTATCTATAGAGAGGCCTCATGAGATTCGGTCTGTAATAAAGGGTTATCATGTACGCTTTTCTCTACATGAATTCAGTTACATTACTGTCCTGAATTGTGATACAAAGGATGATGAATACAATGTGGAGGTAGATCACAGAGATTTTGGGGTGATCTACAATTGGATTTAAAGTTTGGACCTAACTGGATGGACTTGGATAAAGCGTTAAAAGTTTGTAGAACTTGGAGTTATGAGAAGAGGAAGATGTTGGGATTATGGGGTTATGGGGTTAGCTCGCAGTAGCTGATACCTTTGGAGTATGCAGTATGAGTATTGGATAATGAAGCTTCTAACTCAAACTCAAACTCTCAAACAATTTTCTGAGATTTAGTAAGTGTTAATGGTAAGTTGATGATGGATGCTTCACTTTTCTTTCAATCATTCTCATGTTGATCATTATCTTTTGTGCCTCTGTTTTTGAAAGATTCACAAGACTCTTGTGATCTAAGATGATAGACTTAGAATCACAAAGAGTTGTCGTGCTGCAAATGCTGAAAACAAACGTATTACGTTTGATGGATCAGTAATTGATATAGATGATGATAAAATGACAAAGGAAAGTCATCGGCAACAACACCAAAGAAAAAGAGAAAGCAGTATTCAGATGTGTGAAAACATTTTACAGTGATTACAAAGAAAGATAGAAAGGGAAAAACTGAAGAAATAGCTCAGTGCAAGCATTGTAAGGCTGATTATGCATATAATTCACACAAAAATTGCACGAACTCTTATAAACGTCATTTGGAGCATTGTAAGTCTATGATTAAAGATGGTGATATTGGTCAAATGTTGGTCAATTCAGAATCAAGATTGCAAGCTAGGAAGATAGATCATTCTATTTTTCGTGGAATGGTAGCTAGATGTATCATTCAACATGATCTCCCATTTGCTTATGTTATGTATGAGAGAGTTAGACTAGTTTGGAATTATTTGAATGTTGATATGAAGTTTATCACCCGGAACACAACAGTAGCAGATGTGTTTACAAGTTCTATGAGAGTGAGGCTGAGAAGTTGAAGAGAGAATTAGCTCATCTTCCTGGAAGGAATAACTCCACTTCTAATTTTTGGACTGCAGTTACTCATGAGGGCTACATGGTTTTGCAGCGCATTATATTGACAAGCTGGAAATTGCACATTAATATTTTAGCGTTTTTTGCTTTACCGCCTCCACATACATGTACATACTTAGCAATGGAGATTCTTGAGAAATTGATGGATTGGGGAATTGAAAAAAGTGTTTTCTTTGATGTTAGACAATTCTACCAGAAATGATTCAATGCAAGATATTGTGAAAAATCAGCTTATGCTACGGAATGATTTGTTATGTGGAGGAGAGCATTTTCATGTGATGTGCGCATCACATATTCTTAATATCATTGTTCAAATCAGGTTGAAAGTGATTGGTGATTCGTAGTATAAGATCAGAGAAAGCATCAAATACGTCCAAGCATCTGATCATCGTGAGATATTATTCACAAAATGCGTAGAAGCTGTTGGTATAAAGGTGAAGGGTGCTTTGTTTCTAGATGTAACAACTCGATGAAATTCAACATACAAGATGCTTAATAGAGTGTTGAAATATCGAGTTGCCTTTGGTAATCTCAAAACCATTGATGCTAAAATACAAGATGAATGGATACGTTTAATGAGGTTGTGTGATTTTTTGGAGCCTTTCGATGTGATCACTAATCTGATCTCATGTTCCACATATCCAACATCAAACTTGTATTTCATGCAAGTTTGGAAGATCCACAGCTGGGTGCTACAAAATGAGCGTAATTGAGATGAAACTATTAGACAGATGATTGTCTCGATGAAGGAGAGGGTTGATAAATATTGGGAAGCTAACAATTGATCCAAGGTTGTCCCGATGAAGGAGAGGGTTTATAAATATTGGGATGATTGTCCCGATGAAGGAGAGGGTTAGTGATGTTTTTTGCAATGGCAACAGTGTTTGATCCAAAGTTGAAGATAACACTTACAGAATACTGTTTTGGAAAGCTTGACAAGAGTTCTTCTAAGAGCAAAATTGAAAATTTGCGTGGTAAACTCACTACTCTTTTTGAAGCATATGAGAACAAGTCTATTTTCAAATCACTTTCTACAGAGACACGTGAAAATGATTATCGAAGAGATGACAATGAAGGACAAAGAGGAAGTTTTGGCAACTATGAGGTAAGTATTCGAAATTCTATATCTCTGTTTTTTATAAGTTATTAATCGCTGGGAAGTGTAGGTTTATTTAAGGGAAATTGGAAGTATTAAATTATGGAGAATGAAGTTGTAGTTAGTAATATTCTAAAAGATTTGTAGGTTTATTTATTAATGGTTGGGATCTGTAGGTAGGACGATAACACTTTAGAAGATCATCACAACCACCTTTGATTACATTATCAATAATTAAACTCCATCTACATGTTTATGAGTCACTTTAATTACATGTACACATAGTTACGTTACATAACAACATGAGCCTACGTTAAAGCCATATTGGTATCTATATTTTACTTATAGCTCGTGATATTATATATATATATATATATATATATATATATATATATATATATAATTGCACACTTGTTATAAATAATAAGGTTCAAAACTCTGTTTTGCCAAAGGAATAACTTTTGTTTCTTCGCGATAGTAGGCTAATCGAAACTCTATATCTCTGTTTTATATAAGTTTTTTATCGCTGGAATTGCATGTTTAGTTCATAAAATTGCAAATTTATTAAGCGTTTATAGGTGTTAATCAATGCTGGGATTTAAAATTGTTTGATAAATATGCAGGATTTCTTACCTTTTTGTAAAGAAACTGTTGTTGTTAGTGGGAAGTCTTCTTTGGAAATGTATCTAGATAAACCAACATTAGATATGAGGAATTTAGAGAGTTTGGATATTCTGCAATAATTGGAAAGATAACACTCTCAATGCGTGTGACCTCCTTAGTATTCCAATCACTATAGTAGCCGTTGAATCATCTTTCATCATTGGAGGTCGAGTTTTAAACAAGTATAGAAGTCGTCTTCTCCTAAAAAATGTTCAAGCTCTAATATGTTGTCGCAATTGGTTATAAGGTTTTGAAGCATATGAAAATGGTAAGTAAATAGTTTTTCATAAGTTTTACAATTACACAATCATAAATTATGTATTAACTTTGTTTTTTGATGTGATATATCATAAATATAAAGGAGGATGAAGAATTTGATGGTGAAGATGAGATTTTCCCTTCATTCCAATCCATTGTTGATGATGAGAATGAACATTAAGAAAGAAACATGATTCTATTTGAGCCACTTTCGATTTTAGGTCTTTGTTTGAGGATAGTTTTTGTTCTTTCTGTTTTCTAAATTTCGATTCTTATTTTCCATCTTACAAGCTTTTTTTTAATTTGCAGGTTTTCATGGTCAGAGTTTGAGAGTCAAAATAACATTCAAAATTTAGTATTAGTTAAACTGACTCCAGTTTCAAGTCTGAGTTTTAGTTTACATTTGTGTGACGAATTTCAGTTTGACTCTCGGATTTGAGTTCAAATTTGTGTCATGACTATCATTTGGATTTTTGGTGGCATATTGGACACGGTTTGTGTTGTTCGGCGTGCTTGAGCTGCTTCAGTGGCTGAAATAAGAACAATTGTTAAGAGAATCAATAACACAAAGTCATTAAGCAACGCACAACACACGAAAACTTCTCTCCACGAATGGTCAACAAGTTGCCCGCGGGCCGGTCCATTTACCCACTAGATTATGCGGGTTAGACATAAATGTTGATTTTTGCCCGCGGTCTTAATGGGTCAGCCCGCTAAGATCCCGAAAAAAACAAATGCCTATGGCGGGGCGGGCAAGATGGACGCGAGTAATCCCGCTTGACAAATCTACTCGCATCCCATTCATCTTATGGTAAAAACTCACTAATCGCGATGCAGGTCTACCCCGTGTTGGTTCGAATTGAGCTGTTTTAGTTGTTGGTTTAGCCCGTTTGTTTACCAAATCGAGAGGGAACTATGTCGGCCCTAGCAATCGTCTAATTCATATGCACATCGAAATATGCATTAACCGCCAACGTAAAGTCCAACGTCGAAGTCGTAGCCGGATTTTGCTCCACTGTTGGACCCTTTCTACCCACGATATTCTGACTACTTAAGGACCCTCACTAGTGTCGCCCGCATCACCACCAAATGGCCGGCTCAAAGATAAACAACGATTCTATTGCCATTGTAGCGATGGTGATAGACACATCTCAGGGGGTGCGTCTCAGACATAGGGGAGAACAAGCCTTATCGAGTTTACTATTGTAGCCTAATAGACTTCCAAAACAAGAAAAAATAGATAAAAGCAACAAGTAGTTTTAAACCCCGATTTAAAAACTACACGCGTTTTTCCAGAAATTGTGTTCACACCATTTTTGGAACCGTCGCAGCCCACTAAGGTACGCCACACCAGGAAGATGATGTCTTCAAGCTCTTTTCCAAGACTTCATGGAAACAGAAATGTCACCACCAACATCAACGCACCAAGTGAGGTAATTAAAATATCAAATTAGTTCATCCATGCACACTGCTCGGCTCCTTCATATGCATGTTACAAAGTTCATAAATGCCCTCACCACTTTATTCCCACTATTACATTATTATGATCCATTAACCATTTTCCTTAATTGCCCACTCCAATTGTCCACGACACTCACTATATTTTCCTATTCTTCAAATGTGCAAAATCATAAATTAATTTTATTTCAAATGAATTCATCTGATGTGCTTACTCTCCCTCTAGAATCCTATTCAATAGGTTTTGACGATTTACAGATTGGTCGGCATGCTCAACAAGTTGTTGCACGACTTCTCTGCTTCTAGAATTCGAGTGTTCCAAATATTGGAAGACAAATTTGTGGGTTAGACCTCCGCCTCCTTGATGAGAAGGTAATGCTTCTGAAACCCAATTTGTCAATACACATCTTTACTTTTCCTTCGTAATATATCAGCAACATAGTCATTTCTACAAACTTTCCTTTCTCAAGATTCTCTTATACAAGCCTTCATATCATATACGACTATAAACAAAGTCCGAGCAATAAAAATGATGGTTTTTAGCGGATCTTGGTGCAGGGAACTTATAATAGAACATCAGCGTTTAGGTGGGATCATTGAGATGATTTACACTTGATAGTAGAGTTTTTACGCTCTAGCACACCAATTAACCCGATGTGCACAACACCACAATAATGGCGTATCGTTATAGCACGTTGGGTATCGAATCCACAGGGAAACAAGAACAACACACCAAGAATACAGAATTTCGTTTAATCTAAGCGGATAGGGGTTTTATGTGTGGTGAATTGTTTAACTACCTAATAATAAGTAAAGATGGAAACTTAACTGCATAGATAAAAATAAGCTAAAACAGGGCGAGACTAAAAATATGACAATAAGTAAATAACATAATTTTAGTGGTAAAGACTTAGAGCTCGAATAATCAAACAAGTACAAATAATGGTTTTTGATTTAAAACAATAATACACAAACGAATCCTTGGGTAAGGTTATCGACTTCGGATGACTCCTAACTTGTTCAAGATGTTCAAACATTCAACAAAATGCATTCCTTTAGCCTAAGAACACTAATAAAGATTGATCCACTCCCGTGGTAACGATCCCTTTCAATGTCTAACAATCAACAAGAACTCCCGTTAGCAATTCAAAGACAATGAAGCATTAAAATCGAGTCTAACTAGCCACAATTCATCTTAAACATCAACTCCCGTTGGCTAAGGTATGAAAAGCACTCATTGAATTAATTCCGAAATAATATCAAGCATCTCCCGATGGATAAAATCCCTAAAACTCTAAAATGACTTGATCAAGGCCAATCTAGCATTAAGAACACTCAATGAGTAAAGAATACAAAGAGTCTAGCTCCTAAACATCAAGAACAAGCTAGGAACCACCCTAATCTACCATACCCAAGAATTCTTAAAGGACTACTCACTAACCATCAATTCAATACATATACACAAAGAAACCTTAAGCATAGGCATGATTACAAAATGAAACAAGAAGGATTCAAGCTAGGAAAAACAACATAAACAATAAAAAAAAAACAGAATCTACTCAAGAACATAAAAAGTCAACTCATGAATATTAACTCAAATCTAAAAATGAAACCATAGAAATGCAAGATATCGAAGACATAATTCAGATTTTATAAATAAAAAATGGCAAAACTTTTATACATAAGAGTAGATCAAGGTTTTAATAGCTTAAAAACATGAAAACTAGAGAGAAAAATGAAGGAAGAAGACTTAGTTGCAGAACAAGTGGTCTCCCTCTGTGGTTGAGTGTTTTTAGGCTTTTAAGGTAGTGGGTTCGCAAGTGGAGAAAACAGAGAAAAAGTCCGTGAGCGGTTTCGAAATCGGTATCAAACCGATTTCGGCTCGTGAGCGGTTTTAAAATCGGTATCAAACCGATTTTGGCTCATGAGCGGTTTTAAAATCG
Organism: Crucihimalaya himalaica; assembly: GCA_004349715.1. Lineage (NCBI taxonomy): Eukaryota > Viridiplantae > Streptophyta > Magnoliopsida > Brassicales > Brassicaceae > Crucihimalaya > Crucihimalaya himalaica. The sequence continues at coordinate 79,311 of SMJT01000055.1, read as the reverse complement.
GTATCAAACCGCTCATGAGCCCAGGTGCGTTCCTCAGTCTAATAAGCGATCGGTTTTGCAATTCGGTTTCAAACCGCTCGGCTTGACATGTCTTCACTAAATCGACCATAACTCTTGAACCACGTATCCAAATGCTCTGAAATTACTTCCATTGGAAAGCTAACTCAATTTCCCATCTTTTTTATGAAGAGCTTTGAAGCTAAATCGCAGTGAAAATCGTTCATCTGATCGATCTTTGTGATACTTGGGGCCAGTTCTGCATCGTTGTTTTCTCCTTTTCCATCTAAAAGTGCGTCTCCCATTATTACAACCTGAAAATATCCAAAACACATAAAACACACAAAACACACACCAAATACACACAAAAACACAAAAAAACTTCTAAAATGCAAAAATACTTAGTTATACACTAAATGCATCAAAATACAAAGAAAAAACTAATAAAACACAATAAAATGGATATTTACAACTATGATAAAGTGATAAAATGCATAGTTATCAACACTGCAAGATTAGTACACGATAATGTGTTAGACAAAAGTGATATGCGAAGAGCTAGTTAGAAAATTTATATTCTCTTGATCAGAATGTACATTTACTTTGCAAAGTATTAAGCTGTCACTGTGAATTTGTTAACAAAAGAAACGGTTCACGAGATTTTTGGAACAAGAGTAGATGTATTAGCTGGAGATTTCATGTTTTCTGTTAATGGGTTTGACAAAACACACATCTTTGGGCCTTAATGGGCCAGAAAAAATGGCTTGATAAGAGGAGAATTAGGTTTTTTGCCAAACGTTAAACATATATATATATGTGTAAGGAGCAAGCATAACGTAAAAGGGAAGAGGAAAAATCAAAATTCAGAATCCAGATGGTTCTATAATGATACTTAAGGATGTGAAATACATTTTGGATATGAGTAGGAATCTGATTTCGTATAGGATGTTAGAAAAATCAGGCTGCAAGTATGAGGGAGATGATTTCATGGTTCACTTCTACAAGGATAATAGAAAGGTGATAACATGAAAATATCACCAAGGGCTCTATTATCTTCAAGGTACAGTTGCTAAGAGTGATAAGAATGTGTCATAGGCTGAAACTGGTGGGAAAGATATTGTCAAGGTTAACAAGAAATTGAGAAAGAAGAAGTCAAAGAAGGTGACTTTTAGTGAGAATCTAGTTCAAGGTTCTTCTTCTTGTGCTTTTGAGACAAATGGTTCATCAAGCCAAGGTGGAGATACATCTTCATCAAAAGAATCAAAAAGTTCAGAAGAAGTTGAATTTGAAGATTCTAGTTTGGTGGCATGTGCTTTGGCTGCTGCAAAGATTGAAGCAAAAGAACCTAAAACCTATGAAGAGAAGATGAATATCAAGAAAGGGAAGCATACGAAGAATGCTACGAATGAAGGCATGGATTCTCGAAGGAAAAAAGAGAAGCTGATTGGGAGTAAGTGGTTTTCTAAATTGAAAACAATATTACTAGATGTTGTTGAAAAGCAAAGGTATAATGCTAAGGTGGTAGCTAATGGCTTTTCACAACTGTACAGTGAGTTGGAGCAGATTGATTACATAAGAAACAATGTTTCTAAGGGAGATGTAAGTCTATCTAAAACTCACTCAAGAAAAGGACTAAATGTTGCTCAAAGGGAAGTGGTAACTGGTATGAAGTTCTAGCATCGTTGTGAGCTTCTTAACATCCACTGAAGGGGAGCAGCGGCACCATATAACTCTAATAATCTCACAGAACAGGAAAATAAAGATAGGTTAGTTTTGTGAGAAGTATCCAAGTGTCAGAATTAAGTAAGGTGTTTAATTGGAGCTGGAGTTACTTGTAGAGATTCTGGAACTGTGTAGAAAGGGTCACTAATTACAGGTGGAGTTTCTGACGATAAGTTTCAAGAGAGAAACTTGGTAAGGGAATCACATATCTTGATAGTGGAGTAAAAGGCCAAGAAGAGGTGATTAAGGACTGGAATTTCTCTTCAAGACATCTGAAATTGTGTTGAAAGGTACAATGTATCAGGTCGAGTTACCATTGAAGAGGTAAGGGAGAGATCAAATGTACCTGAGAATTCTTCAGAGGTACCAGACTTGGGTTTGTCTTGCCAGACTTGACTAGTGCAATCTTGCCAGACTTAAACTGCTACAGTTTTGCTAGACTTGAGTACTACAGTCTTGCCACACTTGAGGACTGAAATCTTGCCAAACTTGAGTATTGCAGTCTTGCCAGATTTGTGTACGGCAGAGTGGTGTACGACAGTTTGGTGTACGACAAACTAGTCCTCGGCAGAGTTGTATATGATAGAGTGGTGTACAACAAACTGGTGTACTGAAGACCTGATGTACGGGTTTGGTGTAGAGAGCTGGTGTACATAGCTAGTGTACAATAGACCATTCCTCAGCAAAGTGGAATACAGTAGAGTGGTATACAACTGTTAGTGTACGTGAACTGTACGTGAGCAGACTTGTCTTCGACATACTGGTAAGATGAATAAGTGGCAGACTTGTCCTCAACATCACTTCCCATGTCTGGAAAGAGAGGAAGCTTGAAGGAGGACAGTCACCATGGTAGATCGCCGGAGGAGGTGATGGTCCAGTGGCATCTGGTTCCACAAGAAGTAAGGATATCGTCAAGGTGTGTTGTTGTCAAAAGGTGGAGTTTGACAAAACACACATCTTTGGGCCTTAATGGGCCAAACGAAAATGGCTTGATAAGAGGAGAATTAGATTTTCGCCAAAGGTTACACATATATATATGAGGAAGATACAAGACAGAACAAAGAGAGGCTTCTAGAAGAAAAGAGAGAAACAAGTGGGTTTCAAGCGTTCTTCTTCTTATTCTTTGTTGTCTTTACATCTTTGTAGCAGATGATTACGTTTCTAAGTGGATAGAAGCTATAGCTAGTCTGACCAATGATGCAAAGGTTGTGTTGAAAACGTTCAAGACCATCATTTTTCCACGGTTTTACATCCCTCGGGTTGTGATTAGTGATGGTGGAACTCACTTTTTCAATAAGGTTTTTGAGAGTTTGTTGAAGAAGCATGGGGTCAAACACAAGGTTGCAACGACGTTTCACCCTCAAACAAGCGGTCAAGTTGAGATTTCAACTGGGTAATGAAAGCTACTCTTACGAAGAAAATTAGTACAACAAGGAAAGATTGGTCTATGATGCTTGACGATGCACTTTTGGCTTATAGAACCGCTTTCAAGACGCCTATAGGGACAACAACATTGAATCTTCTCTGTGGAAAGTCGTATCATCTTCCGGTAGTGCTTGAGTATAAGGCTATGTAGGATGTGAAGCTTCTTAACTTTGACATCAAGACGACCACGAAGAAGCGTTCAATGCAACTAAATGAGTTGGTTGAGATCCGTCTTGAAATATATGAGAACTCACAGATCTACAATGAGAAGACCAAGGAGTTTAATGAAAAAATGATCATCCCTCGAGACTTCAAGGTTAATGAAAACATGCTTTTGTTTAGTTCTCGATTGAAGTTGTTTCCCTGGAAACTCAAGTCAAGATGGTCCAGACCGTTTAAAATCAAAGAAGTGGGACCGTATGGCGAGGTATTGCTTTGGAACAAGTCATGTGGAGAGTTCACTGTGAACGGACAACGTCTCAAGCCCTATCTAGTTGATGATTACAGAGAGTAAGGGACCAAGGTTCCTCTCTCGGATCCTACAACTGCCTAGGGTGATGAACCGTCAAGGTTTTCGAAGTAAAACAAGCGAGCTTGGAAGGCAATCTCATGGTTTTCTTGTATATATATCTTCTTATTTATGTTTATTTTGGTGATTTTCAGCGTTTTGTTTTAGGTTCAAGGGGTTGGTGTTTAAGCTCAAACGAAAGTCAATTTTATTAGATTCTAATGATTTTAGTGGGCATTTTCATCGGCTAACTGACAGTCGATGTGTCTGCAGCGGCTCATAACATTAGATAACTGACCGATGTGGATTCTTCCGAAAATAGTTCAAAATTGGACAGGAGATACATCGGGTAGATGACGGCCGTTGTACATGCATCAGCCAACCGTATCGGGTAAGTACCGGCCGATACAGCGCCTAGGTAAGTCTTCTGAATCCTTTGACTCGTTCAATCCGATCTAATTTAAATATACCAACCTGATTTTATATTGATTTGGGCCGGTTTTATTCACCTTCTTCTTCCCCAAACTTTGATTTCTCTCTCTCCTTTAGACACTCACCAACACAAAAACAACTCTTTCTCTCTCAACTCTCAATCGTTTCTCACGATTTTTAGCTCCCGAATCTCGATTTCTTATCCCCTTTTGAGTAATCCATGCTCCTTATCATGTTTTCGTTTATTTCCTCGTCGAAAAGCCAAGGCATGACCACAATTTCCATTTTCTAGTTTGAGAAAGTTTTTGCTTCATGAAGAACCTTAGACTTTCATAGAGTTAAGACTCGATTATGCATTTGGTTGAATTGCAGTGATGTCTATTGTTGCTATAATCGATTGCCTTGGTGAAATTGGTGATAACTATGAGAAGATTTGAAGTTTAGAAAATTTAGGGTTCATCACTTGAGGAAAAACAAAATTTTTTGAGGGAATTCGATGTTTGTGGCTTGAATAGGTAGCATTGAGTCCTTTGACCAAGATTGTAGTAGACTAGCAAGTTTGGAGATTATTTGATTATGTTTTTTGAGTTAATGGCTTGAAAATGGATGAATGAGAGGTTTTGGTGATTAGATTGTGATTTGTTCGGTGATTTGATTGTTTTAAGCTTGAAATTCTTGATGTTTGGGACTTGAGAAGCTTATTGAATATGTAGAAAAATCTTGAATTCATTGAGAACTTGATATAATCTATGGAATGTATTGTAGATATCATCAATGAAGAGAGACACAAAAACTCAAGGATCAAGCCTAAGAGAGCTCAACAAAACAAAGGAAAAGCCAAAGCCATAGATCCTCCTTCGAGTGAGAGTGAAGAGGATATTCAGAGAGTTTTGAAAGGCAAGGGAAAGAAGAAAACTCTAAAGAAGAAGAAGGCACCCGTGAAAGAGAAGGAAACTGGGAAGAGTGCCTTTACCGCGAAGAAGCCTTCTTATTATGCGCTTTTGGACAAGCTCCAATCCATTTCTTTTGATCCAAATCGGTATGCGGATCACGCTTTTCTAATTGATCTTGGTATATATGAAGATGTCGCCCTACTCTTCGAGCACATGGGTGTAGCACACTTCTCTCTCAAAGCATTTCCCGCTTACAAGACTCCAATGCACCAATTCCTCGCCTCTTTAAATATTCACTTCGATCTTGAGCGGAATGTGGATATTGCTAAGGATGCTCATATCACATTTCAGATTGGGGAAAAGTCTTGTAAGCTCACACTCCAAGAAGTTAACCGCATCTATAAGTTCACGGAGGGTCGCTTTCATCATTTCATTCCACCCGGGCAAGAGACTTATGATGTTTGGACACCATTAGGGTTGTAGGTGTTAGTACAAGATTGACAAAGGCGACTAAAATAAAGAATCTGGCCATCTGTTACGTCCATAAGGTACTCACTCACACTTTCTTTGCTCGAAAGGAAACCGGTGCGGTAAAGGATGATGAGACGGTGTTTTTGGTCCACGGTCTTGAGCCATTTCTACATGAGACCAACATCGGGGAAGGTTCTAGAGAGTATAAAGAAGACCTTAGCCTTGGAGCCGTTCTTCTAATCCAACTCTACTATTACAAGGAATGGGCTTGGATAGCACCGGATAAGTCTCCGCAGTTGAGTGTTGGCTGGATCATCACACCTTTTTTGTTAGCTTGTGGGGATCAACTTGGGAGAGAGCTTGGAAGATATTTCACGAATATACGCCTCTTACCTCATTAGTGCCAAGTTTTTAGCGGTGAGATTAGGTTTGAGCTACGGGTATCGGTTCAGTTATGGTAATGAGAAGAGGAAGATCTTCTTAATCGAGAGATAACAACTCTTAGTTACCGTGAGAATGTGATCTTCAACCCGTGCGAGGAACTCCTTTACAACCCCAACACCCAACCTCCACTAGTCAAGATTCGACCTCCAAGTAGAAGGAGAAGAACTACCAATGCTAGTGGCGAGGAAGGAGAGAATGAAGATGTGCCTCCAGCGTCTCCTCCACACTTCTATGGAAGCGAGAGGTATCACTTCATCCTTATGATGAGCCATTAGCCGAGAGAGGGCTTAGGGATGCACATGAACACATCCTTCTTCTCCAAAGATGGAACAAATGGCTAGATATAAACATAAGGAAGTTTGTAAAGATGGTGAAGGCTCTTAAAAATATGGTTAGGGGCTTGGGTTCTAGTTCTTCAAAGCATAAAGATGTTGATGAGATTGTTGAAGATTTCATTGACGAGAGAGCGGATATTGATGAGATGGAGCTTGAGTCTAGGCACTCCTTATGAGTTAAGTCGGGCATGCCCATGATTCCCTTCGTGCCACTGCGCCATTCTTCCTACGAGACCCGCCAAAGGACAAGAAGAGCCATGCGTTCTCCAACACCGTGTTCGAGTAACCCTTTCTACTCCATGGATTACTCTTTCTCCTCCCACCAATTCTAAAGGTACTAACTCCACCTTATATATAACTTTGTTTTGTTTTATTTTGCTTTGTGTGCTGCGTTTTGGTTAGTCATTCTCTCGGGTTTATTTTCACACCGAGACGGTGTAAATTAAGTTGGGGGAAGGGACATGCTACTAACGTTGTGCTGTTTGGTTTTTCAGTCCTTGAATCTTGCATTGTTAATAGTTATGTTTTGAGAAATATCAAAAATCAAAAAATCAAAAAATTTGAAAAACCTTAAAGAAAAAATCATGTAGTTTTGCGTTGCATTCTCTCCTTAGGATTAAGTCTAGTAGCATTTAGGCTGAATTTGCATATGCATAGGGGATAATGATGATATTGTCTTGTAGAAATTTGAACTTGGGATTAAGATCAATGCCCTTGATCATGGTTATTTGTTGCATTAGACTTCTTTGAAATAATGGAAATTCCATGTTTAGTTCATTTACAAAACCACCTAACTTTTTGAAACTTGCATGACCCTCAAAGCATCTCTATGAACTTAGACTTAATTTGGATATAATTAATCTTCTTGCTTAGGGAGTTTCAATGCGTTCTCATGGTGCATCATTCAGGTTTTCTAATTCACTTCACCATGCTTATGCTAACCTGAGTGGTCATTCTATCATCTTGAATGCTTCCCTTACCCTTACCCTTGCCATTTCTTTCATACTGTGTATTGATTGTTGAGTGAGGCTGTTTGTTGTTGTTGTGCTATAATTTGCAAAATCTTGAGAGTATTGAGAACGACAAAAGATAGCCTCTCATTTTAGCTAGCTCTTGGAACATTAGGAGACTAACGATTAGGTTGGGAATGAAAGATGTAGGTGGTTAGATTGAATATTGGGGTTTGGGAAGATTGAGAAAAAAAGTAAAAAGAAAGGTTGGATCATTAGCCTAAAAAGAAAAGGTTCCTAGGGAATGTAAAGTGTAAGAAAAAATGCTTTAAGTTTCTAAGTGCAAAATATTATGTAGTTTTCCATAAAAATATGAAACCGAAAGAAAGAAAGAACAAAAAAGGAAAATAAAAGATATAGGAACAAAGAAAAGCTAGAAAAAGAGATAGAAAAATAGCCAAGAGTTAAGAAAAAATTATTTCCTAGGAGGTTACCAAAAGATAAAAAGGCTTTGATAATGGGAGTTGAGGTTTGGGGGTTAATAAAATAGGCTTGAAAAGATTGTGTCAAATGGGTAGATGTTACATTTTGTATCATAAAACGGGTAAAACAACAAAATGTATGACTTTGTATGCGTAAATTGTCTCATTCTTATATAGATTTTGCATTTGTTTAGCACCCCTTTTGCTTGAGAGTAAACCATCAAAGAAACACTTTTTAGAAACCACCTCAAAAGACCTTCACCCAAACCAATTGAGAATGATTTAAAATCCCTTTGCGAGACCGCACTTGATACCTTAATGAATGTGAAAGAGATGCTTTGGTTTAATTGCTTGGATAGTATTTGGTTTCGGAGTTTAGAGTAGAATTTTTAATTGAATTAGTCATGGCAAAGTAGAAAGAGTAGATGGTTGTTTCTAGCACCGTTTAACCATATTTAAGGGTATTGTTTTGAGTTTTGTGGTTTTAATTCCCCGCTTCAACCTCTGTTCTTGAATTATCTCTTTGTATCTGCTCGCAGACAAGCAAAGGATAAATTCGGGGGAGTTGATATTCATAGGATTTACATTGTTTTTAGGTTCTTTTCTCAAGTTTTAGTTTCATTTCGTAATTAGTTTTGACATTTTTGCATTAGTTTTGGTCTTTTTTTGTTCATGGTCATGCAGTTTAGGACTTTAGATTTGTTTACATGCATTTGCATTACATTTGGCTTCTTTTATTAGGATTCTTGGAGTTGGGAGCTTCAAGGATATATTTGAGAAGAACGAGATCAAGAGCTATGCAATTGAGGAGGCTTGGAGTTGCCGGAGAGCTCGAGAACGGAGAAGAAACCAAGTTGAAAAAATAGACATGCGCATCCGGCAGGCCCATCAGCCAACTGCTGGCCGCTGCAACTTTTAGTGGATATTTCTAGAAGATGCATCGGCCATATGCATGGAGTAACTGTTGGCTGATGCAGTCTTCAAACTATCCATATTTTCCAGGTCAAAACCCGGTTTGTTCTGGATTGACCCGGTTCGCCCTTTTGAGTATAAATATCACTTTACCTAATTTTTTTAGGGATGATGCTTTGTTTATGAACTTCTCTTAGCCACATTTAGCACTTGTAATGAATCTTGAGTTTTTAATGCATTTGGTTTCATTTTCTTCATTTGTAATCTTTCAAGTTTAATCATGATTAAACACATTATCTTTGTAGATCTTAGTGTTTATAACATGATTAGTAAGTAGTTATCTTAGGGTCTTTGGGTTTAGTAGATTAGGGTGATTAGGAGTTGGTTCAACATGTTTAGGGCTTAATGTTGATAGATCCTTACTCTCTAGGTGGGTTTAGAACAAGATTAACCTTGATTAAGCTAAGACTAGATATTAGGAATATTCATGCCTGAAAGGTGTTTTCATTATATTCTCGAGAGAGCTTAGAGAGTGCTTAGTGTACCTAGCCAAAGAGAATTGATGATTAGAGTGCTAAGTGGTTAGTTAGGTTTAGAATTAATGTATATTAGTCTTGTGATTACGGATAAGAATCTTTGTTAATTCATTAATTAGTATAGGATTAGGATCATGGAAGTGACCTACATTAGTGACCCAAGACTAAAGGATTGGCATTGTGAGATTGATATAGCATCATGGATTGATTAGTGATCACCCGAACCGAACCTAACCCAAATATTTGCCTTTAATTATCGTTTTTAAGAACCGTTTAGTCTTGTTAGTGCTTGTTAACCTTGTTTAGTTTCAAAATTGATTAGTCTTTAGTTTTTGCATGTCATTAGCCTTTTTTTTTTCTTTGCTTCGTCTTATTGCTTGGTTTTAGGTTGTTTACTTTGTCACTTGCTTACTTCTTAGATTCGCTTAGAAAGTTAGAATTAAAACTAAAAACCTTTAATTGCTTAGCTTAGATAGAATCTTGTATTCTTCGTGTGTTAATCTAAACTCTCTGTGAATTTGATCCCTAAGTACTTTGACGACTAGCCATATGTTTGTGGTTGATTTCAAAAGGGTTTAAAACTTAATCCTTATCAACCCGGGTAAGAAAACTCGAGAGAAAGAAAAGGTGAAACACAAATTATGGAGGATCGACGGTAACCATCGAAGGTACATGGTGGTTACCGGTCGGATCCGGTTAACTGACGTGTGCGCGTTCGGTGATGGTGTTCGATTTTCGAGAATGATTTCGGATATCACGCTTAAGAGCTCCAAAAGAGCATAAGAGAGATTGGGAGAACTTCCTGTTGATAATCGTCGAAAGCATTAAGAGTTGCTTCGATGATCTACTAGCTACTAAAATAATTGTCAAGGATCTGCTAGCAACTAACATTAATAATCGAGGATGACGTTTAGGGATATCGAATATGTTGGATGACGTTTCGCGAGTCGATGATACTAATCAAGGATGATGATGGTCTCTTGATGATAAGGTTTTTGGGTTCGAGAGTCTAAATCTTGATTGACGCTGGATAACATTGGATGAACGACAACGGCTGACGTTGATTGAAAGTGGATGACGTGGATGATCGAGGATGGGCGACCGATGTTGACCAGAGCATATCAAGTATTTTGGTCTTCTCTCGTTGTTACTTAGTTATGTGCGGTGGTTAGCTGAGTGACTAAATAATAAGGAGACGTATGTTACCTGATGGTGTACTGGTAATGGTGTCTAACGCGAGTCATCAAGAGTTGTGATGCGCGGTTGATGTTCAACGCGTTGTGGATTCCGAACATCTCTCTTTTCATACTTAGTTATGTGGAAATGGTTGGTTGAATAATTGTGTGAAAGGGTTGTTGGATAATACAATGGTAGTTGTCAGTGGAAGCTCGTACAATTGAGTGCTAATGGTAGATGGCGTGCAAGGAGTCACGTGGATCGTGTAAGATCGAAGAGTGGAACAGACTCTTCGAAAGACTAAGGTAAGTGTTAAAGTTAGTCGATTAATATTGTTGTTTTGCTGCGTTGTTGGTCTATTGCAGGAGCCTAGTTGAGAAAACCAAAAAAGTTATAATCCCGACTAAAAGTCTCGCCATAATTTTTTGGCCGGGAGTTGCTCAGGTAAGGTTTAAATGGGTTAGGGTGTTTTACGTATACTTATTTAAAAGTTTTTTTTTGAGTCGTATCCCTCACATGTTGATTTTCTTTGACTTTATCGGAGTTGTCAAACGAAGTAATTAAACCAATAACAGAGTTTTAACTAAATCGGTTTTTATCAAACCTAACCCGTGAAAAAAATCTGGGACCCTAAACCTCTCCAAATTTCTCTCGTCCCTCTTTGGCGAACTCTAAAATAACAAAATCCCTAAGTTTTTTTTTTATTCTGAATTTACAAGAACCTAGAATATAACTCCAACTAAACTCTGAATTGGTTATCTGTTGAAGTTCACAAGAGACAAAACCTGTGACAAGAATGAGAGGGGTGAAGTCCCATGAATCATGCTCAGGTACTTCATTCAACCTTATATATGTTTTCTGTGAAACCAAAAAAGGTCGTAAATGTTTTCTTAAACATGAAGCTAAAGAAACTATATCAGCTCCACACTTATCAAATCCAAAGTGGTAGATGTAAAGAACAATCCATTTATCTAACAACTCCTTATGTTACACAATCTCTTACAATGCTTAAAAATCGAGTGGTTTAAGACACATGATCATATAGGTATCGTTTTCGACATACTATCTGAAAATCGCTTTGCTTTCTGAGTCGAATCAATAATGATAAATCCTCCATTGCTCCAGCGAGAAGAGGAAGGTGGAGACTGAGGCGACAAGTGTTAGTCTTGTTAAATTGATCGAAGAGCGTTGTAGAGATGTTTTCTCGTCGCTTAATACTCTTGGCAGCTCTGTAAATACTCGAAGGTCTAAGGAATAAACGAGAGAGTATGATTGTGAAGAAAAACATCGAGATCTACAGATTTTGGGGAAACAAACTTTTTTTGGGAATTTTGTTATTTTAAGATTCGTCGCATAGGGAGGAGAAAAATTTGGGGAAGTTTAGAATTGAGAATATTTTTCATGGGTTTGGAATATTTGGGATACACCTAGGTATACATCTCGGAAAAAAACTGCTCAAAGTCAACGAAAAATCAACATATGAGGATGCACCTCAAAAAAAACTTTGAAAATAGGGATACACCTCTATAAAGTTTAAATATACTGTATGGCTAAACATCGAGATTGTGAAATTGGATAGTTATATACTTACAGCAAACTTTGTGTGTGATTAAATTCCGACGACCCCAATGGGATAACTCCTTTCCAAAATGTTTTTTATTTAAATGGGCCTTAATCATGTATAATATAGACCCGATTTTTGTTTTGTACAAGGTCCAAATAAACTATGAGCCGCCCCTGCTTCTCGTTAGCTTTAAATAATGCTTTTCCATAGATCTAGAGATTGTTAACTAACTTATTGTCAAGTGAAACCTCTCTCTATGGGATGATAATAACTTATAGACACAACTAAGAAAGAAGGCCCACATAAGCTTCTCGGAATTCTCAAAACCCCAAAAAACCAAATCAGATTTCCCTTTGCAAAACTGAAAACAACTTGGAACTTGTACGACAATCCAAAACCAATATTTGTAATCCACTAAGTTTGGTGTGTCGTCGGTTTTTTCACTATCCACAATTAGCCCCAAGTGTTTGGAAAGATATGGAAGACACCAATTTTTATATTCCTTAATTGAAATATACGTGTCTTAACTCCAAATAATCACAACAAAGTAACCTTAGAATGAGAACATGAAGAAGACCATAGATAAGAGAACTTAAGTTTCAATCTTTAAAAGAGGCAAACTTCTGACAAATTTTTATTTTATCATCATTCTTGGTTCCTACAAGACACACTACACAATCTCTAATTGAGTAAAATTGGTAAATCCCTAACCTAAACATATCAATTTTCATGTCAGATCTATCCAATTTGATATGAGTAATACAGAACAACAAATTCAAAAGATCAACACGAAATCACCAATTTATTCAATAGACGATTTGGTACTTTTACGTGTTCATTGTATCAAACCGTCATCAAAACGATCAGATCCAAACACGAAAACGAGAACCAGAAATCAGAAACACACAACACACAAATCGTCACACCATAGTTACATATCATCATCATCATCATCCAGATCTAAGAGACAACACGGCCAACGACAGGATACTTAGCTTCAAATTTGGTCTCCCAATCATTAAGAGTGTTGATCTCTTTCTCAGAAAGACCTTCAAGAGAAGGAGAGACATCTTCTTCGTTCTTACTCATCTTTCCCAATGCTCTGCTCGCGTCTTTTCCGGCGAACATCGCGTAATCGCCTCCGGGGCCGTAGAAGGATTTTCCGGTGGTGACATCGAATACGCGGCCTTTGATTGCGACGTAGATCGGTTTTGATTCGTCGGTGCCGTTGTACTGGCTTAGCTGCTCTGCTGTGAACTCCATCCTCTTTTTTCTCACGCTCAGATCGAATGTTTCTGAAAAGAACCAAATAAAGATATAAAGGTAGAGAGAGATTATTGCACCAAACATTGGCAAACCATATCTATTTATATATTTATAGCAGAATAACTTTATTTTTCTCATTTTCTATACTAACAAATGATTTTACTGATTTTTACTAATTGACAAACTAAAAACTATCTTGTTTTTGGATAAAAGATGCAAAAATAGTTATAAAAAAATCTAATAAAATCAATTGTTAACATTTTGAATCCCAACTCCTCAAGAATCTGATCTTGAAGAAATTTCGTGGGATAGAGTTGGCAGCTTTCCATCCGTTCTAGTCTGTCGCGAGCTCTCCTCTCATGTTTTTGGAACCATATCTGCAAAAGCAAAAAAAAAAACATGAATCCTGTAAGGATTTCAGGAATTTTACAAAAAGTTTTCAGAAACATAAAAAGTTTTTAAAAAAAGTTTGTGTAAATTTCCAAAATAATTATAACAGGATACAAAACTTCTAAAACTCCTTTAATGAATCAAAATTAATCAAAATGAAAATTTCTAAATTTAGACAAATTAATTGAAATTAATCACCAAACTCATCAAATTCTTCTTCTAAAATCATGGATAATTCAAGATCAATTATCCTAATCATCACTCAAAAATTCGAAAACCATCACACACCATTTTTCAAAAATTCCAAAATTTCACTAAAAAATCCAAAACTACCAAATTCTAACCATCAAATTGATTCTCTAGCAACCTAAGCATCATTCTTCATTCAACATTCACTCCAACAAGCAAGGGAGTCAAAAGAAAACGGTTTGAAGTCGAAAAGATATTAGGTTTTGAAAATGTTGAAGTTTTGGGATAAAAAACGGCGGTGGGATCAGGAAAAAGAAAAAGGAGGGTGAGTTTATGGCCATCAAACCGGTTTTGTTCTGCCTAATTTGTGTATATTGAATGGATTAAACCGATTTTTGAAAACTTACCTAGCATCAACCGATCGGTTGACGAGGTCTTCAGAACCGATCGTTGATAGCGTAAAACCAATCAATTGGCTTTTCTTGAGTTCACATCTTCTGCGTTTATCACCTGATTCAAGGCCAAAACCATGAGACACCGGATGTCACTATGATTTTTTTAAATGAAAAACAAGAAAAGTTAGTAGCAACAAATTCAAAAACAAAGCAAGAAAATAAAATCTAGACGAAGTTTTAACTACGAATCCAAAGGCACTCGTGTTTGGTCCCCGACAATGGCGCCAAAAACTTGTTGTGATGTAAGTTTTGCCTCAAATAATATCACAATGTACGATAACACTGCTATAGTATACAAGGATCGATCCACAAAGACCAAAAGGATTACAATATGAATTATGATAATTAAAGCATGGCTAGAGAAAACAAATATGATTTTTATATTTTCTAATATGAACAATGATAGAAAAATTCGGCAAAGGGAATTCTAAGTCCATTCTAAACAAGCAATACACTTGCATAGGAGAAAGCAGTATAGATCCATTCTTGAACTCAATCATAAATATTTAGTTACCCTAATCTCTTAGTGATAACTAGTAAGTCTATAACCCTGACATGAACTCTCGTTGTTTGTTCCCAAGGGTTATAACCCTGACATGAAATCTTAATGTTTGCCCCCAAGGATTATTAACTAACATTAAGATTTGGATCAATAGGTTCACAAAGCTCCCTAGCGATTCTCGTTGTCTACGAACACTTTGTTCACCTAGGTTACAATCCAACATTCCATTGCAAGGCTAAGTGTCGAGAAACGTCTAAGGGCATACTCAGCCTCTCCAATCTAAAGTAAAAATTAAAATCAACCTAGGCGAAGAATCAAAGGATCAATCTCAATATAACATGCATAAATACATATCTAAAACAGCCTAATAGAAAGCCTAAAACCAGACCTGAGTTATATCTAGCAAGATAGAGATAGAGTAACATGAATATGAAGAACTCATAGAAATATTGCTGAATCTATTACTAAACTAGAGACAAGACTCTAAAAGAAATATTATTTACATAAGAACTATGGAAAAGTATTTACAAGGAGTTTATTTCTCAATGGCATAGTGTCCTACAACTGAGGGTCGAGCACCCTTTATATAGTCATAGAGAAGTAGAGAAAAATGTAAAACCTTCAAAAGCGACAAAATGGAAACATAACAAAACTACGCCAACCAATCAGTGAAAGTATGCAACTGATCGGTCCGAAAGGCTTATTCCAACCGATCAGTGTTGGCCATGGCCGATCGGTCCGCAGCTCCGAGTACTTCTTCCTTTTGATCTATTTAGGTCGTCGGGGTGTAACTCCCTTAAAAATTTGCGTTAAGTCTGTAACCACCCGTTTTTAAAAATCAATGTTTAGCCCCCTATAAAGTTTCATCTCGAGTTGTAACCCCCTCTTGTTGACTTTTTGGTTGACTTCAATGATTGTGCAGCTGACTAGGCGCCACTGTGCAGCTGACGTGGCAAATAAAACAAAAAAAATAGAATTCATTAGGCCTGAGCGTTCGGGTATTCGGGTCGGGTTTGAGTCGGGTATGTTCGGGTTTGAGTTTTCGTGTTTAGAAATTTAGGGCTCATTCGGGTATTTTTAAATTTCAGGTCGGGTTCAGGTTCGGGTATGTTCAGGTTCGTGTTAGGGTTTACCCAAATATTCAAAAATCTGAAATTTTGTGTCCAAATCTAACCAAACTATTTGAAAACAACTAAAAAACTCGAGTAATTTTAAGTAAATTTATCCAAAAATTACTAAAATATCCGAACCTGAACCCGACCCAAAATTTAAAAACACTCGAACGGGTTCTAAATTTTTAAACACGAAAACCCAAACCCGAACATACCTGAATACCTAACGCCCATGCCTAATAAATTCTATATTTAGTTTTATTTGCCATGTCAGCTGCACAGTGGCGCCTAGTCAGCGTATAGTGGTGTTTAGTCAGCTGCACAATCATCGAAGTCAACCAAAAAGTAAACGAGAGATGGTTACAACTCGAGATGAAACTTTTTAGAGGGCTTAACATTAATTTTTAAAAACGGGTGGTTACAAACTTAACCCAAAGTTTTTAGGGGGTTACACCCCGACGACCTGAGCTATTTTGAAGCTTGTTTAATCTTCTTGAAACCCAATTATTCCTCTAGAAGTCGGTTTGATCTTCTTGAAACTCAATTTAGCTATAAATCTCATTTCTTTGTCTTCAGGCCCATTTCCCAATAAAATACAAGAAATACTCAAAACTATCTTGTTCTTGATTAAAAGCTGCAAGAATAGTTATAAAAAGACCTAATAACATCAGTAAAAATAGAGGTTAATAGAGGTCTGTAGCTTTATGGGTTTCCTTCGATTTAGCTGTTAGGTTAGGTTTGGATCTAAATTTTTGCATTTGCGCTGACTCTAGGTGGTAAGACAAGATATGGTTCTTCTCACTCTCTTCTGATCTGCCATAGGGGCTTCAAGGACTACTCTTTATGCCCAAAGAAAGAGAGTGTGCGATGAATCGTGTTTTGTTTTGCCAGATATGTGGCGAGCCGTAAGGGCTCTTGATTGGACTTTGTCGACAACTTTTCCAGTTCTTCATCGACGGAAGTGTGCTTTCTTCTTCCCTGACAGAGTTGCGTCATGGATATTCCCTACTCGATGCAGTTGTGGCAAAATCATGTCACGGTGAGTAGTTTCCATTCATAATTCATTTTCTGGTTAAGGACACCAGTAATATTCTCTCAGCTTGTCTGTTCGTGGTGGTTGCTACAACTTGTGGCGGAAGTTGGGGAATGGAACAGTGGGTTTACTCTGCTTGCCAAGCCGATTAATCATGGATCTTTTGGATCCTAGTGGGCTTTACTCATATTCTGGCTTATTTGGATTTTTCTAAGCCTCAAACCCTCTTCAAGATTTTGAGTTTATGTAGTCACCTTAATGGGTAGAAGTTGTTTAGGTCACGAACAAAGTTCTATAATATGTGAAAGTAGAAACACAGAAGTTTAACTTAGAAAAGTTCTTTTGATTTTTCTTCTCTCTTGACTTTTACAAAACGCTTTCACAGTTTATATATTTGCAACTGTGAAAGTAAAACCCTAGTGATAGCAACAGGTGTCGAAATCAAGTTACATCTAATAAATCAAGGGGTTGAAATTTGTTCTGCAATTTCAGTGCCGTACTGCTGCAGCTACTGTTTTTGCGTTTACTTTTCTGCGGATTCTCATATCCTCTGTAATCACATGTAACCGTTGAGAGTTTGCTGGGCTTGTCATCATCGAGGCCCATCTTTCCTTTACCTTTCTCACTTGCTGGAATGCGACCAGGCCTGTTCTCTTCTTCTTGGCCCATCAGCACATTCTTAGTTGTAGACGGCTCTGCTTTTGCCAAGGAAGACTCTGCTTTTGCAGAGACAGAACACTTAGCTTTAATATCCCCTCTCAAACTTGGTGTGGGGGGCACGTCCACTCCTAGTTTGTACCGTAAGGCACAGAAGGTATTGTAGGGTAGAGACTTCGTGAATATGTCGGCCAATTGAAGATTAGCAGGGATGTGCTTAACAACAAGAGATCCTAAAGCAACTCGTTCCCTCACATAGTGATAGTCTGTCTCAAAATGTTTTGTTCTTCTATGAAAAGCTGGATTGGTAGTTAGGTAAACAGAGGAGAGGTTATCACCGTAAAGTTCCGGTGTCACGGGAAGTGAAATTCCAAGGTCCCGGAGAACAGAACTGATCCATGTGATCTCGGAGGCTGTTTCTGAAAGAGAACGATACTCTGCCTCCGTCGAACTCTTAGAAACCATAGGTTGCTTTTTCGATGACCAAGAGATGATATTCTGTCCGAGAAAGGTACAAAATCCACCAGTTGATCTTCTAGTAGCAAGACAACCTGCCCAATCGCTGTCACTATAAGCTCGTAATGTGAAATCTGTGTCTTTAGTGAACGGCACGCCCATTGTGATAGTTCCTTTAATATAGCGAATAATCCTTTTAAGGTTGGAGAAGTCAGAGACACTTGGTTCATGCATCTTTTGACATACATAATTGACAGCGAATTGAATGTCGGGACGAGTTAGGGTGAGGTACTGCAGCTTACCGGCTAAACTTCGAAAGTAGCTCGGATCTGAGAAAGGTTCTTCTTGAGCGGAGACTTTATTTAGTTGCAGAGGTAAGGGAGTTGACATTGGCTTGCAATCAACTATGGAGGCAGCCAATAAGATGTCCTCTGCATACTTTTGCTGAGAGAGAAACAAGCCTTTGTCATGGTGGTGGACTTGAATTCCCAAGAAGTAGTGCAGTTTACCCATGTCAGTCATCCTGAATTCCTTATTTAGCTCAGTAAGCAGGTTTTGTAGTGTGGAAGAACTGTTTCCTGTGATCACCATGTCGTCAACATATAGAAGAAGCATGATGACATCTTTGTTCTTCATAAACATGAATAAAGATGGATCTTTAATGCTGCATACAAACCCAAACTGAAGAAGGAAGTTACTAAATTTGTCAAACCAAGCTCTTGGTGACAGTTTTAGACCATAGAGGGATTTATGAAGTTTACAAACATGATGTGGTTTGTCTTTGTCAACAAATCCTGCCGGTTGAGTCATATAAACAGTTTCTGTCAAGTCGCCATGGAGAAAGGCGTTCTTGACGTCCATTTGTTTGATTTCCCACTGCATTATCTTGGCTACATGAAGAACAATCCGGACAGTTGCAGTTCTAACCACTGGGCTGTATGTTTCCAAATAGTCGATGCCTTCTTCTTGGCCAAAACCCTTTGCCACTAGCCTAGCCTTCAATTAGGCAAGGTTCCATCGGCTTTGAGTTTGGTTCGAAACACCCATTTGCTTCCCAATACATGCATATATGGGTTATAAGGCACCAGAGACCAACTGTTTGCCACAGCGCATTTATCTATTTTTTCGTTCATTTCATCTGTCCAGCCGGAGTCCTTCAAGGCGGCTGTTATGGTTTTTGGTTCCGGATAGCTTGATTTATGAGTCAAAAGAGCATAACGAGGATTAGGTTTATAGATGCCAGACTTTGCTCGTGTGACCATTGGATGCCATGATGGTTGATGTGGGAGCATGGTGTTTATGGAAGCAGATGCACCACCACTCTCGAGAAAAAGTTGTCTTCTTGCTGTGGTATGTTGAACAAAGGACTCTGTTGAGGGTTGAGTGCTCAGACTTGTTGGAGTGGAAGAAGCACCATATTCTGTTGAGGTTGTGACTATAGGATCTGATTGGTGTCGTTGTGAGGCAGTTGGCGTTTGGTGAGCTGAAGTTGTGGTTTGTGTGAGAAGTTGGTGAAGGTAATTGGGAAGTTGTGGGACTAATGCGTGTTGTGTCTGATGGAGAGTGAACGCTGTCGCCTATAGGAACAAGATCAGAGCTTGTCGTACGCTCAGAACATTCACATCCACCAGACGGTAACAAACGCAGTAGAGCATTACTTTGTGGTGTAGATGAGGCAGGAGTAACGTGCGGTGTATCTTGAAGGCTTGAAGAGATTTTTAGAGAAGGAGCTATCACAGGTTGTGAGGGAGATGTTGCTTGTGGAGTAGGTACAAACGATTTCTGCCAAGCTGCAAGAGTTGCAGTTGTAGCTTTTGGATGAAAACGTTTGTAGATACCTTCAAAAGGAAACGTGTTCTCATCAAACAACACATGACGAGTAATATACACTTTCCCAGTTGGTGGAAAAAGGCATCGATAACCCTTATATCTTTCGTTATATCCAAGAAAAACACAATGAAGAGACCGAGGATCAAACTTATTTGCTGCATAATCCCTTAAAGTTGGGAAACATGAGCAACCAAAGGATCTTAAAGCAGAATAGTCTGGTGCTTTGCCGTGAAGAACTTCATATGGGCTTCGTTTATCATTGAGAGCAGATGAGGGAAGAAGATTACCAAGGAAGCTTGCAGTGTAGAAGGCTTCTACCCAGTATTTGTGTGGAGTTTTACTTTGAAACATCATAGTTAAACCAAGCTCTGTAATATGTCTATGTTTACGTTCAGCTAGTCCGTTTTACTGAGGCGTGTAAGGGCACGAAATGTATTGTTGAATCCCTGAATTTTGTAAATGAGACAGAAACTTGTTGCTTATGAATTCTCCACCTCCATCACATTGAAACACACCAATCTTTGAGGAAAACAAATTCTCAACCAACTGTTGGAAACGCAAGAATGTAGAAAAGAAATCTGACTTTGCTTTCAACGGGTAGAACCAACAAAAACGAGAATAGTTGTCTATAAAGACTACATAGTAGCGGAATCCTTGATTAGACACTATTGGAGACGGACCCCAAAGATCACTATGGATCCTTTCTAATGGTCTTGATGAAACAAACTGAGACGCAACAAAAGGTAAGTGGTTACTCTTCCCTAGATGACATGACTCGCATATCTTCAAGGTACCTTTATTGACTCGGATAGACTGACTCTTAAGAAGCTGTTGAAGAACTTGAAAGTGAGGGTGTCCCAGCCTTCTATGCCAAACATCAACACTTGTAGTAACCTGACAAGTGGAATAGTGAGCTTGGAGCTTTGGATCTTCAAGAAGGTAAAGGCCATCACGGGTTCTTCCTAGAGTTAATAGCTGCTTGGTTGCCTTGTCCTTTACACGAACACCATTAACATCAAATGTGAAAGAACATGGATAATCTGTTGTAAGCTTTGAAACAGATAGCAAAGATTTTGTTATATCTGGACAGACCAAAACTTCTCTAAGAGGCAGATTACTTGAAGTGGAGGGAAGATCTGCTGAGCCAATATGCGTTATTGGTAAGAAATTTCCATCACCAACTAAGACAGCATCATTTCCTCTGTATATCTGAGATTGAGTGAGGTGTTTCGGTGAGTTGGTAATATGAGAAGTGGCTCCTGTATCTGGAAACCATTCATGCCCAGTTTGATCTGAAACTTCAGTAATTCTCATTGCTGCTAGAGCTTGTGGAACTTCATCATCTTGATAGCTATTGTTAAACCGGTGCCAACATCTAAGAGCTTGATGGCCTGGTTTTCCACAGATTTGACAAGTGGGTCTTTCATCACTATCAAGAGTTGATGCAGAAGAGCCTTGGTAGGAGGATAGTTGTTGATGAAAACCACGTCCTCTAGTGGAGAAGGAGCCTCGACCTCTAGATCTTCCAAATCTTCTGCTTGCCTGGCCTCTGTCACGGTTGTAGTAACCTGAGATCTGATTTGAACGAGCAACAGTAAACGCCAAGTGAGGTGTAGCATCCAAAGTTATATTATAACTTTGCAGTCTATCATCATAACTTGTAAGCCTTGGAGTTATGTCATCAAAGGTAGGACAAGGAAAGACATCCATTGAGCCTTCAATACTTGTTTTGATTGGCTCATAATCCCTTCCTAATCCATGAAGAGCAGCAAAAAATTTCATCTTTTCTGTAACTAGACTTCCCACAGAGGCCAGTTGATCACAAAGACCTTTAACTTCCTTAAGATATTCAGCCATGGGTTTTTCATTCTTTACAACCATTTGTAATCTTCGTTGTAGCTCAAACAGTCATGAAGAGGAGACTCTATTGAAATGGTTTGCTAGTGTGACCCATACCTCGTGAGCAGAGTTGCAGCTAACCACCACAATTAGGATATCTTCTGAGAAGGAGCCAAGAAGCCATGATTTTACAACCTGATCTGTCTTTCTCCAGACTTGATAATCAGGGTTTGTAACTTCAGTATTCTGGCCATTGATTGCAGGGACGACGATATTGACCACAAGTGGTGGAATAGATTCGGTGACAAAACCAAGAAGACCTTGTCCTGAGAGGAACGACTTGAACTGACTTTTCCAGAGAATGTAGTTTCTCTCCGTGAGGGTGACTGTAACACAGTTTGTAATATTTAGTGATGGGACCAAATAGAGCTCCATGGTTCCATATTCCATGGCTCTGATACCATGAAAGTAGAAACACAGAAGTTTAACTTAGAAAAGTTCTTTTGATTTTTCTTCTCTCTTGACTTTTACAAAACGCTTTCACAGTTTATATATTTGCAACTGTGAAAGTAAAACCCTAGTAATAGCAACAAGTGACGAAATCAAGTTACATCTAATAAATCAAGGGGTTGAAATTTGTTCTGCAATTTCAGTGCCGTACTGCTGCAGCTACTGTTTTTGTGTTTACTTTTCTGCTGATTCTCATATCCTCTGTAATCACATGTAACCATTGAGAGTTTGCTGGGCTTGTCATCATCGAGCCCCATCTTTCCTTTACCTTTCTCACTTGCTGGAATGCGACCAGGCCTGTTCTCTTCTTCTTGGCCCATCAGCACATTCTTAGTTGTAGACGGCTCTGCTTTTGCCGAGGAAGACTCTGCTTTTGCAGAGACAGAACACTTAGCTTTAATAATATGGTTGTCACCAGAGGTGAGTGTTAGCTTATGTGCACTCTTTTCTAGCTAGGCCGAGGAGTTGAGAGTTGAAGTCCGGTCGTCTGAGATCTAATCTATTCCAGGAGAATAGCCACGGAATTGGCTGCTTGTCGGGTTCGGTTACAATGGGAACCGCTAACTCCTTTCAAAATTTGGATATCGACTTCATAGTTGCAAAGGAGTAGTTCTTGTTAGCGACGGTCGTAGTAGATTATGTTTTGTATTCCGGTCACTATCCAATAGCAGATCTTAGTTTCTGCTGGTTGTCTGTTTAGGGTTTCATTCTTTTGTAATTGTGGTTTTCGATTAGGCCCAGTAGCCTAAACCCAGTTTGGAAAAATATATGGATATTTATACTTATAAAGGGGTAAAATTTGCGTTCAAAAAAAAATGTGTTGCGAATTTTTGTAGAGAATAACATAGAGGACCGCACTTCTATATGTGTCAGCCTCTTATCTAGCGTTATTCTTCCAAAACCGTGGGTAATAACTTTATTATTTTTATTTTTTTTAAATTTGCTATAAATAGATAGTAGCTATGTTTCCTATTAGCCCTGGGCATTCGGGTACTCGAACTCGAATGGGTACATATTTTTTGGGTTTCGGGTAATTCGGGTAGAGGGGTGTAGACCCAATCGGGTATTTATGAAATTCTATTCGGGTTCGGTTTGGTTCCTATTATTTTTTATATCCGAAAAAGACTGAAACATTTCGGATTGGGTTTTGGTTTGGGTATTTGTATCCATATGTAACCAAATTACTCCGAAAAACCTACTATAAATTCGGGTTTCAGATAATTCGAGTATATTTAGTAACTATTCGGGTAATTTGGTTTTAATAGAGTATATAAATTCGGGTATATTTAGTAACTATTCGGGTAATTCGGGTATATTTGGTTACATATGGGTATTTATGTTGTAATAAGGTATAGTAATTCGGGTATACTTAGTAACCGTTCGGGTATTGGGTAATAGCCGAACCAAACCGATACTCGAATTCAAAATATTGCTAGACCCATTCGGGTATTTGGTTGGAACCGAACCCGAACTGAACCTAAAAATTTCAGTACGGTTCGGTTTGGGTCGGGTATTTGGTTCTGGTTATTATGCCCAGAGCTATTTCCTATCATCACAATGCAAAAAGAGAACAAATTTTTTTCCAAAACTCTCCTATCTAAACGTTATAACATTTAAGGTAATGAATTATTTTTTTCTTAGATGCATATTCTGTAGATGTAATGACAAAGACAACTATAAACATAAGAGATTTTAGCATGATGTAGGTCAGATGGAAGAAGCAGAGATAGTAGATGGAGAACATATGATGCAAGAAACAATATTGCAAATATGTTATGGAAAAGTCAAAGTAGTCAATAATACTTCTTTTATTCTGTTCTACTTTTTCTATAATTGAATTCTTTCACTGGTTTTGCAATATGTGTGTAAAATAATTAACGTTTAATTTAGATTAATTTGGGTATTTAAGATTTATAAATGCATGTAAAAATATTATTCATTAACACAAAAAAAAAACTACTATTCTGATTTATATTTATTCTAACATATTTATCTATTATATACCTATATTCCACACTGCTTCTTAATTTTTTACCATTCAAACATTTTATTGTGTATCGCAAGTTGTTTTTTCATCAATCAAATATTATTTTGTACCGCTTATTTTGTACAATCCGCACTTGTTTCGCAAATACATTTTTCCCGCATGTACCGTAGTTGAACCATACCGCAATGTCAACCACTTTTCCCGCACAACCAAATCCGCTGTCACCGTTCGGACCCTAAATAATTGAAAGAGTAACATTTAGGGTTAAAAAGATATTAGTTTATTATCAAAGAAAGATAACGACAATTTTAGTGTGAAATTATATCTGAGAAATGTATATTGTGGATTGGTTTAAAGGAAACGAGCAAGAGGAAAGAGTGAAAGAGAAGAGTAAAGTTATGAAAGAAAGAGGGTTTAATGACATTTATTCTATTTTTTGACTTTTTATATCTTTTTGTAATACATATATTTTTTTTAAACTTAGATTTAAAATCTCACATTTATTATAAAAAATGTAAATTTTTAAATGCATTCGATATAGGCTTCGAATGGTGACAGCGGTTTGAGCGGTTTAGGAGGTGTGGTGTGGTTTTAGTGCGGTGCGATTGGAAGAAACATATCATGCGAAATAAGTGTGGTTACTGCAGAATAAACGGTTTGAGACACTATATGAATGGTGAAAAAAATAACATCTGGTGCGGTCCAAATGTGTGAATGGTGAACATGTAAAAAGCGGTGCGAAATATATATTTAAAATAAATAATTAATCAATAAAAATGGATTAATGTTTAAAACTAATATTTTTCATAAATTTTATTTATTCAACCATATACGTAGTAAATAAAATATTTTTTACAATGTGCTATTTACAATTAAATGATATAGTCCTACACTATTATCGTTATGGTTTCACATATTTTTGAATTTTTTTTTTTTAATTTGAAACTTAAATAAATACTTATTTTCTGTCCAAATTAATCACATGTTCTACTAGAATAGTTTCACAACAAATGTCACGTAAATATTATAAAATATTTATGTGGGTTTTATTTGCATTTAATTAAGTTTCTCATCAAATAGTATTTAGCTCGTGCTTATAATTTAAAAAACTCAACTTTCAAACATAATTATTTAAGATTTTCAAACTATGTTTCTCATCGTAATAAAAAGCAAAGCTATTATGTACTTAAATTTATATTATGTATATCATAAGATTAAAAAATCTAATTTATTTTAAATATTTGGGCTTAAAGATTTTTTCATATTTTTAATTTTAAATGTTGCATTATAATGGTAATTAGACATATATATATGCCTTATATCATATTATCATGCATTATATTTATCATGTGTCTATACAAATCATTCATGGAATATATTATTATGTTTACAAAAAAAAACTACTGTTTACTTGGAACTGCAAACGAAGAGCCTATTTTATTTTTTTGATAGTGTTTTAAGTTTTTTTTTTGAGATTTGGAAAAAAGAATGAAAATAAGAGTAGAATTTATAGAGTAAATGTTTTTGTATATTTTTGATTTAAAAAAGAATAAAAAAAATTAGTCAACTACCTACAGTGTCTAAACACACATTAACTATTGCTTTTCAATTATCAGCTGCACTTGTCTATTTGCTTGTATAAAGCATGCATCGGGAAGTATTATGTATTTGACAAAAAAAAAAACAACGGATGGTGGTGTCTGTAAACAATCAAGGCCATAGTTTAAATTTTTAAAATCGGCTGAAATTTGTTTTAGTTATGAATAATATTTGTATACATAATACACAAAAATGAAATGACATAAATAAAATAGAATAATATTAAACGAAACATGATGACAAGAATAACTCCGACGAGGTCGAAAATACAAAGAATTATTCCCACACTGAGATATTCTTTTGTGACGGTGTTGTGGTATAGTGACAGTGACAATAATGGTAACTACGATGTGATAAAGTGATGAGAGATGGAGATTGGAAGAATATGTATTGCTCTCATGAGAATTGAAGTCACAATATACAAGCATATATATAGGAGTTAGGTCTGGGCAAAAAATACTCGTATCTGACCCGAAAATATTCGAACCGATTTTTAAAAATAGCCGAATGGATCTTAAAATTTTTTAGAGGAAGACCCATAATCGAACCCGAACCGAACGCGATATCCACAAGTACCCAATGTATCCGAAATACTAATGTATATTTAAAAATATTAGTTATACTTGTACTCATAATAAATCCAAATACCCAAAATTAAAATTATAAACTCGGATATGTTAGGTAATTTTGAGTAATTCGAGTATTTTTGGATACATTTGGATAAAAAGTAACCAATTTTTAGTTGTTTTCAGATATTTTGGGTACATTTGGATATGTTTGGATAAAAAAGTAACCAATGTTTTAGAATTTGTTTTGGATATTTCAAAGTATTTAGAGTAGATTTGGGTAAAAAGAACTGAACCCGAACCAAACTCGAAATATTTTGGGTATTTTCCGGTTCTAAAAAAAATATTAAAACAAACTCGAATCCGAACCAAAATTTCTAAATACCCGTATGGGTCCCAAATTTCTTAGTCTAAAATACCCGAATCCAAATAGAACAGAGCCGAAGTCAAACGAGTACCCGAAGTCCCAACTGTACAGACCTAATAGGAATACTGTACCTTTTTATCTACTTTCCTAATTAATGTAATAATATAAAATATTTACAAATCATTAATATATATGATTATAGAAGATTTACGGTATCTTCTAGATATATCTTCTAATACACCTCCTCAATCACAAGGGGATAATGAAGAAACAACGTAATTAGCGCTTGAGATTGATTTGGATTATTAAGCCATGACTTATGCTTTGAAGATACGTTGTCTGAGGAAGGGGGTGAACTAGACGCCACAAAAGGTGATGAACGTTGTTTGAGGAAGATGAAGCAACCAATCACTCTTTTTCTTTTTAAACTATTTTTCAACTTTGTTTTTTTTTTTAATTTTTTTGTTAAATAAACAAAATCAAAGGTTTAAACGATTTTTTTTTTTGGAAATAAACTTATAGAAAGTTAAAGAACCATTGAAGCTTTGAAAAACGACCAAGAAGCACGATGGCTTCGATTCATAGACTCGTTATAAGCTTGAATTGGGAAGCAATTGGCTTAGATTCAGATGTCTATGGTAGACTTGAATTATGAAAGCATATTAGTTTAGATTCGGAGGTTCACGATGAACTTGAATGTTGGAAGCAGTTGGCTTAAGAAAAACAGAAGTTTGATCGCTAAATCAAAACTTTGGAGCGACCCCGCTCTTATATCATGATAGAGTGATGAGAGATAGAGACCGAAAGAATATGTATTGCTCTCCTAAGAATGAAGTCACAATATACAAACATATATATATAGGAATACCATTTAATCTACTTTCCTAATTAATGTAATAATATAGAATATATACAAATCATTATTATGATTATAAACTATTTACATATCTTCTAGATATCTTCTTATATGATAGTGATGATGATGATGAAGATATGGTAGTGATTTTGATTTTAGTGATGATGATGGTGATGATTGGTGGTGGTGATGGTGATGGTGATGGTGTTGTAATAGTGGTGGTGGTGGCGATAGCAGCGGAGGAGGTGAAAAGATGGTGGTGTAGAATAGTGGTCGTGGTGATGATGATAATGATGTTGGAGGAAAGTAGTGGTGGTAAAAAAAATAAGATATTATGACCGAAAAAAGATAGTCTAATATATATATGATATGTAAAATATTATAACATTTTTTATTTTGATAAATTGCTTAATTATTATAAATTTTGTTGGTTAGTTTTGAAAGTTTCTCAACAATCTAGTTTTCTGATGAGAAAAAAAAGTATATACTCTCTCCACTTAACAAGCATATATATCAGTCACCTCTACCAAATATGTTGTTCGATAGGTAACAAAATTCTAGTCCATTTTAAAGTGATTGATTTTTTCTATTTTAATCCGAATATATATTGAAAATAATATGGAACTCGAATTACAGATGTTGGAAAATTCGAAAGTGTAGCCCGTGGATTTCGAGTACTTTAGCTCGCAACTTTAAGAGACAAAGACTGATTACACTAGTCGTGACAAATGTTAAAAACAATTAAACGAATATGCACTAAAACAAAATTAAACTCTAATTTCGGTGTACTAATTCGCCGCTTAAAGATGGAGTTTTTTTAAAGGCTCAGAAAGCCAAATCAGAGTAACATTGTTTTGATACATATATAATGTGGGTAGACACGGGTACTCCATGCTAACAAATCCGCTTTAATATTAGGTTTACATTTTACAAAGAACGAGATAATGGAAAAAGAAGAGAAAATTTCCTTATTTTTCAATAATTTCTTCCAAATACATCTAAAAAGCCGGCGACTTTTTAGGCGTAGATACCATCTTCAGAGCAATCCGTCAAAAAATGTACTTCAGTCTTCTTCTCTGCAATCAAACCTCCATTTCACCAAGTAAGACTCTCACTTCAACATGTAGTGGAGAAAGACTTTGCCACGGGTTGCAGACTCCCATAAACGCCTTTTCATTGTTGGCCTTCGAATAATACCATTTTATACCTAAGAAAGTCTCTGAATCTTTCCATGAACATCAATAAAACAACAAAAACATGTGACCTCCTTTCCCTCCAAAAGAGAGATAGGTGGATGAACTATGTTATTAATCTCCGCTTGGGCGTTCTTCCAAACTTGATTCTCACTTGCCGCTAAATGTAAATTTTTTGTGGGTCTATATCCTGATCTCCAATTTTTTTTATCATTTTCAGCTTTTCATATGTACCATATAATCCTGGGGAAACACTCCGAATGAGCATCCTTAGGTAATCTTTATAATTTACATTTGTAAAAATCGATGAGGTTGGAAACCGTGGTGGTGTCGTTGGAACCTGAGACAACGCGCAAGTTTGTACCGCTAGTGGACATTCAAACAGAACATGATTAATAGTTTCCTCATCTACTCTGCATCTAACACACCAAATATCACATTTGAAACTCCTACTTTTTAGGTTTGTTGCTATCGATACATATCCAATAAGAATTTGCCGCACAACTGTCTTAATTTGGCGGACACTTCAATTTTTAGCATAAAGTTTTTAATGGTTGAATATCCGGGCCGAACATGAGATCCTTATGAAATATCTGATCATATAGTTGTTGAACATGATATTCTGCCTTTAATGTATATTTATCGGATTTGGTGAAATGCTAACCTACAAAATCTGCTTTGGTAGCAGAACCAACAGAGATCTTTGATTTACAATATAAATCATGTGGGTCATCTAGCCTTCATAGCAAAACCTCATTCTACACGTGTGTCATTGGGTCAATCAATTGATCAACTGTAAGAGAAGGGTAACTATTCATACCCTTACAAAGTGTTGGCTTCGAGAATTGAACTAGTATGAAGGTATAATTCCACAGATAATGAATGTTCTAGCTCCAACTCTTTTAATAAGTCTTTTTATAACCATAGGTCTAGATGATAAGATACTTCCCCACCAATAAGAAGGTGAGTATGATTTTTCTCGTACATAGGGTTGGACTTCCGAAAATATCTTCGTTTAAAAATAAATAGCAAATTTGGGACATTGATTAATCGCCAGAGTTACTTCACTAAAACAGTTGTGTTAAAATCTTCTATACATCTAAACCCAATCCCACCTTCTATTTTAGGGTTGACTTCATTACACTACATAGACTTGAGGATCCCATATAATATCCCCTCCGCCCAACTTTTCACTTCATCATTACACTCTTGAAAAAAAACTAATAACCAAACCTTCTTAATGAACTAAATATTTGGTTATTGGGTTTTTAGTTCAAAATCGAGTCCTCTAATCATAAATACAAACACGATTAGACGTTATAAATGGAATTTTTACTTAATTATCATATATTGTTAATTTTGATGAGGTTTTATAACTTTGTGATGTATTGAGAAGAGTAGCAATACTTTGGGAAGTTTAATGATGAAGAGAAAAGTTTGAAGGGAAATAGTATGGGGTACTTAAGTCTATGTAGTATAACCAAGTCAACCCTCTATTTTACTATGACATAATTTATGCCATGCGATCTAATGCATATCTCGTCGCTCACCATTTGTGCTCCACCAGAACTTGGCGATTGCACTCGTAAGTTTCGAGCAAATGCAACAAGTAAAGACTAATTTAATTTATATTCTACTCTTTTGGCCGAACTAATGAAGTGAACTTAGTCCCAAAATTTCTCGGTTACAAAAAAAATATTCATTTTCACTATACCAGAAACCGAAATAAGATAACAGAAATCGACCTGGAAAAAAAAACTGCACCAAATTCGGAACCGACAAATACTCGAATGGATCTTAACTTCTATAATCAAAAAATCAGAACCAAACCCGAATCCAAAACGAAAATGGAATGGATATCAGAAATATAATTATATACTCAAAGTATTAATTATATTTATATTTTGATATATGTTAAATATCCAATACTACAATTATAAACACGAAGATATAAGTTTTTTTTTTTTCCTTCAAAGGTTTTTATTAAGTTGCAGAAACAATATCATTGGTTACAAGACTTGTAAGATAAGCAGGACAGTAATGATAAATATTACACAGCTCCATACAAGAGATACCTCGTTTGGCTAGAAAATCGGCACACTTGTTGTGGGCTCTCGGTTTAAAACTAAATTTCACTCGAGTGAACATACTGCGCCACTGTTGTAAAGTATCCAGGTAATTTTGTAGACGAAGGCACGGTGTTGCATTATTGATTAGTTGATTAATGGTGGAGTTGTCGTCTTCAAATTCAACCTTTCGGTAACCTAGTGCCCATGCTGATTGGAGAGCCCATATAAGAGTTGTGCACTCTGCCTCCTCAATCGAGTGTCTCCCTTGAAATTGCCCAAGGCCACAGTGAAGTACAATCACGTGTGAGTCACAGATTAACCAGCCCATACCTGAAGGTCTATCTCCTTGGAAATGGGAGACATCATAGTTGCATTTAAGCCAGCTCAAGGTTGGGTGTTCCCACCGTTGGGAATGTCTAAGAACCCCATGACGCTGCGAGGGGGGCAAAGTAAAACACAATTGTGCGTACCATTGGCCAACCATTCATTAGTGTCGGTGTGGGCAAAGGCGGATGTTGCTTGTACCGTTTGGTTTTCACATTTGAAAACCAAGGCATTCCTACTTTTCCAGATTCTCCAGAGTAACCAAAATGGCAAATACCTGGATAACGGTTGAAGTTGTGAATCTTGATGCCATCAGAATAAGAGGCGTAGTTTATCCTCCACTGTAATGTTAGCACCAACCAGTCGATCAGTAGGTAGCCCAGCCGTACGCCATATCGCAATGACATGAGGGCAAGAGAAGAAGGCGTGGTCGCTAGTCTCAAATTCAACACAACAGCGGCCGCAAAACGGAGAGATGTTGATGTTGCGTCGTCGTAGGTCCTCCGCAACGCTAAGTGCTCTTGAGGAGAGACGCCATAAGAAGTGTTTTATTTTTGGCGTAATTTCTAAGGACCAGATAGCCTTAGCGAGATCTGGTTTGTCCGCAAGTGGTGCCCGAATTGGAACGACTGGGGAAATGGTAGTAATAGCTGACCTATAACCTGATTGCACAGTAAAATTACCATCCTTGGTATGATGCCATAAGTAGGTGTCGTTCGGCGAATGTTGGGGAAGGTAAATCTTGCGAACCAAATGGTGATCGTCCGGGTGGACGAGTTGATTAAGTTTATCATCATCCCATTGATTCTCTTGCTGATTGATTAAAGAGGTGACAGGGAGGTTTGGGTTAACCGGCGGTAATAGGGTCGGAGGCCTTGGTGGTTTAGTGGGGAGCCAAGGATCCAATCCCAGTCTTGTACTTTGGCCGTTGCCAATATGACGATGTATTCCTGTTTTGAGCAGATTCCGTCCGAACCGAAGTGAATTCCAGCCATAGGATGGTTTGGCGCCTCCTGTTGCCGAGAAGATGTTAGTCGTCGGAAAGTAGCGAGCCTTAAGAACCTGGTATAGTAAACTTGTTGGTCGGTGTATAAGTTTCCACAAATGATTCGCCAAAAGGGTTTGGTTAAATAGGTGGATATCACAAAATCCCATTCCTCCTTCCGTTTTTGGATATCACGAAGATATAAGTTATATTTAGATAAAAATTACTAAAATAATGAAAATAACCAACATATTCAAAAGTTCTTAATTATATCTATCAAAATTTAACTAGTTAAATTTTATTTAAATTTAAACATTTTAAAAATTTTCGTGAATATTTTGGTACCCAGAACTCAACCGAAAATATTCAGAACCGAAGCTATAACTAAACCCAGAACCGAACCAAAATTTACGGATCTTAAACGATCCGAAAGTCCTCTACTTGACAGATCTGGACCTAATCGATTCATACCCGAAATCAGCGAATATCCGAGTGCTCAGGAAAGAACAAATTAATGAATGGCCTTAACCGGGATTTTGCCACCGGTTGATGCATTTGAATTTGAAGCGGTCATTTGAGCAGACCCGAGTTTTATCGGCACACACTAAACCAATCGGGCTATTCCGAGACTTTTCTCCTCCTCTGGTCTTCTTAATACCAAAATTGTAATGACAAATTTAAACCTCTGAATTCAACCTTCTCGGCCAAGAAGAAGAAAGAAATGGCGATTTGCATGTGTTGCGATTCACACCTCGTAACGAAATCGATTTTGAATCCATGGAGTTCTCCCAGGAGAACGAAGCTAGATTTCGTACCGGTCCGTCACCGCTTTCCCGTTACTACCGTCAAGGCTTCGGCGGTGGATTCACCAGAGAGTTCTTCAAATTTCGCTAAGCGTATGGATCAAGCTTGGATTATCTCACAGGTTCGTTTCTCTTCGAGATTTATAGTATTGCTCCTACTTGTTAATTTGATGCGTTTGATTTTGTTGAATCTGAGTAATTATGAGAACTGATCCTTCATGTTTTTTACTTGCGTTTACTCTTTGTTTTATGTATGCGGATTTGTGTCTAGGGCATATATGGATTTATGTATATCAATCTGGATTAATCTACTTTGTAGTCATGTACGATTGAAGAGCTATATGCAGTTTTAAATGAGATTAAGAACTTGGATCTGTGATGAAATATGGTAAAACTCAGATTAAGAGGTGAATAATTAGCAAGTTCAAAAGGTCTTGTATCCAGCTGTTCAATATAAAAAAAAAATTGTAATTGCAAAGTGCATTTGGGTTTGTTTCTGGCAAAACAAAGTGTGTATTTTACCGAAGATTTTGTTCACAATTCATTTGATTTGTGACTTACGATGACAACACGTTAGCTGCTTAATTAGGTTGTACCTTTTTATTATGTTCTTTGTGATCTCTGAGGGATTGAGGCTTAAGTAAACTAATCTCTCAATACATTGTAGTTTTGTAGCCTTGCTTGTACAATTGTTGGATTCTCTGCTTATACTCTAATATTGCTCTCAAATAATCTATCTCACAAGTTAAGACTTTGAAGCCTTTCTTCTAGCATTTTCCGTATTGTTAAAGTTTATTCATTGAACTCGTGTGCCATTCTTTAAGTTCAGTAGATCGTTTTTGTTCCTATATGTTACAAGATTTGCTTTGAGTCTTTTTTTTTTTATTCACTGCAGCAACCAAGTCCGGTTGGATGTTCATCGTGCAATTCAAAGGGTCATGTTGAATGCAAATGGTGTGCGGGTACAGGATTCTTCATACTCGGTGATAACATGCTTTGCCAGGTACCCTCAAGGAATACTTCTTGCGTGATCTGCTCTGGACAGGTTTGTAATCTAACATAAAAACTCAGTAGTTAATCAATTTTTTGTCCCCAAAAGTATAGACCCGATGTGTCTTCCGGATTATATATCTTCAGAAGTATGAACATTCCATTCGTTCATTGGTTTTAGGGCTCTGCTTGCTGTAGCGATTGCAAAGGAACTGGATTTCGTGCCAAGTGGTTAGAAAAGCCTCCAGTACCGTCATAGCTGATGAACAAAAGCAAGTTACGTGAGGGTTTTAGTCTTCGATGATTGTGTATGGAGCTCAAATGTGTATATCACACTATATATTGATTCGAGTGAAATCTGAACTAGATATGCGTATATCTTGACACAGGTATTGTGTATATATGTATCAATATATGTTCATTTATTCATTTTCTTTTGTTCTGTCTGTACAACCAAAGGCTACAAGATTTCTTGTAATCAACAAACGTGACTTTTACGATTTCATTAGAGTATGTCGACGGAAGTGCAATAATAGCAACGCATCGCCTTCGTATTTCGACCTTTTCATGTGGTAGCGTAAACCAATGGCGGACCCCAGATTTTTTTTTTACCCGGGTCAAAATATAACTATAAAAAAAATCGTCTTTAATATAAATAAGAAAATTCTACAAAATTCACAAAAAAAAATATATTCTACAAAAGCATCCTACGATCTTTCATGTCTTGAAATCTTTTCATCACAATTTCATTTGCAATAGTCTTGAATATATCTTTCTCGACAAAGCAAACTAAACAATCATTTAAAAATTGATCTCCGATCCGATTGCGTCGATATGTCTTTACAATCTTCATAGCTGAAAAACATCTCTCAACGGTAGCAGTAGCGACAGGCAAGATCAAAACCAACTTCAAAAGCTTATAAACCAAAGGATATGACATATGTTTTCGTGTTTCCACCAACATTCGAGCAAGATCTCCAAGATTCTTCAAACTAGAAAATCTTTCATCATTTCGAACATTATCAATGTAGATGTGTAATTCTTGCTCAAGAGATATGAACTCCCCTAGACTAAAGTCATCTGGATAGAACTTAGATAACCTCAATAACCTTGAGTGATCAAACTCTGAAAATGCATCAATGGCAGCACAAATAAGCAATTCAGTGTTCACCTCATTAAAACGATCGTTGAATTCTTGTAGCTGCAAATCCAAGACAACATATAAGCAATTGATTGTAGTGATGCATATTTGATACTCCTATTTTTTTTCTTGGTCTCTTTGAGTCAACAAAATCTGCTTCCATATCAACCATTTCAAGCTCATGTTTCTCACAAAACGAAGAAACTTTCATCACGAGAGAATTCCACTCATCATCCCTAAACAACTGAAGTTGTCTCTTAGTTGATTCCACCAATGACATAGCATTTAAAATATCTTGATCTCTTCTTTGGAGCGCCATTGACAAGTTCTCTGCGAGTCCTAAAAGGTGTATCATTTGCAAATAAAACACAAAATCAAAGCTATGAAAGTACTTAAG
Source organism: Crucihimalaya himalaica (assembly GCA_004349715.1). Lineage (NCBI taxonomy): Eukaryota > Viridiplantae > Streptophyta > Magnoliopsida > Brassicales > Brassicaceae > Crucihimalaya > Crucihimalaya himalaica. The sequence continues at coordinate 43,948 of SMJT01000055.1, read as the reverse complement.
AAGACCATGTGCTTGACATCTTTTCAAGTCATCTACGCCTTCATTCTCAATGTACTCGAGCACCTCGACGATACAAGAAAACAACTCGATCAACCGCAGTAGAGTTGGTAGTGAGAATTCCAACGAGTAATCCCCGGTCTATGAAGAGAGATCTCTTGATTCAACCCCGTTCCAGTGCTGATTTCATAATTATTAATTCCTTCCTGAATCTTTTTTCTGTAGCTCTCTCGGATCATGTCTTTCCTTTTGCATGAAGCTCCAACCACATTCAACAACAAAGAAATCTTATCAAAAAAGTCTCCAACATTAAAATGTTTTTTTTTGCAATTGCCACAACAACTAATTGAAGTTGATGAGCAAAGCAATGGATATAATATGCTGATGTACATTCCCTCTCAATTAATGATCTTAAACCGTTGAACTCGCCCTTCATATTACTTGCTCCATCATACCCTTGCCCTCTCACCTTTTTAATGCTCAATCCATATCTAGCAAACAAATCATCAATAGCAGATTTCAAAGATTTTGCAGATGTCTCACTCAAATGTGTAATACTCATGAATCTCTCTTTGACTATCCCACTTTTATCAACAAATCGAAACACTACCGCCATTTGTTCTTTATCAGAAACATCAGCAGATTCATCCACCAACAAACCAAAAACATCATGATCAATTTATTCAATAACAAATTTGACTACCTCTTCTGCAAAACAATGCACAATATCGTTCTGGATCTTAGGAGACATCATTTGATTATTTCCAGGAGAATTATCTAAAATAACCTTACTTACAAATTCGTTCTGATCTGCAGTGTACTTAAAGAGTTCCACAAAGTTTCCTCTATTAGCCGATTTTTCAGACTCATCATGACCGCGAAAAGGTAATCCTTGTTGCAATAAGTATATGGAAGCATCAACAGAAGCATTCAACCGAATTCGATACTCATTTCTTGTAATATCATCTTGTTTATGCAAAGCATGCTCAATAGACTGGCCTTGTTTCATCAAGTTCTCACACTTCATAACTGCATTGTTGTGAAAACTATATACACCTCCCACATGTTCTGAAAAACTCTTGAAATTATTCCACCTAGAGAATCCATATGTGATGAATGTATCACTTCTTAGGCATTTACCAGTATTATCTCTGAACAAGTAACAACATAGGCAAAAAACTTTTTCTTTCTTCACACTATACTCTAACGAGCTTTTGTACCGATCAAACCAAGCTGAGTTAAATCGCCTCAATGTGTTTCCTATCAATATTTGTTTGAAAATATGACCACGAGGTTGACAAGGACCTCTAATCAAGTACCTTCTAATTACCTCGTCTCTTTGATTCGGATGATAATCTGCTATTCTTTTTTTGATCTATAGAATCCCGAAGTAAATCAATGTCATCTGATTCACTGCGAGGTGGAGATGGTTCTTTTCTTTTATAATATCTTTTCAAACTGTTCATCGCTTCGACTGAAAAAAACGAAAAAAATGTCAACATTTAATATATATATATATATATATATATATATATATATATATATATACCAAATAATCATGACATAGATGATTGTCTACATCAATATCAAATTTTTTTACTGTTTTTATAGAATGGGGTTAGATAAATATATTTCTAAAAAATATGACCTTCAAACATATACAAACAAATGAACTTTAATCATGGCACAAGATTAAATAATTGAAATAACGTAAATTAAAACAAATTTAACCAAAATTCTACACATAATCAAGCGAAAAATGGATGAAGGTTTTCGAAATTATATTACAAAATCAACAATTATTCATATTAGTTTACAATAAAGCTGAATTTAAATAAAATAATTTTTTTAACTCATTAAACATGATCATTAAAAGATGGATTACAATTACAAAATGTTCATCTCTTAAAACTTAAAATCCACAAACTGTATTGCAATTCTAACTATCTAATTATGATTAAAACTCGAATAAAATTGAACTAATATATTGTTAAAACCAAATCTAATTTTTAACCTAAAATATATAATTAAAAGATGAATGTAAAGAAACTTACAACACACTAGCACATATCAAATTGCAGAACCAGGTCACGTTGAAGAAGAAGGTGGTCACGTTGAAGAAAAAGGTTGAACGACACGTTTCTTTTTTTTCCAATCAATTAGGTTAATTACATCAAATATCACTTAACAATTGGGCTTTTTAATTTAAAAAAGACAAAAATAACTTAAGTATGATAGACTTTTTCTATGGTGGGCTATTGGGCTTTTGATTTTATAAAATTGGGGAGGTTAAATTGTTAAGTGAAAATGCTATAAAACCAAATTATACTATATTTAATTATATATATAATCCATAATTAAAAGGAAATTTTAAAAATTTAGGGAGGTCAACTGACCTTCTTTAGACAAACGTACGTCCACCCTTGGCGTAAACCATGTGTGTCGCTGTCACCCTCGTTGAATATGGATAGTGGTGTTTCTGTAATAGAACTGCGATTGTATTGGTAAGAAAACTATATAAGTTGTTGATATGACAGCGAGATTTAATAGCAAAATGAAGAAGCAACACAAAAAGCACTAGACGAAGCTCTCTCAGCTGAGGTCTCTAATAATCAAGTAATTATTTCAACTCATATCTGATTTAGAGGAGATCAGTAACGAAGAAGAATCGATTTGGAAACAACGTAATCGGATTTTTGGGCTACAAGGAGGGGATAAAAATTTGGCCTATTTTTTCAACGTAACGAAAGGGAGGAGGTCACTCAATAAACTAATGGTTTTGTAAGATGCAAACAGAAATTCTTTTCATTAGGAACATGATTTTACGAGGTTAATTTTGGATTTTTTTCGTGATATTTTCACGAATCAATCTTCAGGTGATTTTGAAGTGGTAATGATACTCTATCATCATGCATCACACAAGAGATGAACAACCAGCTGATATCATTGCTTTCTTATGAGGAAATCCGTTTAGCCATGTTTGCTATTAATCCCAACAAAGTCCTAGGACCAGATGGTTTCTCTGCTTCTTTTTTTCCAATCATTATATTTTGGAGCTCTTTAGTGATCGATATCGTGAAAGAAATTCAGGGTTTCTTCACTTTTGGTTCCTTTCCAAAAGGTATTGCGCCGAGATAAGTGGCTAATTACAGACCAATTGCTTTTTGCAACGTCTATTACAAGATCATTGTGGAAATCCTTACAAAGAGACTTCAGCCTATTCTTCCAAGTCTTACCTCGGAGAATCAAACGACTTTTGTTCCAGGTCGGGTCATAGCTGATAATGTCCTTATTACTCATGAAACACTACACTATCTTCGAACATCTAATGCTAGGGTGTATGGATCTATGGCGATGAAAACATACACGAGTAAGGCATATGATCAAATCGAATGGGGTTTTCTAAAGGTGGTTCTAGTGAAATTGGGCTTCCATCAAGTATGGATAAATTTGATAATGGAGTGTGTTACTACTGTTTCTTACTCTTTTATTATCAATGGTGTTCGACAAGAGAGACTTCTTCCATCGAGAGGACTCAGACAAGGAGATCCTCTTTTTCCTTATCTGTTTATTCTTTGTACGGAGGTTCTATCATGACTTTGTCGTAAAGCTCAAAATGATGGATATCTAACAGGGATACAAGTATCTCTCCATAGTCTTAGAATTAATCATTTGCTCTTCGGATGATATTATGTTCTTCTATAAGACGAACTAAGCTTATTTTTTAGCTTTATCATCATTCAAAATCTCAGAAGATAAGAGTGATGCAAACCTTAGGCATTGATTCTGAAAGAGGGGCTGGAAAGTATTTGAGACTACCTGAGAACTTTGGGGCGTAGAAAGCGAGATATTTTTGCTTCCATTGTTGACAAGGTTCGACAGAGGACTCACTTATGGATGACATGCTTATTATCTCGTACTAGAAAACATGTCCTATTAAAGTCTATTCTCTTTTCTATGCCGACTCCTTCTATGACGTGTTTTAAGTTACCAGTTTCCATCTGTAAGCAGCTGCAATCTCTTCTAACTCGGTTTTGGTGGGATACTAAGAAGGATGTTAGGAAAATGAGCTGGATTTCTTGGGATAAGATGACTATACCAAAGAATGCTGGTGGACTTGGGTTTAGGGATTTTGAAGGATCTAACGATGCCCTCCTAGCTAAACTGGGATGGAGAGTACTAATAGATCTAGAGTCTCTCTTTGCTAAGGTATTGCTTGGGAATTATTGCCATGGCTCCACGCTTATGGAGGTAAATAGCTCTTCTAACATATCCCATGGTTGGAGAAGTATTCTCGCGGGTCGAAAATTTTTTAAATTTGGTCTAGGATGACGAGTTGGGAATGGTTCTAATGTTCAGGTCTAGAAGGATCCATGGTTGTCAATCTCGACGCTTTCTTGTGCTGTTGGTCCACCGCCCCTTCATTTAACTAATTCTAATCTTTAGAACTAGGAGGAAATAAGAAGAGTTATTCCTCACCATGAGGATCATATTTGGGAATTACATATCAGCACATCAAGAAGGAAGGACTCCCTAGCATGGCTCCCTGTCAAGAATGGTGAGTATTTTACAAGATCAGGGTATGGTCTTCCATCTATTTTAGCCCTTGATCAAATCGAGAAAGATTTTAATTGACAGGGTCTGATATGGAAGGCTAAAACCCTCCCAAAATTCACAATTTTTTTATGGAGAGTAGCGAAGAACTCTCTACCTATGGGAGAAAATTTGGCAGAAAGAAAAATTGTTCAAAGTGATGCTTGCCCTCGATATGGGGAATCTGAATCCGTGATTCATGTTATCAAGACTTGTGCCTATGCTAAAGAAGTTTGGAGTTCTGTTTTGGTGAGAGGACTTCCAGCAGAAAATATATCTTCTTTGCTTGAGTTTACCTCAACATCAAGACATATTACTAATTTTTCTCCGACAGGCATTACTTCATCTCTTTTCCCATTGATCTGCAAGAGCTTATGGACGTCATGAAACAATCTAGTGATTATATTCAGGTGTTTTCGGGCTCCCTCAAGCTGGTTCAGCTAATTAACTCTTCAGAAATTCATAACGACATCTATAGACTTCTTGAGGACATTCAAGAGGCATCTTCTACCTTTTCTTCTATTACTTCTTTTTTTATGTGAGGCAAATGCACTTGCCAAATCGGTTTTGTAGTTGGTTCTTTATTAAATAAAAATGGCTATTTCGGTGACGAAAAAAATGATTCTACAATATTAGTTGTTGGTCCCAAGATAATGGGGTTACCTTCTTTTTTTTCACCAACAAACTTCGATTAACAGAGTTACAAAACAAATATACATTTTCTTCAATTAACTTCATGAACTCTTCTAAGTGAGATATAAAAGATTGGCTAATGAGAAGAGAACATGTATGTTATCTTCTAGTATTCACAGTTTTCTGATGTTAAGTCATCATACACACATTGCCTAAATTATAGCTTCCAGCTCTAAATGAAGAGGAGGAATACACACAGAATTGTCTAGCACATAAGAGGTATTATTCATCATTCTGAAACAATTTTTACCCAAAAAATCTAACCAAAGCTAGTTACCTAATTGTTTTCTTTTCGAAAACCATGAAAATGGCATTTGGTGTGAGGATAATTCGTGAAGAAAACTTTACGTTGAAAATCTTGTCATTCTGAATTTGTTTACTAAAACAAATAATCCAAGCTCGATATATCTGATTTAGAGTTCCTAATATTTCGTTTGTCTTCAAAGTAGATAAATCCAAATTTCGAAAGTGCTCATGCCTTTTGCAAGTATTTAAGAACACTACAGCTCAGGCGACAGTCTTCCACAGATGGAAACAGCTTCACAATGCTGTTCACAAACATCAAGCGCTTACCACCTTCAAGCTCGTAGACTGAGAGATATAAAAAGCGCATAAATACCATTAAAATAAATTTGTTTTCTAAAAATACCATTAGTAGTTTTATTTTTCAAAAGTACCACAATAATTGTTTTTTCTAAAAATACCACAAAACTAAAACATATCTTTAACCCCTCAAAACTAAACCTTAAACTTTCAAAATAAACCGTAAACCAAAATATTAAACCATAAATCCAAAATAGTAAAGCCACACCCAAATATTTAAACTACAAATCCTTATAATTCATTTTTTAGTTTTTGTGGTATTTTTATAAACAACAATTTATGATATTTTTTGAAAAATAAAACTAATGATAGTATTTTTGGAAAATAAACCTAAATAGTGATATTTTAAGCAATTTCTCTATAAAAAACACAATAACTTCTAGAAGACACAAGCGTCATTTTGGCAACTTAATGACTCGTTAGCTGTGTTAATCTCCCAAGTTTTTTCCCAGTTTTTATGTATCCTTGTCTTATTTTTTTTTGTGTGGACAAGGTTGCAAAGGCCTAGGCTATGCTACATTGTATAAGTTATACTTTTTATTTTGATTAAAAAAAATGATATTCATATCAAAAATATAAAAAGTATTTAGGAATATTTAAAATAATGACATAATTGTAAATAATAAATTCATTACTATATCATTTCGTGTGCTATATCTTAAACAGTTAAATACATTTATATCTCTGATCCAGTTTTTCTATATCATTTCGTGTGATATATCTTTGTACAAAATGTAACTAAATTTTTAGCAAACAAAAAAAATGTAACTAAAATTTAATCTTCCAGAAGTATAAAAACAATTGTGAGATCATCTACAAAAAGACCTTAAATTCTCATTTACGAGGTTTTATGCATTTCGAAATAAATCTCAAAACCTCAAATTCATTTTTTTATTTTAATCCTTACAATTATATATATCTCATATACATATTCACTAACTTTATTTTTAATCATAATAGTCCCTATCATTTATGTCTCATAATTATAGTTTTAATTTCTATATATAGAATAAAGTAAACACCTTAAAACAAAAATAAAAATATTAATATAGAAAAGATATTACATAACATTGAAAACAAATATTATACAACAACAAATTTAGATTAAACAAATATAATACAAAATAATGTAAGAAAATAAAATTACATGAACACATAAATATTACATAAACTAAAATATTACAACAATACTTATACTCAGGTAAATTTGATCTCGAACCTCCAAGATCACAAAAATAATGTCTATAAAAATTGGGTGTAGTCAAAGGTTGTTGTTGTTCTTGATTTGTTTTTTATGGTTCTTGCTTGTTCAGATCAAATATATTCGCGAGTATCAATATCAGCGACAAAGTCTACAAGATGCAGGAAAAGATTTTGTTGCGCCACTGTGGAATTGTTTTCGGAATGGTATCTCAGGTCACCAACATCAGAGGATGTTGCACAACTTTTGAACATCGATCAGCAACGTAGATTTCTTAGAATATTAGGTAGTCTAGATTGTATGCATTGAAAGTGGAAAAAATATCCAACATCACGGGCATGACAAATTGCAGGTCGTAGCGAGGGATCACCCACAATCATTCTTAAAGAAGTTGCAGATTACGATCTACGGGTATGACATGCCTATTCAATGATATTAATGTTTTAAAGTAATCAAATCTATTTTCAAAGCTTGCACATTGAACCTCTCCTCTAGCTAATTATACTATATATTAAGAAAAAAAGTATTGTATAATATAATGACATCATGCATTATAATGCATAACATGATATAATGCACCGATTAGAGAAGCAAGATCAGTCCTAGAAGCAACATTAGAAATGACAATAAATGAAAATATTAGATTTCAAGAGAGTCATCTATTACTCTGAAATGCATTAATTGATCATATTTGCCAGCATTACGGAAATATTTTTGTTCAATAATTTGGTATTTTATTTGAAGTTTGTAAGTTGATTATGTGTGTTTTATTTGTTTTATGTAATTTTATATTATAATGTAACATTTTATCAATTAATATTTCTTGTAATATTTTTTAAATGTATGTTTAATAGTGTTTTTTAAAGTTGTATGATTTAAATTAATTATGTTTAATAGTAACAATGCGATATAAAAATTATTTTAGAGTTTTATTTGAGATTTCTGTTTGGAGAAAGACACAATGCAAACCTCAAAAATGAAGTTCTTATGCTCTAACCGAATAAAATCACATATTTGGCACAATACTGAAAACTGGAAAAACCTTCTATTAAATAATACAAACTGAGCTCATAATGTTGATTAATATAATCGTATACATCGGCTGAATTCATAAAATAAAAGACAAATTTCTTCTAATTCTCACAAAATGTTGTTCCCGAAAATCTTATATATAAAATATGGTCAACTCTCTCCATATGAGTGTCATGTCATCAGCTGAAAATGTGACTTGTGTCATTGAATATTTTCTTCATCTTTCTTCATTTGTCTTCCTTTCACCTATCTTTTTCTGTACAAGTTATTCATCTTCCCTCCTATAATTATTATCTTCATCATCAATATATAAAGTTACTTTGAACTTATTAAACATTCAAAATTTCTAATTACATTATGGATTTGATAAATGTTTGAGAGTTTATTTATTCAACACTTAAATATTTCTAAAATTTTTATCTTTTATAAATTGATTACATAGCATTTGAAAAATATATATATATATATATTATATGTTTGTAAAAGATGTTTGAGAAGAAGTTGTATCACACATTTTGTGGTAAATGAAAAACATGTTCCTCATTTACCGGCACTAAAATGTTGGTTGATGGAGATATTGTAAGATCAAAGATAGCAATATAAGTAACTTGTATAGTTTTTTTTATATAATGAATTTTGTTTCGTTTCATCATATGTTATAAACTTAGTCATTTTTATTTGAAGTGTTTACCTAGAAGCAAAAAAAAAAGTCGTATGAAGATTTAAATATGTTGATGCTATATGATTTAGAAAATTAAATTAAGCTTAGAAAACAGAGAACTTCGATGCTAATATTGTTTGGACGAAACTATGTCTAAAACTTAATATTTTTCGTAATTCTAAGAGTATACAAACCACTCATATTTGAAAGGACTTGTGATTTTGGAGAGACTTCATAGTCACAAAACGTAGCTATTCTCATATATGAAATCAAGGGTACAAAAAAAGGCAATCGGCCACGACAAATAAAAAAGTTATAAATACGTTAAAAACTAAATAAAATTTGATAAAAACTAATTTAAAATCTTCTAAAATGGTTTATTATGAAAAATTTAACTTTTTCTTACCTAATATATATTACTCTTTCGAAACAATATCTGAACGAAAACTTAAAAATAAAAGAAAATAAATAAATAAAAAGAATATCCTCGTCAAGATCTCCCCTATTATTTATATTGAAGATTAGGTATCATGTAAGCAATTTCATTCACGAAGCACGCATAAAATTTAATCGTAGTAAAATTTAAATTATTTCAAGTTTTTTCACTGGATATTCTGAATTTCTTTTAGGGTTTGACCGGCTATGATTAAGCTTTTCGAATTATAGATCTTTCTTTGACAATTGTGGGCTTTTCCTGAACTTTACTTAGATATGACTTCCACTGCAAGAAAAAAAATCCAATTTCAACCATGTATAAGGTCATAAATTGGTCATAAATATATGTTTTCCATTAATATGTGACCAAAATAAAGTCGTTAAAAATTGTTGGTAGTATATAGATAGTGATCAAATTTGGTTGATAATTATTAATCAAAATATATAGTTGAAAATTACTAACAAAATAACTGGTCGATAATTAATGACTAGACTAATGGTCGAAAATTAATGACTAGACTAATGGTCGAAAATATTAGTGACCATGTTAATGATCAAAAATATTATTGATCAAATAAGTGATGAATAGTTGACAAAAAAAAGTGATGAATACTTTCTGAAGAATAAAGTAGTCAATAGTTTATGTTCAATAAATATGGTCGAAAACATTGAGTTTTCTTGGCAATGAATAATGTATTTTTAAATGTCAAGAATGACGCTCTTTAAGGCGATTATTTGGCGATTTGGTTATTGCTTCTTTTACGGTTTCTTTTTCACCTTTTGGTGTGTTTCTATGCAATTCCCAATGAAGTCGTGTCGGTTTCTTCAGATTCCAACGCACTTCAACGTATCTGCATGTTAGTTTTCACGATAACTAATATAGATAAGCAGATTACAATTCGGTATATGTTGATTATAGTTGATTGATGATAAACATGGAGATGATATTTCCATTTAATAGAGTTGATTAATGATGATTATGACGAAAACCAGTTCGGAGATAAGATAGGGATCTTGTATTTAATTGAAGGACGGTGATCGTCAAGAAGGGCGAACTAATTCGGCTAAGATTCAGCTTGGCGTTCCATATAATTCGTTTGAAGTTGTGTGAATACCTTAAATATCTAGCTCGGGTATCAGCTCTTAATAGAGTTTTTTTCGGATCCCTTCATTAATAAAACACAAAAGGTATTTATAGTTAGTCAATCGCCTTGTCAACCGCCTTTGTTACTTAACGCGTGTGCGGTGAACTTGAATCCCTCGCCGAGTCGCACTCGAGTGTTTACAGTAAGTCGGCAACTCCTCTTCGGGCCTCAACGGATGGGCCTTACCTGCTCGGTATTTGACCTGCTCAATATTGGGCCGAACTGGCGAGACATGCACTCAGCAAATGGGCCTTAAACTCTTATCGGGCCGGGCTGATGGGATTGCCAATCCTATCTCCAACAATAGCCCCCCAACTCGGGATACGAGGGAATGTGAGTATGATGAGGTTCATACGTTTCAGCCCGGCGCGTTCTTTATATAGATAAACAATTTCGTATGAGAGATTACTCGGATCCCGAACTGTCGCTTCATTTTCCTTTATCTGATCATGACTAATGGGTTAGCGTATGCACGGGAAAGTTGCGCTTTGCGTCCGCGCGTGAAGTTCGTCGCGGGGCGTAATCATTAGTATCTCTTTACTGGTTCCCGCGCCCTAGCCACGTGTCAAATCCCTATGGTGTGTCGATTAGGTTTCCCGCGTTGCGTCGCCACGTGTCGCTCTCTTATGGCGGAACGAACTCGAGTCTCGAGGTTGCCGTTTATAAACGCGCTTTTCATCTTTTCTCTTCACTTTCCATAAACACTCTAATCGATTACACTCTCTCTTCTTTCTTCTCTCGCCGGTATTCTCAGTCGCGAGCTTATTTCATTCTTCTCTTCTTTCTCCGCCACGATCTTGTTTTCCGGTGATTCCTTTCGGCCGATCTAGATCCCTCTCCTTCCGACGGTCGCCAGTCCTCGAACAGATGCGTCGTCTCTTCTCGTCTTATTTCTGCATTTTTTCTTTCGTCAGGGCTCTCCGAGATCATTCACTTTGCCAGTCTGCCTACTCCTTCCTCCGGTGATCATGTCTGAATTGTTCGACGGAATCCGAGCTGAATCAAGCTCCAACTCCGAGTCTGCTGGGCGATTCAGGGGTTCATCAGATTCTGAGACCGTGTCTCTGGCTCCTGCGATAATACTGTTTGACGATGATGATGAAGGGGACAACGTTCCATTGGCTCGTCGCAAGGCGGACCGAGCTGGAAACACGGGGGCGACTACAACTGCATCGGTCCCTGCCGTTTGTCAGAGAGCAAATCGTGGCGCAGAAGCTTCCACGTCTATGTCAAACCCTGGTGCTCGTCACAGAGACCGAGCTCGTAGTACGGGGGCACACACCTCGGCTTCAAACCCTATCGCTCGTCAAAGAGTAGACCGAGCTGATGGAGCAGGGGCTTCTACATCAGCACTGACTCCCACTTCTGCTCCCGCACCTGGGAAGGTAAGAATAGTTAGTCATGGTTAAGGTCGGGGTGGATAACCTAGGACAGCTGCTGCCCAGAGGATTTCGAGGGCTCCGAAGGCCAAGAAGCTTTCGTTTAGAGAAGGAGGTTTCCCGACATGGACGAAGTGGGAGTCTCTAATCCCGCTGAAAGAGATGTTCCCGGCGTGTGAGTTCAGGGTCCCTAAGTCGGGAGATCGGCCCTGGTCCCCTCCTCCGGGTTTTGTGTGCCTCTACAAAAGTTTCTTCACGAGGCTGCACCTCTGGTTCCCCCTTCCCGAGGTGTTCGTACGATACTGCCGAGCTCGAGACTTGGCGTTTTCACAGGTCTGCCCAACCACGGTGCAGAATGTGATCTCTTCCTTCGTGCTTGCTGCTGAGGACGGGATCAAGCTGACTGACCAGCTATTTGAGTCTCTCACGACTCACAAGAAGAACTCTGCATACGACGGGACTTTCTATGCTGCCTTAAACCTCAGGTCGAAGATCTTAATGGGGAAGCCCAACAAGATTGACGAGTGGCAGATGCGCTACTTCTTCGTGAAGATCGATAGCGAGTCTGGTCTGAGTCCGGGGGAGAATCATCGAACAGTGTGGAACCTTAAGTCCGGTAGAGCCCCGATTTTTTTAGGTCGGTACGAAACCGATTCTACTTCCAGTCTTTAATCCTCTCTTCTTTCTTTCAGCTAAGCACAAGACAGCCTCTCATCCGTCAGACAAGTTTGTAGCGGTGCGGAGTACTCTCCAATCGGAGAAAGTTTCTTGGAAGGAAGTTTCCGAGGAAAGAGTTTGCAAAGCTCGGGAAGACGTCGCGTCTGGTGAGTTTGTACTCTTATCTGCTTGTTTGTGATTTTATTCGGTCTTCATCCCTTTCCTTCATTTACTCACCCTTTCTTGTTTAGGGAGACTAGAAGATGTTGTATGACATCCCGGACTATGCCGAAGAACTAGGGGCGTCTCCTCTAGTAGCTCGGGAAAATGCTGAAGCTCGGGAAAATGTTGAAGCTCGGGAAAATGCTGAAGCTCGGGAAAATGTTGAAGCTTGGGAAGATCTTGAAGTTTGGGCTGAAGCTGACCTCGGGGAGGAGGACCTTCCCGCCGCGGCTGAGATGATCCCAAGCTCTATGGGTCCTGCGCGGAGTCCTCAAGCTGAAGGGTTCATACTGACTCCAGGTTTCGTGGAGATCAATCCTTCCGATGAGGTCGGGATTGGAGTCGGTGAGGTCAATACTGCTGCTGAGGAGCAGGCTCCTATTGCTGCTGAGGGGCCGCCTACTGAAGAAGTGGCTCCTATCCCTGCTGAACGGGCCGAAGAGGATCGAGCTCGTAGGGAGAAGGCCAAAGAGAAGAGGTCGAAGAGGATCTCGAGGGAACGTTCCTCTAAAAGACAGAAAACGGTTTCTGGAAGCGCAGGCGATCAAGGTACCAGCGCGGGTGGGGATGGTGACCACGGCTTCTCCTTCACTTACTCTCGGTCATCAAAGCCTATTTTCGAGAGCGCGCCTGACTGTGCCGAGCTTGTGAGGGTGATTTCGTGTACCGTGGGATCTGTGCTGCGGGATCAGGAAATGGCGGCGCCATCGTCGTTTATTCGCGCGTCTCATTCCTTTGTGTAGGTAAGCTCGGGGTAGTATTCCTAGTGTTTACATATGACTTGCGATGAATTCTTTTTAACTTCTGCTCTTTGTCGCTCTCAGATGGGGAAAGCGCTTGCCGACCTATCTCGTGAATGCGACACGCAGATCAAGATCGCAAAGGAAGAAGCAGAGAACTTTGCGACGGGGGTAAGGATTAAGGCGGCCGAGCTCGACGAAAAGCGGAAGCCGAAACCGCTAAACTGGTTGCTGAAGATGAAAAGTTACGGCGTCGGGAAGCTGACTTGGAAGCCGAGCTCGCTAAGATTCGCTCCGACCTGATTGCGAAGTAGGATGAGAACAGGGCTCGGGTAGCTCATCTAGAGGCCGAGCTCGAGAAGGACAAGTCTGAGGCAGTCATCGCACGTGCAGAGTGTGATGTACTCGAAATAGTTAATCTCCGTCATAGGGAAAAAGGGGGTCTGCTTGAGAAAGAGAAGGATGAGGTCGTCAGTCGCTTCTAGGCGTACAAGGCCAAGAGCGCCGTCCAGCTTCAACTAGTTCGGGACAACTTGGAGGCTCGTAAGAAGCTTGAAGGTCCCAAAGCTCTCTTCACTCAAGCTCGGTGCCTATAACGATGCCTCGAGACTCTTCGGGACAAGGAAGCGATCGATGTTCCGGCTGAGCTGTTGGCTAAGGTTGCGGATGATGAGGCCAAATATGAGGCCGAGCTCGAGGCCAGCTTTATACCCAACCTGCTTCCTTCTGATTTTTAAGTGCCTGAAGAGGCTACCCCGTGACGCCAGGTCGGCCGCTATCGTCTGTATCAAAGTCCATACGGGACAAATCTTCGGATGTTCACGTGGGAGGACGTGGCCGAAGTACGGGCGTCGGGATTATCCCCTTTTTTGTAGTAAGCCGCCCTGTTTGGCTTTTTTGTTTAGATTTGATGTAGTAGATTGTTAGGTCGTTGTAACCGGATATGTTATTAATGAAAAATTATTATTGCTGAACTTAAATTGCTTTTCTTCGATTAAGTGAGAGGCGTGAGAGCGAGCTCGGTCACACGTTTGTAAGTCGTGCGCGGAAGATATGCGAGTGAATACTCGGCTATACGCTTATAAGTTTGTGCGTAGAAGAGATGCGAGTGAATACTCGGCTTCACGCTTAAGGTTTGTTCGCGGGAGGGATACGAGTGAAAACTCGGCTTCACGCTTAAGGCTTGTGCGCGGGAGATTTGCGAGTGAGAACTCGGCTTTGCGCTTAAGGTTTGTTCGCGGGAGATTTGCGAGTGAGAACTCAGCTTTGCGCTTAAGGTTTGTGCACGGGAGATTTGCGATTGCGAGTGAGAACTCGGTTTTTTTTTTTTTTTAACTGAATTAGTATATTTATATCCTAGCTGCGCCTTGGTAAAAGGCTGCCTACGTACCCCCAATCAGGGGGATCAAGCCAATCGTAGTTCGGTCAGACCGGATTGTTACACAGAAAAAGGACGCGTTAGGTCGGGAGCATTAGTGGTGGAAGCTCTTGAGGTTCATTGTGTTCCACGAGCGCAGGATAACCTGGCCATTCATCAAGGCGAGCTCGTAGACGTCGGGTTTGACGATCTTTGAGACGAGGTAAGGGCCTTCCCAGTGTGCCCCGAGCTTTCCAGCGTTTTCTTCAGCGGTGTTGTCGAACACCTTGCGAAGTACTAAGTCTCCCTTGTCGAAGTACTAAGTCTCCCTTGTCAAAGTGTCGTCCTTTCACTTTCTTTTTGTAGTATTTGGAAGCGAGCTGCTGATAATTTTGTATCCGCAGGAGGACGTTGTTACGTTGTTCTTCCAAGAAGTCTTCTTATGTTCGGTGCATATCGTCGTTAAGGGCGGGGTTATTTATGAGCATTGATCGGCGAAGGGTTGGAATCCCAACTTCGAATGGAGCCATTGCTTCCATCCCGTGAGATAAGGAGAACAGTGTTCGGCCGGTCGAAGTGCGTGGTGTCGTTCGATGACCCCAGAGGACCCCGTCGAGCTCTTCTGCCCACATTCCTTTTTTTGCACCGAGCCATTTCTTTAGGCCGTCAAGTATTGTTTTATTCGTTGCCTCGGCTTGCCCGTTGCCTTCAGGGTACCGTGGTGTCGACTTGCTCAGCCTTATTCTCCATTTAGTGCAGAAGTCGTCAAAAAGTCCCGAGATGAATTATGGGCCATTGTTTGTGACGATCACATATAGGAGTCCGTGGCGGCAGATAATGAACTTCCAAACAAACTTTCGCACATCGTCGGCGAGAATGTTGTTGTAGGATTCGGCTTCGACCCACTTAGTGTAGTAGTCCGTCATTATGAGTATGTACGCCTTTCCTCAAGATCGGGGCATGGGTCCTACGATGTCCATCGCCCACCGCATAAATGGGTAAGGTGCGGTCACTGTGGTGAGGAGTTCAGCGGGAAGGTGTATCATTGGGGCGTGTCGTTGGCATTGTTTGCAGCGCGCTGCAAATTTCTCGCAATCTTTGAGCATTGTTGGCCAAAAATGGCCTTGGTTTCTCATTTTAACTGCGAGAGCTCGGCCATTGGATTTGTTACCTCCCGCGCCTTCGTGTAGCTCCTTCATTACTCTGATTGTTTCATCCCCATGTAGACAAGTTAGGAGGACTCCGGAAGAGCTCCATATGTATATCGTGCACATTTTCTTTTGAGGCGCCGAGCTGCCCATCTGTCATTCGGGGTCGCCCCATTCTCTATGTACGCGAGTATCTCGTTTCGCCAATCTGGTGAGGTTGGTCCTTCGGGTGACGGAGAGAGATGGTCCGTTGATTCTTGCTCGTCTGCGTGATTGAGCTCGGGTGTGGGGGTATCTTTAATGAGGGCGATTCCCCTAGGGAGAGCGATGATGGGGTGCTCTATGCTTTCTACTGGTATAACACGGCGTTGAGTTGGATCAGAGGTCGACGCTAGGGCGGCGAGTGCATCAACGAAGATATTCTCACCCCGAGGTATTCTTGTGAGGCTAAAATCTTCAAACTCGGCGGTTAAGTCTTTGACAATTTTGAGGTAGGCATCTATACGCTCGTTCTTGGCCTCGTATTCGCCGCTGAATTGATTGGCCACGAGCTGTGAGTCGCAATGTGCTCGAATGTTTTTTGCTCCAATACCCCTTGCTAACTTGAGTCCGGCTATCAGGGCTTCATATTCAGCTTCGTTGTTTGAGGCCAGAAACGCTAAGCGAAATGATTGCTCGAGTACTTTGCCCGTTGGTGACTCGAGTTTGATGCTGATGCCAGATCCATGTCGGGATGATGATCCGTCAATGTGCAGGGTCCATTGGACGGGAACATCGGTATCAATCAACTCGGGAACCAACTCGATCAAAAAATCTGCTAATACTTGGGATTTAACAGCAGGTCGGCCTCTGTATTCGACGTCATATTCGCTCAGTTTGATCGCCTATTTAGCAATCCGGCCCGACTGACTGGGGCTATGGAGGATCGTTCACAGTGGTTGATTGGTGAGAATGGCAATCGTGTGAGATTGGAAGTAGGGGCGCAGTTTCCGAGCTGCGGTAACAACGGTGAGGGCAAGCTTCTCCAGGACGGGGTACCGGCTTTCAGCGTCGTCCACTGACTTGCTCACATAGAAGATGGGTTTCTGCTCGCCACTATCTTCTCGGACAAGGACGCCACTGACTGCCGAGCTAGAGAGAACGGGGGGTGTCGACAGGTACGTCTTGAGTTGCTTGAAAGCTTATTCGCACCGTTCGTCCCATACAAACTCTTTATTCCCACAGAATAATTGGTAGAAGGGTAGGCACTTATCCGTCGATCGGGAGATGAAGCGATTGAGGGCGGCGATTCTTCCCGTGAGTCTTTGGATTTCGCGCTTGTTTCTCTAGGAAGGGAGCTCAAGAATTGCTTTTATTTGTATAGGGTTAGCCTTGATGCCGCGCTGGGTAACGATGTATCCCGAAAATTCCCCCGAGGTGACCTCGAAGGTGCATTTTGCCGGGTTTAGCTTCTTATATTTATTGAGAGTGTCGAAGCATGTTTTCAGGTGATTAACATCGTCTTTTGCTAGTAAAGACTTCACTAGCATATCATCGATGTAAACTTCCATTGTTCTCCCGAGCTCGTCTGCAAACATTTTGTTGACGAGGCGTTGATAGGTGGCCCCGGCGTTTTTCAAGCCGAAAGGAATGACTTTGTAGGAATGACTTTGTGGCTAGCAATTGCTGGATCTATCCCCGGCATGTCGTTGGTCTACCAAGCGAAGGTCGAAACGTTCAACTTTAGGAATGCGACGAGCTCATTGTTTACAGTCTCATCGAGGTCGGCTCCTATTCCGACGCATCGTTCTTTGTTGGTCGGATCGATATTTACTTGGATCACAAGGCTCCGAGCAGGTTGGTTGTGGAGGTCGGGATCTCTCGAGATGTGGCAGTCGATCACTTGACATGTTTTGGCTGCTTTTTGCAGCTTGTGCCCTACTATGAAGCACGTTCGTGACATCCGCTGATCTCTGTGGATTGTACAGACCGTGGAACCTATAGGAAACTTGAGGCATTGATGGTAGGTGGAGGTGACCGCCTTCATCATATTGATCCACGTGGTCCCGAGGATCATATTGTAAATCGCGGGCTTGTCGATTCTCTCAAATTTGACGATTCTGGTCGTTCCTCCTATGTAGACGGGAGTTTGACTGTTCCGATGGTGTCGGTCGTATCCCCATTGAACCCAGTGAGGGATCGTTTGGACTGCTTGAGGATGAGACCGGTAAGACTCATCTTGTCCCAAGTATCCTTGAAGATGAGATCGACCAAAATCCCAGTATCGATCAAGACCCTTCCGATTTTGCAGTCCGCAACTCGTAGCTGAATGACCAGTGGATCGTGATGAGGATGGGCTACCCCGCGTCCATCGCTCGCGGTAAAGGTGATATCGACCTCCCCTTTGGTCGAGTTTGGTGAGGCGTTTTCCATTTGTTTTAGGCTCGCCTCTACTCGCTGTTCAGACATTTTTATCGACCGGACGGAGTCGTTACACTCAAGGGACTACTTATTATCATCCCGATGAGCTGCCTTGTCGGTGGTAATGTTTGCAGAGGTTCCTGTTCCTCTGGAGTATGCTCCCTGCGGTCGTTGATTTGTTCAACACGGGGTTGCATGTCTATGTCCCGTTCTCGTGAGGGAAAACGTCGTCGGTTGTTATCATTCTGACCCCGGGGGCCCTTGCGTGGACGCTGGTCGTTGTTCCCATGCTGGTTGTTGTTCCGACCTCCAAATTGTTGTTGGCCGTTGTTCCGGCGATTCATATTTCCCCGGGGAGCAGGGCGGTCATCAAGCTTGATGGCACCCTTCTTATATTGTGCTAAAAGAGCCTCGTGGAGTGATTAGCATTGAGAGGTCAGGTGACCTATCATCTTGTGGAACTCGCAATAAGCTTCGTTATCCCTGGGTTGGTAATTTGCGTTTTGCCACTTGTTCCAGGAGAGCGGGGAATTCTGTTGGGAGTTCGGCGGGGGTAGTATATCGTTGATGACTGCGAAAGAGAGAGCGGCTGACAGCGAGTCCGGGCTGTCGCTTATGGCAAAGGCCGCGGCCCGTTTACTCCTCTCTTGCAAATACTCTTCATCATAATGTTGACGGGGTTCATAGTATTCCTCCCAGGCTCTATCTTTTGGGACGGTCGTTTTGGCCGGGGTGTGCTTTTTGGTCATGAGGGCTTGCTCCTCTTTGATCTCAATGAAGATGGAAGCTCGGAAGAGGGCGTCTTCTAGTGTTCGTGGTTTATTCAGCTTCATGTCTTCCTTGAAAGTTGATTCGAACCAGAGACCGTTCTGAAGGGCCGGAAGGGCGGCATCACCTGATACGGTATCTCGGGATACAATCATTTTGAATCGGTCGATGTACGATCGTATGGTCTCCTTTGGACCCTGAGTTAATGCCCACAAGTCGGCGTTGGATGTTACTTGTCGAATGAACATCGAATAATGTTTGAGGAAAGCGGCTGAAAGTTGGTACAAGTTGTGGATCGAGTGTGTTTCCAGTCTAGCGAACCAGGTTAGCGCGGGGCCAACGAGGTTTTCCACGAAAAATTGGCAGATACCGGTCTTTTGCTCCTGGGGGGCGAGCTGATGGCGTCCCGTAGCGACGATAAACGCAGTCATGAACTCACTGGGGTCCGTGAGTCCATTGTACGAGAGGATTTTGACCTTTACAGGGTATCTGATCGATGTGTTCTGCAGGCGGGGGCTGAACGGGGTGTTCTGCGTCTTTCGAAGGATTCGATCTACCTCAGGTACCGAGCTGGTAGCTTGATGTACGGTGGAAGTCATTCGGCGGAGTTCAGCTCTGATGCTTGCTAACTCACAATCTCGCTCCTGGTCGGCATGAAGTTTTTGAAGTGTTTCTGGCCTTCGGCGGTCCTGTCTTCTCAGGTCGCTAGTCGAGGCTACTTCGGTCAGACGCTCCTCTTCTCTCTGTGAGGATTCTGGTGTGTGGCGCCTTGGCTCCTCTAGGTTGAGGCGGGCACGCAAGAGTCGGTCCTGCTCGTCGGACACCGAGGAAGCGTTGATGAGCGAGCTCGGGAGCCTTCGTGACTCTTCTTCAACGACGCGGTCAATGGTTGGGTTGCATCGAGGCGCCACGTTGTCCAGGCGCTCATGGCAGATGTTCTGTCCGGCCGCAAGCTCGGCAAAACATTCGTTGTTGCTTCAGGCCGACTCGGTCATCTGCGTGATTAAGTTTTGTAGAAGCGCGTTTGTCATGGTAAGTTGACTTCCTGGCGTGAGGTCGGTGTCAGGACGTGATGACTGCGTTCAAGCCATCGTGTCGGACCTAACTTCAACCTCAGGTAATGGGCAGCTCGTGCCGGCAGTGGCAAGTTCGGGCTCCACTTCAGCTAGGATCTCCTGTGGGAGAATCTCATCGGCATGCGTCTGAGATCTAGGCGTCACAGCTCGGGTCAATGTTGAAGGATCAGGCTCTCTTGGGTTTGGTATCCGCGACAGAACAAGCTCTTCAGCACCTGACGAGTGCGGTGGTATTGATGATTTTTGTCCGGCCATCTTTGGATCTACTCTTTGCGTGTAGAAAATATCTAAACCCCCCTCTCTCTAGCGCCAAATGTTAGCTTGCACGATAACTAATATAGATAAGTAGATTACAATTCGATATATGTTGATTATAGTTGATTGATGATAAACATGGAGGCGATATTTTCGTTTAATAAAGTTGATTAAAGATGACTATGACGAAAACCAGTTCGGGGATACGATAGGGATCTTGTATTTGATTGAAGGACGGTGATCGTCAAGAAGGGCGAACTAATTCGGCTAAGATTCAGCTCGGCATTCCATATAATTCGTTTGAAGTAGTGTGAATATCTTAAATATCTAGCTCGGGTATTAGCTCTTAATAGAGTTTTTTCGGATCCCTTCATTAATGAAACACAAGGGGAATTTATAGTTAGTCAATCGCCTTGTCAACCGCCTTGTCAACTGCCTTTATTACTCAACGCGTGTGCGGTGAACTTGAATCCCTCGCCGAGTCGCACTCGAGTGTTTACAGTAAGTCGGCAACTCCTCTTCGGGCCTCAACGGATGGGCCTTACCTGCTCGGTATTTAACATGCTCGATATTGGGCCGAACTGGCGAGACATGCACTCAGCAAATGGGCCTTAAACTCTTATCGGGCCGGGCTGATGAGATTGCCAATCCTATCTCCAACACAGCCCACGATGCTTCCCCTGTTTCATCGTGAAGAAGTTTTACTCATGTTTTTGTTGGGCATCTCCCTTTATAAACGTCAATCTTTTAATCCTTCTATTGGTTTTCGACTTTTCTTCACCCTCCGATTTTTTTTCCACAGCGCTTCTACCTAATACTTTCTCTCATGGCTGACAGTTTAAGGCGTGCGATGCAAGACATTGCTTTTGGAAGTGAGGATCCTCCCATTGCTCTTCCCGCAACGTGGGTAATCAGGTTGTTTCTAAAAAATGATTCATCTTGATCGGTCATCCCACAAATCCCAAACGTCAAAATATTCGATCTATACTTGCTAATATGCCTTCAGATATGGGGGCAAAGTGGGATCGTTTATGGCCATTTGGTTGAAGGACGACGGTTTCAATTTTTCTTCCCGTCGGAGGAGGCTCTTGACATGGTCTTAAGACGAGGTCCCTGGGCTTTTCAAGACCGAATGCTGATCGTTGAGAGTGGATCTCCAAACATGGATCCGTTGATGACAAACTTCATTCCGTTTTGGATCCAAGTCCGAGGCATACCATTTCAATTTCCAAATTGAGAGGTGATTGAGTGCATAGGTCAGGCAATAGGTCACTGGATTGATACATATTATGAGGCTTAAGCTGCAGTCCGTGTAAAGTTTGTAAGGATTCAGATTAATTGGAATGTAGATGATCCTCTCAAATTTCAAATGAATTTTCAGTTTTCTCGAGGCGTCAACATTTTGCTATGGTTCACATATGAGAGACTTTGTGGATTTTTCAATGTATGTGGTCGTCTCACTCGTAATGTTGACGTGAATGCTCATTCCCAGTCTTTGGTGTTATCGGATACAAATGCCCTCTCGGACATTGATCCTCACCATGATTCTCTAGCCATCTACTCCTCTCCTGATGATGTTATTCAAACCTCGGGTCTGACGCCTCGGGTTCGTATTTATCCTCGCTTGGATGTCTTTGCTGGGTCTGGTTCTGATCTTATTGTTATGGCTATCATCGACCGTGGAAAGAGAAAGAGAGATGAGATGTTGGATTTCCGTGAGTAATATGGTCCGACAAAAACAGAGCATTCGTGGAAGAGCTAAAGGTAATTTCTCTATTGATCGTATCACTGACTTGTTTACAGGCGTGGTGGGCCTTAAACCACCACATCCGCCATGAGGAAAATCTGATGGAACTGTTAGGGTCTAGGCATTGACCTGACAGTTCGATCCCTAAAAGAGATAAATCGTAAATATCTCCTGGACATCATCTGCCTCTCCGAAACAAAACAACATTTCTATTATGTTCAAGACAAGTGTAGCGAATTGGGTTTTAGTAACTTTGTAATAGTTCCACCTGTTGGTTTAAGTGGTGGTCTAGTGATCCTTTGGAAAAATCATGTAGATATGGTAGTCTATCATCATTCTTTGCCTCTTGTAGATTGTTATGTTTATTTTAATGAAATGGGTTTCTATTTATCTTTCGTCTATGGTCATCCAAATCCAAGTCATAAGAATAATCTTTGGGAAAGAACCGTTGTTGAACGGCAAGGTCGTCCTTGGTTCATATTGGGTGATTTTAATGAAATTTTGGGTGATCATGAGAAAAGAGGTGGTCGTGTTAGAGTTGACACTTTTTTTCCATGCATTTCGACAATGTGTTCGTCATTGTGATTTAACGGATCTAAATTGCATTGGTGATAGATTTTATTGGACTGGTAAAATAGGTATTCATCAAGTATCTTGTTGTCTTGATCGCACAATGGCCAACAGAGAATGGCATGCTTTATTTCCATTTTCTCAAAAAGAATGTTTGGAGTTCGGAGAATATGATCATCGGCTACTTATCACTACCGTTTGTGAAGCTAATGAAATTCATAATGGTCGTTTTAGATATGATTCTAGGCTCCTACACAAGGATGGTTTTAAGGATTCAGTCCTTAAAGGATGGAGTTATGAGCAACGAAGGACACATGATTTGACTTTAGTCCATCGAATCCAGTCTTGTCGCCAACACATCTCTATTGGAAGCGTCGTAATAGATATAACGCTGAAGATCATATCCGTCATGTTTGTTTTGAGTTTGATCCTATCCCCGATCAGCTTCTATTAGTGAGATTCATAGTTTGAAAAAAGATTTACACCAAGCATACATTGATGAGGAAATGTTTTGGGAAACCAAAAGTAGAAATAAGTGGTTACAAGCAGGAGATCGAAATACCAGATTCTTTCACTCGACAACCAAGACTAGGAATGCTCAAAATAAAATCACTTCAATTCGAGATGAGGAAGGAGTTTCTCGTTGTGGTTCTTCTCAGATTGCAAGTGTAGCCACCAACTATGTTCAACGTCTTTTCTCTTCATCTACGGTTGATAGTCATTGTATTTTGAGCATTTTTCAAGGCTTCCAAAAGAAAATTACTGAAGAAATCAATCAAGATTTGATTCGAGAGGTTTCCATTGATGAAATAAGGCAACTTGTTTTCTCTATTGGTTCTACTAGAGCTCCGGGTTCATATGGCGTTACTAGTTAATTCTACCAAGATTTTTGGGATGATCTTGGTCTGGCAGTTATTTATGAGGTTCAGACGTTCTTCAATTCTGGCATTCTAAATCATACTCACAATCATACGAATATCTGCTTGATTCCAAAAGTTGCAGTTCTGACTTTAATGCTTGAGTTTCGTCCAATTGCTTTGTGTAACATCAGTTATAAAATTATATCAAAGATTTTGGTTAGTCAGTAGAAGCCGCATCTTTTAAATGCTCTCTTTTAAAATCTAGATGCATACATTCCTGGAAGAATGATTACTGATAACACTATCATCGCTCAAGAAGTGTTTCATGCTTTAAAGGTTAGGAAACGTCAAGCAAAATCTTATGTCTTTAAAATCAGACATAACTAAAGCCTATATTCGTCTTGAATGGAGATTTCTCGAAGAAACTATGAAGCATATGGGGTTTGATTCTAAATGGATTCCTTGGATCTTATGACATGTGTTACCACTGTGAGTTTAGTTCTTATTAATGGTTCAGCCCATGGGCACATTATTCCTCAGAGAGGTATTCATCAAAGTGATCTTCTTTCACCTTATTTATTTATTCTGTGTGCTGAAGTGCTCCCTCATTTGATGGATCAAGCAACTTCTTAGAAGAAAATTCAAGGAATCAAAGTGAGTACCCGAAGTCCTGCCGTTACCCATCTTTTATTTCCCAATGACTCTTTTTTTTTCATGTTGGCGAATCCTAAATGTTGTTGGACTATCAAAGATATATTTTCAAGCTGTTAAATTATGGAAGTATTCTATTACATTTGGGAGCAAAGTTCATCATCGTGTCAGACATTGAATAAGAAATCACCTTGATATCTGATGGAGGAAACAGAAAGTACATTGGTTTACCAGAACAGTTCGGCAGGAAAAAGTAGAATTATTTCATTATATTGTCGACAAGGTCAAGGAAAAAACTCAAGTTTGAAATAAAATTTGTTTATCTCCTGGGAGCAAATAAGTTCTTAATTCAGTGGTTTTTAAAACTCCTTGTGGAAATTTGTGAGGAAATCACTGGTATCATGAATTTGTTTTGGTGGAGTAATGGTGATGATAAAAAAAGGTATGTATTGGTTTTCTTGGACACATTTGTGAATACCAATTAGTTTGGGTTTCAGTGATCTAGCTAGAGAATTTTCACACTGCTTTTCTTGGAAAACAAATATGACGTATTATGCAGAATCCTAATTGTTTGATGGCAAGAGTTTTAAAAGGAAGATATTTTGCTGATGATAATATTTTAAATGCAAAGCATGGTCATAAGCCTTCTTTCGTTTGACGCTCTCTTCTTCATGGTCGATATTTTCTTAGGAAAGGCTTACGTTATATTATTGGTGATGGTTCCTTAGTAAACACTTACCTAGACCCTTGGCTTCCTTTACAACTGTCTCGACCCCCGGTTAAAAAAGACACCAATATCCCGGATTTCATAGTACAAGATTTGTTTAATGATACAAAAACGATTTGGAATTATTCCAAAGTTCAAGAGTATGTTGTTACTGATGATACCAAGCTAATTATGTCCATGAAACTTTGTTCTCAAGCAAAACATGATCTTTTGGGTTGGAACTACACTTCAGATGGTATCTACTCTGTTAAGTCTGCTTATTGGCTCTCAAATCACATTAGTTTGAGTTTGATTATCTCTCCTACGCCAGAAGACTTGTCCCTCAACGGGAGAACTAACATTGCGCCTAAATTAAAGCATTTCTTATAGAGATTATTATCGAATACCTTACCAACGAGAGAAACATTACGACAACATCACATTAAAAAAATCATTCTTTTAGCCGGCGTTGTTGTAATTCGGAAGAAACTTCACTCCATCTTTTCTTTGAATGTGTTTATGCTAAGCAAATCTGGAGAGCCTCTGGTATTCCTCATCCCTCAGTTTTATCTTCATCTATCTCTTTTCAGGAAAAGATAAAAGCGATCTACTCCTTAAATACTTCAGTGAGAACTCCTCATCTTCAGCATCTTCCTATATGGATTCTTTGGTGGATTTGGAAGAATAGAAATTTATTAATGTTTTAGAGGAAACAAATATCCTAGTCGTCGACTCTTACTCTTGCTAAAAATGCTGCTCAACTATATGGCGTGTACTTCTACTCTTGGTCAAGGCTCATGTCCTCAAATTTTTAGACAACCGGTTCATTTTATTTGGAAGAAGCCGAATCTAGAATGTATAAAATGCAATTTTGATAGTTGTGTTGGATTTATCGTGATGATCATGGAGCTTATCTTGGTGCGTGTCAAGGTCTAGGGACGGAGCTATCCAGTGCGTAGAAAGCGAATTTCAAGTTAATGGGTATGCAACATTCTTGGTTAAAAAGTTATAAACGGGTGTGCTTTGAGGGTGATAATCAGATTATGATGGAGATGATAGTGGAAAAGCGTCTAAATTCTAGTATGTATAATTGGGTCAGATAGGTACAACAATGGAAGAAAAGTTTGAAGTGTCAATTTGTGTGGATGAACTGCTATAAACCGGCTGATATCCTTGCTAAAGAGAGAATTCCGAATAATTCTTCCTTCTAGTTTTATCTTTTAATTCTCTCTGTAATTACTTCAAATTTACATTGTGACTTTTCATCATATTTTTAATCTTAATAAAGCAGCGTTTAAAAAAAATATGGCGTAAACAGTTGACCAATAAGTCGCAAATTTTTGACGAAAAATTAGTCGAGCATTTATGACCAAAAAATGGTTAAAGTTGTTTATTTAACTGATTTTCAACCATATATTCTAAAAGTTACTATTAGAAAATTATATTCAAAAGTATTGAAATTCAGATTTCATTTTATAAATATTTGATTTATAATTACTAAAATAAAAGCAGATTTCTTAACATATAGAAAATGTAAACTTAACACAAATAAGAAATACAAAATCATAATTAATTATCAACAAAGGTTATATCTTTATCCACGTTGAGCCGAGTTTGTATAACTTTATTTTCTTTGGTTGCTAACGTGTGTATTAATTATAAGTATTAATTTAGTTAGGTGATTGGTGTGATAGATATGTACATTAGTACGTATATGGTTGCTTATTGTTATTTCGGAAGAAAATATTTCATCTTCAATAGATGTATGTATCCCACATCAGTTGAATATCGCACTTGTAAAACCTTGAGGGATGTTCAAGACAATGATAGTTTCTAACTTTCGATTATTCTATATTTGTCTAGTGAGATGAGTTTGGGTTCGTTTATAAAAGGATTGTGTTACCTTTTAAACTCTTGAAGAAAGCAAAAGAAAATAATACTACTAATAAATAAGTCAATAAGATATGTGAGTCAATAGGATATGTGAGTCAATAAGAACCAGCCCCTGCCAACAGTCAAGTCTGTTTATTTTGTATTTTCTGTGGTAAAAAATAATAATAGTTTCATTTATAAAGAACTGTCAATGGAGTGGTAAAAAATTAAACTATTTGAATACAGATATGACATTCACGCCTAAACCCTTGGTTAATCTCGCCACGCCACCTACGTCCTGACTTTACCTAAATCCATCACGACTAAGGTTTTTCAAACGAATTTAGAATGTAGGCCAGGAAAACCTTGGCAATGAACTGTATAAAACAGTAAATCGTTTTAACAAAGCCACACAAAAACTCCAACACTGAAGCACATGATAACCCAGAGACAAATATTAGACCTCTGTATCATCAGATCAATGATCCAAAACGATGAATCAAGATCAGCGATGGCTTTTTTACGACTATTAGTTTATAAAAGGATTGTGTTACCTTTTAAACTCAGCCAAAAATAAAATAAAAAAATACTACTAATAAATAAGTCAATAAGATATGTGAGTCAATAAGAACCAGCCCCTGCCAACAATCAAGTCTGTTTTTTTTTTCTGGTCAAAAATAAATATAGTCAAATTCACGTTTAATTTTATATATGAAGAGCAATCAATGCAGTGTTTCACGAGTTGGAATATTTTCTTCTTGTGGTGTAAACAGACTAAAATATCATTAATACCGTCGATAGTTCATAAAGAATTATTATATTGATTACTACATGTGTAATGTGTTGATCGTTATTTGTATTTTATAGTCTTTCTTGCGACCCTTTAATTCTTTATAAAGGAGTCGACCAAGATGAGAATGTACCTACAACACAAAACTTGTACGCACAACTAAAAGAAGAATCCACACGCAAGATAGAGAGATCGATGGCCAACAACATCAATGAAAACGTTTGGCGGTTCAAAGGAAACGGTGCAACGAGTGATGCGGCGGCGGTGACGTTGAGAAAGCTTGCTTTTGGGATGTTCAAAAACTGCACCATGAAATGCGGAAAAACCATTTTGTTCCCAACTCCAGGCGAGCCCTCCGCTCATCCCAACTTTAGGACTTGCCTCGAAGCGGAGGAAGCCGTGGCCGCAGCCGCACGCTCCGGCATGGCTAACTCTTACGCACCTAGCCCCGGAGCTTCCAAGGCTAGAAGGTCTGCTTTGAATATTCTTTTTTCTTCTTTTATGAAGAAATAAAAATAAGATTTTATATTGTCTAATCTTTACTAATAGTTATGGACCGAAACCATTTTCTTATTAGATAATAACTTATTAGTTATTTGCTGTTTTTTTCTTCTCAGAGCCGTGGCAGATTATTTAAACGGAGAGCTTCCGACAAAGCTGAAGGCGGAGGATGTGTATATCACCGGAGGATGTAACCAAGCCATAGAGATCGTAATAGATTCTCTTGCCTGGAATCCAGCCGCCAACATTCTACTTCCAAGGCCGGGCTATCCTCACTACGATGCTCGTGCTGTCTATAGCCGCCTTGAGATTCGCAAATACGACCTCCTACCCGAGAGTGATTGGGAAATTGACCTCGACGGTCTTGAGGCTGCTGCGGATGAGAATACCGTCGCAATGGTTCTCATCAACCCCAACAATCCATGTGGTAACGTCTACACCTACGACCATCTCAAGAAGGTATACTTTCTTTTTCTC
This sequence comes from Crucihimalaya himalaica, assembly GCA_004349715.1. NCBI lineage: Eukaryota > Viridiplantae > Streptophyta > Magnoliopsida > Brassicales > Brassicaceae > Crucihimalaya > Crucihimalaya himalaica. Next base: position 15,412 of record SMJT01000055.1, on the reverse strand, counting down.
ATATATAACTCTTTATCATTTCATAGATGTGACATTTAAATGTAAAAGAACTAACGTTTTTGGTATGCATGTATCGATCAATCTTTAGGTTGCGGAGATGGCTAGGAAACTCGGTATAATGGTGATATCGGACGAAGTATACAAACGTGTTGTATATGGAGACATGCCTTTTATTCCCATGGGGAAGTTTGCATCGATAGCTCCAGTGATCACGCTCGGATCCATATCCAAAGGGTGGGTCAACCCGGGCTGGAGAGTTGGCTGGATCGCCATGAACGATCCTAACGGCATTCTTAAATCCACAGGGGTAAGTCAACTTCTAAGCCCTAGTTTTAATATAATAATATTCACACCAATTAAGAAGATTCTAATTTATATCTGGGCCTTATGTTAACAACAGGTAGTTCAAGCAATAGAGGATTTTCTTGATTTAACTCCACAGCCTTCATTTATTCTTCAGGTTTGTAGTCTCTCACTATCAACAACACATATCATCATAAACAATAAAGCTTTGATTCTCTAAATGATCTGAGATTATATATGGATTTTGATAGGAAGCACTTCCTGATATATTGGAGAAAACACCTAAGGAGTTCTTCGACAAGAAGATCAAAGCCATGAGACGCAATGTCGAGCTTTCATGTGAGAGGCTTAAGGACATTCCTTGTCTCTTTTGTCTCAAGAAACCAGAATCTTGTTCTTATTTATGGGTACTTTCTTTTTCTTGGATTCTTGGATTTTTTTATTATTATTGGATTCTCCTTTTTGTTTATATCATATTTGTGTTTGAGAAGTATAAAGAATAACTAATTAGCTTAAACGACTTATCTTTCAGCTGAAGCTTGACACATCAATGTTGGATGATATAGAAAATGATTTTGATTTCTGCACGAAGCTAGTTAGTGAGGAGAGTCTTATCCTGATACCAGGTACTGATCTCTTTAACACTATATAAAGAACTTGATTTATAAATTAAAGTTTAATCGTTAATTATCAATTAGTTTTTGGTTTACTTCTATTTATATATTGGTTTTGTTGGAATTTTTGTAGGAGTTGCTCTAGGGGCAGAGAATTGGGTGAGGATATCAATCGGAACGGACGAATCAGTGGTAGAAGAAATATTTGACAGATTAAAAGGTTTTTGTGATCGTCATGCCATCTCCAAGGAAGCTATCAAGCTCAATGGCCATAACATTAACCAGATCGTCGTCTCTGTCATCTGATAGTATTAGTCTTATCCTACATGCCCACATTAAAGTTTATGTATACTTCCATATTTATCAGGATCACAATCAAGAAAAAAAAACAGCATTGGATAACAATAATAAAAATGTGTTAAAGGTAATAGGATATTTGTTTGTGTTAGTATCCAATTTCTTCGAGGAGTCAAAAAACTTGGTTTCAACATATTTATACAACGAGTATGTAGTTACACAGTGTTAGTTAAAATATATATATCTCCTTTTAAACAGGTTGCGAGTGATTTTTATACCATTTAGCTCGCTTGGGTCAGCTCCAAACGGATAAGTTGTGTTGTGACAGAACTTTGGTTAAAAATTCTTGATAGTAGAGATGGAACTCAAGATGTTATGATCTCTACTCCTTAAAATTTATGCGTCGAATTCAAAGATTAAAAGTCTTTTGGTAAATATAAAAACAAATTAAGTCAAAAGAGAAATCAAAATCATGTTTTCTCCAGACTCTTGAAACGCTCTTAACATGATATGAGTAAAAGGTTTATACAAAGAACAAAATGGATTAGCAATCCAACGCTTAAGTCCAGTGTTAAAAGATTGTTCGAGTTCGCCCGATATATAAACAAGTAACATGAGTAGATACATAGAAATTAGGGTAGCTGTACTAACAAATAATTAGGATAAACATATATATATATACTAAAGAACAATTACAATATAGTGAAGGCCATAGGATCGAGTGACATCTGGTCCAATTTTTAGAAATATAATATTAGGGATAACAATTGGTTTTGAGTTGGAAGTCCATAGTCTAATATGGTATCAGAGTCTCATCCACACGTTGTCCAACCCGATCCACAATCGGCTCAACATAAAGTTGGTCATCCTGATTCATGCCCAAACATAGCGAGATTAATGGCAAGAAGAGTCATCATCTCGAGGGAACGTATTAGAGATAACAATATCTCACATCGGAAAGATGCAAAATGATCTTGACAAGTATATAAGATATATGTGTCACTCCACTCATTACCAATTGGTTTTGAGTTGAAAGCGCATAGTCTAACATATATAAACTTCAGCTCAAAACTTCTTAGTAATCAGCAAAAACAAATCAAAAATTGAGTCCCAAAACATACGAATATTTGGAATATTTATGTAAATATTAAAGTGGAATATAACGTAAATTACAAAAACGAATTAAACCAAAGTTTTTGTCCTGAAAAAGTTGAAACACACCATAAACTTCTATAGTACGGTGAAAATTTAATATGTGAATTTATAAAATCTTAAGTATAAGCTATATATTTGTTTAACATATAATCTATGATTAGAGCAATATGGTATCATAAGTCCATCTCCAAGAAAGTTATCAAGCCCAATGGTCATATATACCATAAACCAGATAGTCGTCTCTGTCGTATGATCGTAGTAGTCTTATGTCAGAAGTTCACGTTAAGTATATATTTATTAGGATCACAATCAAGAAAAAAAAAACAGAATTCGATAACGAAATAAGAGGATATTTGTTGTCATTATTATCTTATTTCTTCCATTTGTGTTTCAACAATATATAATTTCTTAAAGTGTTAGTATTTTGAAGTTAATATCGTAAGTGTACAGTACACCGCTGCAATACTTAGGAATCAAATCAGCAGAGACCAAAACGATTACAGATGATAATTAAAACTTGGCTAGGAAAAATAATATGATTTTTGTTTTTCTAACAACCTAATATGAACAAAGATAGATAAATTAGGCAAGAAAATTCTAAGTCAATTCTAAACAAGCAACACACATGCAAATGATAAAGTATTAAAACCCATTTTTGAACTCAATCACATATATAAACTACCTAGTGTCCCTGTGATAGTTACTAAGCTAACAATCTTAATAAAAATTGTCGTTTATTATTAGAATTCAAAGCAAGAATTAATGAACAAGATCAATTTGTTCACAAAGGTTCCTAGCAATTGTCGTTGTCTTCAGATCCTATGCTCACCTAGGCTACAATCAAACACCATTGCAACTCTCGTCGTCTAGAAATATCTAAGGACGTATCCAGATGTTTAGCCTATCCAAGATAAGCGTTAATATCAACCTAGGTGAAGAATCTAAAAATCAGTCTCAGTATGAACATGCATAAAAACATAACTAATATATCCTAACAAAAATTCTAAAACCTAACAGAGAATTATATCTAGCATGGTAGAGGCAGAGCAACACAAATATGAAGAAATCATAGACATATTGCTATATCTACTACTAAAACTAAAGAAAAAACTCTTAAAGAAACATTCTATACATAAAAACTTTGAGAAGAGTACTTACAGGGAGTTTTTTGCTCAATGACTTGGTGTGTTACAACTGAGGGTCGAGTCCCCTTTATATAGTCATATAGAGGTAGAGAAAAATGTAAAACTTCTGAAAACGACAAAATGGAAACTTGACAAAAGTGCTCCAACCGATCGCTACTGAGACATGACCGATCGGTCCTTGAGGCTTTCCAACTAATCGATGCTGGTCTTAACTGATCGGTACGCGGCTCCGAACACTGCTTCCTTCTGATCTATTTTGAGACCCATCTGATCTCTTTGTAGCCCATTTTTTCCTCTGGAAGCCCATTTGATCTTCTCGAATCCTATTTTAGCTCTAAATCCCTTTTCTTTATCTTCAAGCCCATTTCCCAATAAATAAATAAAAAACTCAAAACTATATTGTTCTCGGTTAAAAGACGCAAGAAAATTTATAAAAACACATAATAAAATCAGTAAAAATAGGCGTTAACACATTCCCATATACTTGATCTTTCCTTGCACTTAAGTGAAGAACAATAAAAACTCGAGCCCGGAGAAATGGTTAGAAGGATATGAGCTAGGGAATACTTACAAAGGGCCTTCTTTCCAAAAACTTCATTAAAACATGTCAGAGCAAAACTTACTTTATGTACTTAACCATGAACTTGTTAATATCTCATACTCTAAATCCCGAGATAGCAAAGAACTCTCGAAGTCAATGAACTTGGCTTTTTAACATTGGTACATTCTTACAAATGGGATGTCAAACATGCTAGGGTCTTGGTAAAGGAAGCATTTAAGGTTACTCAAGTGTTTATGGCTTTATCCTAAAAGTCTAGGATGTAAATAATTATGCATAATAACAGCCAGACACGGACCAATTGATGCGTACATAGCCTTCATTTCACCAAGACTACCTTATCTACCTCAAAACCTAATGAAATCCCAAAGAAATATTAAAATAGTATTTTGATGTTTTTTTACAATCTGACTTTTTCCGGTTATTACTTCCCTTATTCCTCAAACTTTAAAAAAAGGATGGGTTGAACCAGTTCTTTCATATAAACTTAAGCATCAAAATAATTTTCCAAACATTTTCTAGCATTTTTTAACAAGTTCTAAAATTCTGTCAAAAATATTAAACTTATAGAGAATTTTTTAATTATTCCAAAATTTTACGTCTAATATCCCTAATCCTAGCGAAAAGTTTGCTATGTCGATCTGTATACTCCATAGTTTATGCACATGAATGCACATATGACGATGAATGCATGGGGTTTAAACATAAAACTTTTTTAGGGTATATGGTGGGGTATGAACATAGTTATTCGGAGGTCAAAAAGATTGATAAAAACAAGGCAACTCTGAATATCTATTGCATGATGACCAAGCCCCTAAGTGAGGTATACTAAATGCATGTTCAATTTTCCACTAGATAAGGCTAAGTTCAAATCACTCAAGTTTCAAAGAAATAGGGACTTTCCTGGATATTGTGTCTGCTCATGGTCGTTCTAAACTTCTGCTCTGCTTTTGACATAACCTGAATAAGTCATTGGAAAGTCGTCCTAAAGTAAGTTCCTGTAAAATCTCTATGTCCCCTGAAACTATTTAAAGTGACTAAATTAAAAAATTTGAAAATTTTTGCCAAAAATATCAAATAAATGGTAAATCCGTACCCTCCCCCATACTTGAATTACACCGTTCCGGTGTAAAATAGAATGAAGAAAGGCGGGTGAAAATTTTCAATAAAAAGATCCTAAAAAAATAGTTTTAAAAGAAAACTACAAAAGATAAGGGGTTTTGAAAATGAAGAGCAAGATCGGTGCAACAGCTGCAACAGATTGGCTTCTAACCTACCAACGACCGATCGGTTAAACCCATAAACCAATCGGTTGGTGAGTCCGACGCTCACTCGTCTGAGCCGTCCTGGCCTTGTTGATGTCTGGTCCTCTTTCGTGGAACGCTGCCTTCTCCGTTGCCATCATAAGTAGAAACATCACATGGACTCAAAGAAGCAGAGGGGGGGACTGTTGTGGAAATGCTTGGCTCGACTAGTAGACAGAGCAACATCATCTAGTGTATATACACAACACGGCCTGATCTTCCTGAATACTCCCAAAAACAGATGAAGCATCATGTTGTTCTTCTCTGCGTTTCCCTGCACGTGTTTGATCCTCTATGGATCACTGATGGTGTCAGGGAGAGCACTGTAGGCAAAATCTGCGGCATCAAAATACAGAAGTGGTCCCTAGAAAGAGGTAGACGCACGAAATGGCACCTGAGCAGCTGCACGGGTCTGACGGAGGCGTGTGGTCTTGAAATCCCGATGGCTTCAAGAATGGGCGTGACGAAGCTCCCACAGTAGATATCGCCTTCTTAAGGGTGGAATTCCAGGCTCCAGCAAGCTCAGCAGGTAATAGGGCTCCAAAATCAACCTCATGTGGCACGCCATAGCAATCCTCATCTGGATGCTCAATGTACTCGTGAACCCCCTCTCTTAGCATCCAAAGCTCTTCAATCCTGAGAGTCCCGATCTCGTGCCTGTTGAGGTTTTTGATCCGAGCTTGCTTCCAAGCCGAGGAAACATAGGTGCCTAAACTAATGATGTCTTTGTACCCGTCAGGATCGTAGACCGGCAGAGCACGTGTCTCCCTATGCCTCGAGAATCCAAAGATGTCGCAAAGATGGTGGATGGTAAGCTTGTAGTGCTGGCCATCAATGAAAAAAATGTTTTTATCCTCAGACTGCATCCTCGAGTGCTATAGGGTAGTGTACCTCTACAGAAGCAAATAGCTCTTTGAGGGGTGCCTTGTACAGGTTCTAGGATTCGTAGTAAATGTAACAAATTCGATCAGGTCCAGAATCCAGTGGAACTCCTCCTTGAGACCCAGCTCCTCAAGTACCTCATCTTGCAGGAACCTCATAGAAAGGAGCGGCAGCTCTCCTCGCTCTTTGGCGGCTTTGTAAGCATAGTTTATCTCTCGTGGATGAGCCGACTTTCTTCTTGGGCATGATGCCCTAGCCTGTATTGGACTCTCCCCTCGAGTTTTAGGAGCCATAGCTGCAAAATTAGTGATAAATATAAATCCTGTCAAGATTTGCAGAAATGTTTGCAGAAAAAATTTCAGAAACAGAAAACCTTCTGAAATTTTTTTGCAAAAATCCCTAAAATAATCATTACAGCATATGAACTTCTAAAACTCACTAATTGAATTTTAAAACAATTTAAATACAAAATTCCGAATTTTAAGGGGAATTAATCCCTAAAATTCAAAAAAAAATCCAAATCAATTGCTACAAAAATCCAAACTCAACTCTACTCCAAACTCTACTCCAAGCAAAAAAACGGCCCAAGTATGAAATGCTATAGTGAGTTTTAAGCAAGGAATTCATGAAAGCTTCCATGAAGCATGGGGAAGACTTAAAGGATATACTCAAGATTGTCCACATCACGGATTCAACAAGCAAACCATCCTTAGTATCTTATATATGGGGTTTAATAATGATCTCAAATTTACTCTTGATGCTGTCAGCAAAGGGTGGTTTGCAAACCTCTCTGTGGAAAAAAGGAGAGCTACTTGTTGAAAATTTTGTCGAAAGTGATCGAAACTACAATGAGAGATGTGATGAAACACTTCAAGATAAAGCAAATGATAAGATAGAGACGGTCATAATGATGCAACAAAGAAGATCTAGTGTGGTTCATGTACAACAATTAGAGAGAGTATGTCGAGTTCTTCAAGGTCAAGGGTATTGTGTTCAACCAGGTCCCTATGGTGATTCCCAAATACCTACCCAAGATGAGGAAACAAGAAAATTTTTAAATCAAGTCCTAGAGGGTAAACAAATGGATGAAACTGAGCTTAACAAAAAGTTAGGATCAGTTGCTAGGAATATTGATAACACATGTGTTGAGTTGAACTTGAAGATTGAGCAATTAGCCTCACATATGGAAACCATGGAATCCAAATCAGTTCACCTTTCTTGGCCATACGAGAAACCAAATGATTTGTGTTGTATGAGGTCACAAATGGTTGATATTGATATATTAATAATGAAGAGAATAAAGGGTCCAATGAGGATGATCTTGATAAGAAGAGAAGTTTAAAAAATCACGTGGTGAGTGAGAACAAGATCAATGACATGGTAAATGGTATCAAGAAATTCAGAGCTTCACCCCCAAAATCTTCTAAGAAAAAAGACCAAGAAGAAGATAATGCTTTGGGTTATGTTAATGAAGAAGTTTTAGCACTTGATGGTGTTTTTTTGGACTCTCTTTTCTCCACCACTATAGAGAATGAGAATGAGTAAAGCATGGAGGACCCTATTAAGGTAAATAAGGGTAAAATCAAGAAAAAGAAAAGAAAAAGAAAAGCAAGAAGAAACAAGTTACCCTCCCTCTCATCCAAGTTGAAACCGTCTCTACAAAGAAGATAAGTTTGGGAGAAGGCACATCTCTTCCACTCAACCTCTACACCACTCGTGCTTCACCATCCTCCCCAATACAATTAACTCTTTTGATTCCATCATCTCCTAATCTCCCTAACGATCAAGGCTAGGACCAAGGTATGGTTCTAGCTCTTCTTCATTGTAAATATCATCTTTTTTATTTCTTATTTGTTTTCCCCTCTATTTGGCTTTTGTTACACAGAGACGATGTAATTCAAGTTTGGTGGAGGGATTTGTGTCGTTTAAATTCATGCTTTGTGTTCTTAATTTTCTATTTTTTCATATTTGAGTCTCATGCATACACTTATTTGCACTAAAAAACAAAATTTCATGTAGCTTTGCGTTGGATCCTTGCCTTTAGAATTGAGTCTACTAGTGATATATCATGGTTTTTACCCAATTTTAGTCATGATATATGTCTTGTTTCCAGAGTCCTTCTAGTGTTTTTGTAGTCTTTTTAAGTCTTTTCAGGTTTTAGCATGTCTGGAGCATTTTAGCATCCTTTGAATAATTTCGCACCGTTGGATTGAGCTCAGATTTGGATACAAGACAGATCTATGGATTAGCTTTCATTTGGAAGTGGTTTGAGGCCATTCTAACGGTGCGATCAAAAGTTATGCCAGTTTTCGTGAAGACAGTCCAATATGACGAGCACAGAGTCCTGATATCGACCGACACCAACCCAGTATCGATCGACACCGACTGCAGGAAAAGAAAACATGCGATTTTACAAGTTTGAAGAGTCTGTAACTTGGCCCAGAAGATTCTATTATTTACAATTAAGCCGAGAACGTGTTTTAGCATTATATTTAGGGTTTTTAGCCACTTAGTCTAGTTTTGATCATTATTCTGAATACTTTGAGAGAGATTGGTTCCGGGTTTTAGTGGGAGACAATTCTGAACCCTTGTTTACTCTTGATTTATTCTATGCAGTTCTATTCAATTATGATTTCTGTTTCATTGATCATGTCTGAGTAGATTCTTTGTTAGGTTTAGGGTTATTCAAAGGTGTTTGATGAATTGTTAGGTTGATCTGAATTGATAGGAGAGATTCAATAGAGTTTTTCATCTAGACTTGTGATTACTGCTTATTCTAGCTTCATGACCTAGAATCTGATCTTAGGTTGTTTGATTGGCACGAAAGTGTGATTGATTGCCTGAACTAGTGTTAGATGAGCAAAAGACCTACTCGCAAAGAAATTTGGTTTAGGATTTTGTGAACAATTGAACCTGGTCATTAATGCTTGTTTGAATTCATAGGATTTGCAAAGAAATTTGGAATTCTAGGTTTAGACATAGATAATCTTCGCAGCGACGGTTGGTTGATTTTACATTTGTGTTTCAAGTTCAAGAACAGTGCTTAATATCTTCCTGACATTCTATTTGATCTGCAACTCTGATTTACCGGAGAATTTCCCTAGGCTTAGCGCTTTCCTCCATTGATCTTACAACTCACTTTACTCGTTTTGCAATTTTCAATTACATTTATTTTGCTTAGCTTAATTCTAATTCTATATTCTATTGAGTGATTTCTTGAGTCTTTGTGGTTCGACCCCTACTATACTGCAGCTACTGCTTTAGTACTCTTAGGGTATTATATTTGAGCATATCAAATTTTGGCGCCGTTGCCGGGGACTCTAAATTTGCCATTAGATTTTAGATTAGAGTTTCGACTAAGTTCGTCGTTATCGATCGATACCCAGCTGGTATCGGTTGATACTCGTCGTTTTTTTTTTTTTTTTGTTACTTACGTGTTTTTGACTCTTGTGTTTCAGGAAAGCAAAGGAGCCAGAAGAGATGAACAACCCATTGGTTCTAGTTCGTGATGAGGATGGTGCTTACAGAGACATAGAGGGTCGTTTGTACAATGAGAGAGGGCAACGTCTTGACGAAGAAGGAAACGTCATTGTCCCTCAAGCAGTTATTGACGCGCGAGCTGCGCGCGAGAACGAGGGGAACGATGTGGTTAATCGTGCTAGGACAATTGGTGAGTAAAACAGGCTTGATCAGTTCTATGCCAATCGAGCAGCGATTCGTGTTCCTGCGTTTCAGAGGAATGACTTTGAGCTGAAACTGCATACTTCACTCTTGTGGGTCAGCATCTTTTTCATGGTCTTCCTCATGAACACCCTATGGATCACATTAAGAGGTTTGAGGACTTGGTCACTAGCATCAAGTACAATGGAGTGTCCTATGATTTCCTCTTCTGTAAGCTTTTCCCATACTCTCTTGGTGGGGATGCAGCTTACTGGCTGAATCAGTTGCCTCCTGGTTCGTTGACTACTTGGGAGAAGACTAAGAACGCGTTCCTGAACAACTTTTATGATGATGCGAGATCCGAAGAGCTCCGGAACAAGATCTCCCAGTTTTCTCAAGGTGAAAAAGAGGCATTTAAGGCTTCTTGGTTGAGATTCGGATCTTATCAGAGAGACTACCCACATCACGGGTTCACACAGGTTCAATTGCTGGGTATCTTCTTCAGAGGGATTGACTGGAGGTTTCAGATGGCCTTAGACGCCGCGAGTAATGGGAATTTCAACACCAGGTATCCTGACGATGCTTATGTGCTTATTAAGAACTTGGCGTCTAGCAATAGCACCAAGAATGCAGACTTTGAGCGGAAGAAGCAGAACAGGTACATTGATGGTTTGCAGATTGCTGAGGTGCATGCGAAACTGGATTCGGTGCATAATCTTTTGATGGGCAAGCAGCAGAAGGCTGTACACTTTGCTGATAAGGTCGAGATTGTAGATGAGGTTGAAGTGGAGGATGTTAATTACATTGGTGGTACTGGTTTTCAGAATCAGCAGTATCAGTTCAACAACAACCGAGGCTTCAACAACAACCGAGGCTTCACCAACAACGCTCAGCGAGGAGGATTCAAGTCTGATTTTGGAGCAAATTCCTTTGCCCAGAAACTGATGCAGAGCAACGCCGACGGGAGTTCATCTTACCAGACTCCGCCTCCTAAGACTCAGGAAAGCAATGTTGAATCCATGCTTGAACATATTCTTGAGGGACAGCAGAAGATGACAGTGGATTTTAATGGGAAGATGGATGCCATGTACACAGATCTGAATGGGAAAATCAAAGCTCTTAGCATTCATCAGAAGATGTTGGAAACTCAATATGCTCAGACATCAGCAGATGGCAAGGGAAAGACGGTTCAATCACAGCATGATTACGTCAATGCAATTACCACAGGAGGTGATTTTGAACCTGATACGTCAGTGTCGACCGACACCAACCCAGTGTCGGCCGACACCAACCGAGTATCGACCGACACCAACCCAGTGTCGACCGACACCAACCCAGTGTCGACCGACACCAACCCAGTGTCGACCGACACCAATCCAGTATCGACCGACACCACTACCACTCGATCCGATTCAATTCATCAACTTATTGGCTTTAATATTTAGATTATAAGCAATGAGTTGATGGGTCAAATATGTTAATGGTTTAAATGGGTTAAAAGGTCATATAGATTAAGTTTTATTGATTTTGAGGGTTAACTATTAACCCATCAAAATATCATACTAACATCACTACTATTATCATCATAACTATTATTATCTTAATACCGTTTTCATACAATAATTTTCATGCTAAAAAGGTATTTACACAATTTTCACATTTAAAAACATAGTTTCACAAATTTTTCATCAGAAATATAGTTTTAAAATTTGTTGCGATTTCGGAAGAAAAAGATATCCCATTAGAGTCTTCAACAAATCACGTATCTCAAAGCACTCGTGATAACACCATATTTTACATGTTTTAAAGAATAGTTTTCATAGGTTTTAATCCCACTTTGTACAATTTTTGGGATATTTTCATGCATTTGAGTCTTTTCGGTCTTGATTGCATTTTAGATGTCCTAGGTTGTTTTGTGTCTTCTTTTTGTTCTTTTTGTGTTTATTCAGGTGTTTAGGAGTGGATTGGATCAAATGATATGCATACAAATATAAGGAAAATGAAGGATGCAAATTTTGGACCAAANAAAGTGTGATTGATTGCCTGAACTAGTGTTAGATGAGCAAAAGACCTACTCGCAAAGAAATTTGGTTTAGGATTTTGTGAACAATTGAACCTGGTCATTAATGCTTGTTTGAATTCATAGGATTTGCAAAGAAATTTGGAATTCTAGGTTTAGACATAGATAATCTTCGCAGCGACGGTTGGTTGATTTTACATTTGTGTTTCAAGTTCAAGAACAGTGCTTAATATCTTCCTGACATTCTATTTGATCTGCAACTCTGATTTACCGGAGAATTTCCCTAGGCTTAGCGCTTTCCTCCATTGATCTTACAACTCACTTTACTCGTTTTGCAATTTTCAATTACATTTATTTTGCTTAGCTTAATTCTAATTCTATATTCTATTGAGTGATTTCTTGAGTCTTTGTGGTTCGACCCCTACTATACTGCAGCTACTGCTTTAGTACTCTTAGGGTATTATATTTGAGCATATCAAATTTTGGCGCCGTTGCCGGGGACTCTAAATTTGCCATTAGATTTTAGATTAGAGTTTCGACTAAGTTCGTCGTTATCGATCGATACCCAGCTGGTATCGGTTGATACTCGTCGTTTTTTTTTTTTTTTTGTTACTTACGTGTTTTTGACTCTTGTGTTTCAGGAAAGCAAAGGAGCCAGAAGAGATGAACAACCCATTGGTTCTAGTTCGTGATGAGGTTGGTGCTTACAGAGACATAGAGGGTCGTTTGTACAATGAGAGAGGGCAACGTCTTGACGAAGAAGGAAACGTCATTGTCCCTCAAGCAGTTATTGACGCGCGAGCTGCGCGCGAGAACGAGGGGAACGATGTGGTTAATCGTGCTAGGACAATTGGTGAGTAAAACAGGCTTGATCAGTTCTATGCCAATCGAGCAGCGATTCGTGTTCCTGCGTTTCAGAGGAATGACTTTGAGCTGAAACTGCATACTTCACTCTTGTGGGTCAGCATCTTTTTCATGGTCTTCCTCATGAACACCCTATGGATCACATTAAGAGGTTTGAGGACTTGGTCACTAGCATCAAGTACAATGGAGTGTCCTATGATTTCCTCTTCTGTAAGCTTTTCCCATACTCTCTTGGTGGGGATGCAGCTTACTGGCTGAATCAGTTGCCTCCTGGTTCGTTGACTACTTGGGAGAAGACTAAGAACGCGTTCCTGAACAACTTTTATGATGATGCGAGATCCGAAGAGCTCCGGAACAAGATCTCCCAGTTTTCTCAAGGTGAAAAAGAGGCATTTAAGGCTTCTTGGTTGAGATTCGGATCTTATCAGAGAGACTACCCACATCACGGGTTCACACAGGTTCAATTGCTGGGTATCTTCTTCAGAGGGATTGACTGGAGGTTTCAGATGGCCTTAGACGCCGCGAGTAATGGGAATTTCAACACCAGGTATCCTGACGATGCTTATGTGCTTATTAAGAACTTGGCGTCTAGCAATAGCACCAAGAATGCAGACTTTGAGCGGAAGAAGCAGAACAGGTACATTGATGGTTTGCAGATTGCTGAGGTGCATGCGAAACTGGATTCGGTGCATAATCTTTTGATGGGCAAGCAGCAGAAGGCTGTACACTTTGCTGATAAGGTCGAGATTGTAGATGAGGTTGAAGTGGAGGATGTTAATTACATTGGTGGTACTGGTTTTCAGAATCAGCAGTATCAGTTCAACAACAACCGAGGCTTCAACAACAACCGAGGCTTCACCAACAACGCTCAGCGAGGAGGATTCAAGTCTGATTTTGGAGCAAATTCCTTTGCCCAGAAACTGATGCAGAGCAACGCCTACGGGAGTTCATCTTACCAGACTCCGCCTCCTAAGACTCAGGAAAGCAATGTTGAATCCATGCTTGAACATATTCTTGAGGGACAGCAGAAGATGACAGTGGATTTTAATGGGAAGATGGATGCCATGTACACAGATCTGAATGGGAAAATCAAAGCTCTTAGCATTCATCAGAAGATGTTGGAAACTCAATATGCTCAGACATCAGCAGATGGCAAGGGAAAGACGGTTCAATCACAGCATGATTACGTCAATGCAATTACCACAGGAGGTGATTTTGAACCTGATACGTCAGTGTCGACCGACACCAACCCAGTGTCGGCCGACACCAACCGAGTATCGACCGACACCAACCCAGTGTCGACCGACACCAACCCAGTGTCGACCGACACCAACCCAGTGTCGACCGACACCAATCCAGTATCGACCGACACCACTACCACTCGATCCGATTCAATTCATCAACTTATTGGCTTTAATATTTAGATTATAAGCAATGAGTTGATGGGTCAAATATGTTAATGGTTTAAATGGGTTAAAAGGTCATATAGATTAAGTTTTATTGATTTTGAGGGTTAACTATTAACCCATCAAAATATCATACTAACATCACTACTATTATCATCATAACTATTATTATCTTAATACCGTTTTCATACAATAATTTTCATGCTAAAAAGGTATTTACACAATTTTCACATTTAAAAACATAGTTTCACAAATTTTTCATCAGAAATATAGTTTTAAAATTTGTTGCGATTTCGGAAGAAAAAGATATCCCATTAGAGTCTTCAACAAATCACGTATCTCAAAGCACTCGTGATAACACCATATTTTACATGTTTTAAAGAATAGTTTTCATAGGTTTTAATCCCACTTTGTACAATTTTTGGGATATTTTCATGCATTTGAGTCTTTTCGGTCTTGATTGCATTTTAGATGTCCTAGGTTGTTTTGTGTCTTCTTTTTGTTCTTTTTGTGTTTATTCAGGTGTTTAGGAGTGGATTGGATCAAATGATATGCATACAAATATAAGGAAAATGAAGGCTGCAAATTTTGGACCAAATCTAGGAAATGTCAAATGTAGAGTCAATCCAACATGCTTGAAAGATCGAGTCAGCCGAATGCCTTCTGTTTGGATTTAGCTTACGAGCTCTTCATGAAATTCATAGGCAATTGAGTTAGCTTTCCAATAGAGGTGGTTTCAGAGCGTTTGGAATTGTGGTTCAAAAGATATGGGCGTTTTAGTGCGGTATCGACCGGCATATCGACCCCATACGGGTCGATAATTCTGGGTTCAAAACTGGCGATTCCAGAAAATGCATACCGACCTAGGTACCGACCAAAACCAGGTCGGTATGTCCATACCGACCGAGGTACTGAGCCCATACAGGTCGATACGTGCACTGATTGCAAGAGTTTTATGGCTCTCGTGCACAATTAAACCTATTGTGCTCTAATACCTCAATCCTAAAGGTATGTCGTATGTAGCACTTAAGGTATCGAATCCACAGGGAAGGAAAGATAACAACACTAGGAATGCAAGAAACTAATCAAGCTAAATCGGTAGATGTTTTTGGTTTTTATGTTGTAAATGTAAAATAAAACTAAATAAGAAACTAAATGCTTAAAACTTAAACAAGTAATTCAGACTTGAGAAAATTAGAAAAC
>SMJT01000054.1:1156908-1218541 GCA_004349715.1 Crucihimalaya himalaica | reverse complement strand
CAGTTTTAGAACATATATAGGTCGTTGCCGCTAGTGACAATTGGTTTGACTTACTCATCTGTTTCAAGTTCAGATCGCGAGAGCTTATTTCATGTCTTGAGCGTTTGCGGTGGATTGTGATTGTATTAATGCTGATCTGAATTTGCTTGCTAAACTTCCCCTAAGTCCAGATAGGGCTTTGTATGCCCCGATTGAGATTTACTGTTCCTCGGATTGAATTGAGTTTGTTGATTGATTTTTAGCTACTGTCAATTTAGCATTAGCTTAATTCATGATTCCTAGAGACGGAAGAGGGGAATCTATTGAGTGATATCCTGAGATCTTTGTGGTTCGGCCGGCTATATACTGCGCTGACTCCGCTGCTTAGTAGGCTCTTAGGGTGTTATTCTTGAGCATATGCAGTCCTAAACGGTGTATATCATAAAAATGTGTGCTCATTATTGGGTTCTTTCCATAGTATCGATTCACCAAGATGCAGGGAATAGATTCAAGAAATGCAGTCAGTAAACCATAGGCTCATGACCTATTGTTCTGTGATACCCTGTTTACATAATCTCAATCGAATATTCGTCTTATGTGTCCGTAAGAATTATGACGATTATCGGATTATAGGATTCAGGTGTATCAACACCATCACGCTGTACTACTACTTTCGCGGCACCAAGGACTTATATCGACGCTCCCCCATTGTGAAATAAGCGCGAGACCATAGATGAAATGTTTCGGCGATACAAGTCCTCTATTATTAGTGATGTCCTCTTCACAATGATCAATATCCATAATTAGGTGTTCTTGCAAGTTTTACATGGACAAGATATGTTACCGGTCTACGGCTGCGCGTGCTTCGCATATGGGTTGGTTAGTTGGGCCTAGGTGTGGCAGTGATGCTTCGAAACCCGACACCGATACTCTTAGTCGTCACTTCTCTGGTCTCGCGATATTTTCGATTAAAGTATCCCAAACTTCGGTAGATGCATAATACTTCATTTCTGCGACGTGCCATTTGGCTGTTTTCTATATGCTCTCGAACGAAACGATATGTCTCATTATTTTTTTTAAAGTATGGGGTGCTGTCCTCGATTTTTTTATAAGATAGTTTGTTTGATGTTGTGAAATGAGAGGTCTCCACGTACGGGTAATTTATGAGTTTTTTTGCAAAAATTTGCGAAGAGGTAGAAATTCGCTATGACATTGCGACTAATTTGCGACGTATTGCGAGGAAAGCCGGACCTCGCAATAATTAAGTACATTACATTTAAAACGTGTTTCACCTAATGTTTCTAGCTAATTTTTTTAATCGTACCGGTTCATTCTTGCAGCGGTGGCAATAAGTCGAAATCGTCCGCAATTACCCGAGGCAAAATCTTTGCTAATTTCCCATCGCATGTAATTTGCGAATTTTTAAATTATAGTTTTCGGCAAAGTATCATCGCAAATAGGAGGCTATATCGTCGCAACTTAACTCGCTAATTAGCAGGGATATGGTGTTCCTACACATTTGCGACGGACTTTGCGAACGGAAACATTTTCCTCGCAAAATTTCATCGGCAATGCGGCCGCGGTTTTGCGAACAGTCGAATTTTCCGTCGCAAATCGCCTGTTTTCTTGTATGTCTAAGTTCGTTCAGGATGAACTCGACATCGGTGCCTCAGATGGAAAATCAAAATAGAGATGAAGAAATAGAAATTGAGAACAAAGTGTGGAATTGAGGAAAATGAAGAACCTGAACCGCAAAAACAACGTCATGTTTGGAAGTGGATAAAAAAACAAAAAATTATATAACGGATCTAGACAGGGGTACCGGCAATTTAAATTATCAAAAACTTCCTTTATATAAAAATGGGTGTCTAACTTAGAATAAACCTCTCTTTAAATTCCATATAAATTCAGATTGATAATGAAGCTAATGAAAATTTTATTTAAACAGAAAGACTCATTTAACGACCGCTGAATGTTAATAACTCGATATAAGCATCCATCCCAGCACATGCACAGAGCCATCCGTTGTGTGGTTCGATGAGCGTGAGACTTTGATCCATACAAGGGTAGCCGTCAGAGAGAAGGAAGAGACGAATGATGAGTAAATGGGGACATCCACACTAACGTTATAGGTGATTACAGTAAGTGGAAGAATAGGTGTTTTTATATCTGCAACTACTGATTGAGTTCTGGAGTAGAGTAAGCATTCAGTACCCAATCTATGAATTCGAACTCTTGTTAGTAACAACTCTCAAGAAGCACTCAAATTGTTGTTTATTTTATTAATGTTTATATATTTTCGCCGTATTTTCAAAGATTGGAGATCAATGTGTGTAAACAGAACACACCAACCATGTCTGGCACACACTTATTGTTATGAAAGTTTTCAATCTACTACCATTGTTACTATAATAGTTGCAAAAGGTGTAGTATAATCGGTAAATGGGTCATAAATTTGTCTCACAATAAGACTACCCATATATTATAATTTATTGACCATGATTCTTTCATAATCTTCAATCATATTTTGGCCATAATTATAATTATCATTATAATTCGGTTGATCAACACCATCACCCGTACTACTACTTCCGGCACCAAGACTATAACCCTCCCCATGTGAAAACCAGACATAATAGTTCGGCATAAATCCTCTATTATATAGATGCCTCTTCACAATATCAATATCCAAATATTGAGTGTTCTTGCAAGTTTTACATGGACAGAATATGTTACCGTCACCCTTCGCATATGGGTTGTTAGTGGCCTGGTGGATGAATGCTCGCAACCCGACACGATACTCTTTCGTCACTTCTCTGGTCTCCGGATCTTTTCGATTATACATCCAACTTCGTAATGCATATACTTCATTCTGCGACGCCATTTTTTCTTAGCTCTCACGAAACGATATCTCATTATTTTTTTTAAGTATTTTCTCGATTTTTTTTTATAAGATAGTTTTTTTGTTGTGAAATGAGAGATCTCACGTTACGGTATTTATAGTTTTTTTGCAAAATTTTGCGAGAGAATTGCTATGGAATTGCGACTAATTTGCGACGTATTTGCGAGGAAACCGGACCTCGCAATAATTAAGTACAACATTTAAAACGTGTTTCACCTAATTTTCTAGCTATTTTTACTACCCATGCAATAAAGTCGCAAATCCGTCGCAATTTACCCGAGCAAAATCTTTGCAATTCCCTCGCAAATTTGCGATTTTAAATTATCGTCGCAAATTCATCGCAAATAGGAGGCTATATCGTCGCAACTTACTCGCAATTAGCGAGGGATATGTTCCTCACAATTTTGCGAGGACTTTGCGACGGAAACCATTTTCCTCGCAATTTCATCGCAATGCCGCCGCGTTTTTGCGACAGAATATTTCCGTCGCAAATCGCCTGTTTTCTTGTAGTGTCAAGTTCGTCGGAGATGAACTCACATCGTGCTCAATGGAAATCAAAATAGAGATGAAGAAATCGAAATTGAAACAAGGGTGTGGAATTGAGAAAATGAAAACCTAACCAAAAACAACGTCATGTTTGGCGTGGATAAAAAAACAAAAAAATATAAACGGATCTAACAGGGTACCCAATTAAAATTATCAAAACTCTTTTAATAAATGGGTCTAACTAGATAAACCTTTTTAAATCCATATAAATCAGATTGATAATGAAGCTAAATGAAAATTTTATTTTAACAAAAGACTCATTTAGACCCGCGAATTTAATACCGATATTAACATCCATCCCACACATCACAACCATCTTGTGGTTCGATGTAAGACTTTGATCCATACAAGTGTATCCGCACGAGAGAAGGAAGAGACATATAGTAAATGGGGACATCCACACTACGTTATAGTGATTACAGTAATGGAAGAATAGGTGTTTTATATCCTCAACTACTGATGAGTTGTAGAGTAACATTCAGTCCCCAACTATGAATTCGAACTCTTGTAGGTAACAACTCTCAAGAAGCACTCAAATTTTGTTATTTTATTAATTTTATTTATTTTCGCATTTTCAAAGATTGAGAATCAATGTGTTGTAACAGAACACACCACCTCTGGCACACACTTATTGTTATGAAAGTTTTCATCTACTCATTGTTACTATATATTGCAAATGGTGTATAAATCGAGTAATGGCATAAATTTGTCTCACAAATAAGACTACCCATATATTATAATTTATTGACCAAATTGTTGGATTTCAATTTCAGTTAGCACATGTATAAAAATTAAATTTCAAAGGTTGCGGTACAAAACTTGAAAGAAAGGATCATAGTATGCAAAATCTGTTGGAGTTTAAGCTTTCAAATAAAGGAGTCGTTGGAGACGCTGCTTATTCAAGAGTTTGAAGAAGTCAAGGTAGTTAGTAGTGTTAAATAAAAGAACGATTATTTCGGTTCTGTATTAGTGGTTCTACTAAGTTGTTTCAGTCAATGCTTCTTGCTTAAGTTTAAGAATCAGTTTCTGATGTAAAAGACTATATAAAGCCATCTTTGTTGAATGAATAAGATACGAACTTTTCAGAATACGTTGTCTTAAGGAACTTTGATATTACAAATTGGTATCAGAGCTCTGTGTTTTCTGAAATTTCAGAGAGAGAAACCGCAATTTCAAAGAGAGTGAAAGATGGGTGATGACAAAATGAAGCTACCTCAATTTGACGGGCACTGGGATCACTGGAGTGAGGTCATAGAGAATTTCTTTAGAGCAAAGGGGCTATGGAGCTTGATCGAAATTGGTTTCGATGAACCGCTGAACACCGCGATACTCACAACAAAACAGAGGCAACTTCTCGACGATGCCAAGACAAATGATCACAAGGTCAAACACTATCTCTATCAGTCAATCGATAGGGAGACATTTGAGCAAATCCTGGACCGGAAGACATCAAAGATCATTTGGGAATCAATGAAGAGGAAGTTTGGTGGCAATGATCGAGTCAGGAGGTCTCTGTTGCAGAAGCTGCGAAGGGATTTCGAGCTCTTGGAGATGAATGAATCGGAGACTATTGAGGAGTACTTCAAGCGTGTGTTGGGCATCACAAACCAGATGAGAAGCAATGGAGAAATCTTGAGCAATGCAAAGGTGGGACAGAAGATCTTGAGGACACTCAGCGAAAAGTTTACCTATGTGGTGGTATCCATCGAGGAGTCCAAAGACATTGAAAACATTCCCCTCGATGAGTTGCAGAGCTCTCTTGTAGTCCATGAGCAGAAATTCAAAAACCAGAAAAAGGAGATGATCAAGTCCTAAAGGTGACTCATGGAAGAGGAAGAGGAACCGGAGGAAGAAATGGTGGAAGAGGCAGAGGACGTGGCCGAGGGAGGTCATTTCCAGATAAGAGTACGGTGGAGTGTTTTAAGTGCCATAAGCTTGGTCATTTTAAAAACGAATGTCCACTGTGGGAGGAAGAAGCGAATTATGCTGACTATGAAGAAAAGGAAGAAATACTCCTGATGACACACATCGAAGAAGAAGAAGAAGAAGAAATGTGTGAGATGAGCAGAGAAGAAACCGCAGAGCGAATGTTGATGGCCCACTGCGGGAAGGAAGAAAATCTAAGGAGAAGAGTTTGGTTTCTTGACTCAGGCTGCTCAAACCACATGAGTGGAGACAAGGAACTTTTCTCAAACATGAACGATAGCTTCAAGCACTCAGTCAAGTTGGGGAATGATAAGAAGATGGAGGTCGTCGGGAAAGGAAGTGTGAAGCTAGAACAGAAAGACACAATATACGTGATCGAGAATGTATACTATGTCCCGGAACTCAAGAACAACTTGCTGAGTCTCGGTCAACTTCAGGAGAAAGATGTGACAATCATCATTAAGAAAGGTGTGTGCAAGATGTATCATGAAGAAAGAGGATTGATAGCTGAGAGCAAGATGAGTCTTAATAGGATAATCATGCTAATCGATCAATCAAGTAATGAAGCTAAACCAGAGCTACAAAGATGTCTTCAAACAGTTTCCGAAGATATACCAAAGTTATGGCATGAGAGATACGGTCATCTCACTCACCGAGGCATGAAGACGTTGCAGAGTAAGAAGATGGTACGTGGTCTTCCATACTTTGATGTCCAAAGATACACCTGTTCGGATTGTTTGGTGGGGAAGCAGCCAAGAAATCCAATTCCCAAGAAGAGTTCATGGAGAGCACAAGGAGTTCTTGAACTAGTACACTCTGATATTTGTGGTCCCATCACTCCTGCATCTACCGGTGGAAAGAGATATGTTATGTGCTTCATAGACGATTACAGCAGGAAGTCGTGGGTGTATATCCTCAAAGAAAAATCTGAAGCGTTCGATCAGTTCAAAACATTCAAGAAGAAGGTTGAAACTGAGAGTGGGAAGAGCATCAAATGCTTAAGGACTGATCGAGGCGGGGAATATACATCTTTGGAGTTCTCTAACTACTGCAAAGAGCAGGGAATTCGCAGACAATTGACCACGGCCTATACACCGCAGCAGAATGGCATCGCAGAGAGAAAGAATCGAACGGTGATGAACATGGTGAGATCTATGCTTTCGGCAAGAAAGGTGCCAAGGAATTTTTGGGCTGAAGCAGTCATTTGGACATTCTACATTCTCAATCGGTGTCCCACTCTTGCAGTCAAAAACATCACACCTCAAGAGGCTTGGAGTTGAGTCAAGCCTAGTGTCGAGCATTTCAGAGTATGGGGAAGCATTGGACACATTCATGTTCCTGATGAAAAAAGAGGTAAACTCGATGACAAGAGTACTACCTGCATTCTTTTTGGTTTTTCTGAGGAATCAAAAGGTTATAGACTGTATGATCCAAAGACAAAGAAGGTGATCATAAGCAGAGATGTGGTGTTTGAGGAAACAAAAGGATGGAATTGGGAGGAAGATCAAACGAAATCTGATCTCACGTGGAATGATGATGATATTTCCTGGGAAGAAACTGAAGTGGAGGAAAACTCATATGATGAAGAGGAGGAATCTGCAGAAAACACAAATCCCACAGAAGAAGAAGCTCAAGACGAGCAAAATGCAGAGGTCAGACAGCCACGAGCTACAAGGCCACCAGCCTATCTAAACGATTATGTTACAGGAAACATAATCGATTGTGAAGATGTTGTTTACATGGTGAAAATAAGTGCCACTGATCCTGTTATGTTCGAAGAAGCAGAGAAGAGTCTACAGTGGAGAGAAGCCATGGATGAAGAGATGAATTCGATTGTGAAGAATCAGACATGGAAATTCACTGATCTGCCACAAGGAGCAAAGTGCATCGGGGTTAAATGGATTTACAAAACAAAGCTCAACGAAAATGGAGAAGTGAGCAAATTCAAAGCTCGCTTGGTGGCAAAGGGATATGATGTGCTCAAAATTAATACCCTAAAAGTATCTAAGCAGTCGCTATAGTAATTTAGGGGTCGAACCACAAAGACTCAAGATGACACTCAATAGACTCAGAAATATGAACTAAGCTAAGCAGAATAGATGAAATCAAGAATAACAAAGCAATTAAATTAAGGATATAAATCAATGGAGGAAAACGCTAGGCTTAGGGAAACTAGCAGGCAAATCAGAATTATCAAATCAAATCAATTGTCAGGAATAAATTAAGCTTCGCTTTCATACTTGAAACACAGATGTAAAGTAAACCAACTGTCGTTGCGAAAACTATCTATGCCTAAACCTAGAATTCCAAATTCCTTTGCAAATTCTATGAATTTAAACAAGCATTAAAGTTCAAGTTCAATTGTTCACAAAATCCCTAAACCAAATTCCTTTGCGAATAGGGCTTTTGCTCACCAAACACTAGATCAGGCAAATCAATCACACTTCCGTGCCAATCAACAACCTAAAATCAGATTCTAGTTCGCGAGGCTAAAATCAGCATTAAACTCAAGTCTAGGTGAAAATCTCTAAAGGTTATTCCCTAACAATCAAATCAGATCTAACAATTCATCAGATACCCTTTAGCAACCCTAATCCTAACAAGGGATCTACTCAGACATGCAGAATGAAGCAAACAACATGATTGAATAGATCATCAAAGTAAGAAATAACAAAGGGTTCGAAATCTTCTCTCCCGAACAGAGTTTCAGACTTGTCTCCCTAAAGAACCAAAGTAAAATAATGCCTTGAATAAAGCGTAAAATAATGCCTAGAATAATGCGTAAATCAGGCGTGGCCTAAACATGTGGCTAAAAACCCTATTTATAAGTCTAAAACACGTTCTGGGCTTTCTTGTAAATAATAAAGTCTTCTGGGCCAAGTTGCAGACTCTTAAAACTTGTAAAAACGCGTGTTATCCCTTCCTGCAGTCGGTATCGATCGATACCAGCTGGTATCGGTCGATACCAGGACATTTCTGGTTTTTTGCCAAACTGGACTGTCTTCACGAAAACTGGCATAACTTTTGATCGCACCGTTGGAATGGCTTCAAACCACTTCCAAATGAAAGCTAATCCATTGATCTATCTCATGTCCAAATTTGAGCTCAATCCATCGGTGGGAACGTCTTCAACGAATGCCACAAAGCTCCAGAATGCTCTAAAAACTCCAATTAAGCTCCAAACATGCTAAAACCTGAAAAGACTCTAAAAGACTACGGAAACAATAGAAAGACTCGATAAAAAAGACTTATATCATGGTCTAAAACGGGTAAAAACCATGATATATCAGGATACTCTCAGGAACATGGGATCGATTACACAAAGGTGTATGCACCAGTGGCACGAATGGATACAATAAGAACCATTCTCTCAACTGCAGCACGAAAGGGTTGGGATATTCATCAGTTGGATGTCAAATCGGCGTTCCTCCATGGAGTACTTTTAGAAGACGTATACGTTCAGCAGCCAAAAGGATATGTGACCAAAGGAAAAGAAGACAAAGTTTTCAAGCTTCACAAAGCATTGTATGGCCTCAAGCAAGCCCCAAGAGCTTGGTTCAGCCGGATTGAAGAGTACTTCATCAAAGAGGGTTTTATGAAGTCTCAAAATGAAGAAACACTTTTCTTCAAGACAAGCGAATCTGGTAATATCCTAATGGTTAGTATATATGTTGATGATCTTATATATACTAGAGACAATGTTGGTATGATGTTGGAATTCAAACACTCGATGCAAAAAGAGTTTGATATGACAGATCTTGGGAAGATGAGATACTTCCTAGGAATTGAAGTGCTGCAGACAACAAAGGGAATTCACATATCGCAAGCCAAGTACGCTCTGGAGGTGTTGAAACGTTTTGGTATGGATGAGTGTAATGGAGTTAAAAATCCGATGGTTCCTGGAGTGAAGCTCAATCTAGATGAAGGAGGAGAACGTGTAGATGAGACTTTCTACAAACAAATAATAGGAAGTCTCATGTACATCACCACGACGAGGCCAGATTTGCAATTCTCTATGAGTTTACTAAGTCGTTTTATGGCTAAACCTACTCAGATGCATTTGCAAGCAGTGAAGAGAGTCCTAAGGTATCTAAGTGATACAATGGACTATGGGATATGGTACAAGAAAGAAGGAAATGGAGAAGTAGTGGCTTATACAGATAGCGACTTTGCTGGAGACATTGACAACAGAAAGAGCACGTCCGGCTACGTTTTCTTATTGAATGATGCAACAGTTGCTTGGTCTTCAAAGAAGCAACCAATCGTGACACTTTCAACCACGGAAGCAGAGTACGTTGCAGCATCAGCTTGTGCTTGTCAAGCCATTTGGTTCAAAAGAATTCTGGGAGAATTGGGTTACAATTTAGAAGGAAGCACCGTGATTTTGTGTGACAACACTTCAACGATTAAACTATCAAGAAATCCAGTTTTTCATGGGAGATGCAAACACAGTGGGGTTCATTTTCACTTCTTAAGAGACTTGGTTAATGAAGGTGAAATTTGTCTTGAGCATTGCGGGTCACAGGAGCAAGTAGCAGACATATTCACGAAGCCATTGAAGAGAGAAGCGTTTGAAATGTTGAGGAACAGGCTTGGAATGTGTTATGTTGCAGATAAGCTAAACTTGGTGAACCAAGTTTAGTTTAGGGAAGGTTTTGTTGGAGTTTAAGCTTTCAAATAAAGGAGCCGTTGGAGACGCTGCTTATTCAAGAGTTTGAAGAAGTCAAGGTAGTTAGTAGTGTTAAATAAAAGAACGATTATTTCGGTTCTGTATTAGTGGTTCTACTAAGTTGTTTCAGTCAATGCTTGTTGCTTAAGTTTAGGAATCAGTTTCTGATGTAAAAGGCTATATAAAGCCATCTTTGTTGAATGAATAAGATACGAAGTTTTCAGAATACGTTGTCTTAAGGAACTTTGATATTACAAAATCGATCTAAGTAAACCCAAAGTCATGAACATGATGATTGATGTTTGATTTTGCGATTTGGTTAGGAGGCAATATATTGTAATTCATCATGTTCCACCTTATGTTTCGTAATGAAAAAAAAAAGAATTTAATCTTATTTAGTAGTTTTAAACTTTTGAACGTATGAGTATTGACTTTGTGTTATTAGCTTATCAATTAGTTGTAGTTATTTGTATTCTTCAGCTCCAAAGAGTTTTAAGGATGTCCTTACCATGAGAACCAAGGTTCCTACCAATTTAAATGACATGTGAAGAGTAAAGATAAAGAGATTATATGCTCAGTTCATATTAATGGATCTCATCCATTTTCTTGCATGATGTCAAATTAAGTTAAAGTTTGAGACCTCGTAACTATATATTGAAAAGAATCGTAGTAGCATTTGTCTAAATATCTTGGAATCTTACAAAATGATTTTTTTTTTTTTTTGGTTACAAAGTGGATATATATGAACCCTAACAATAGACACTCAAGTAACAATCATGAACAGAAACAATCAGTTATGTGGTTAGAAATCTAGATGATTCTGAAAACATAAAAGTTTATGGAGAATTGTGAGATTGTAAGGAAATATTAGGGGTTAAAAGTAAATTAAGGTGTTGTCGTTTGAAATATTAAATAAAAAAATAAATGAAAAGAGTATATTGACCGAAAATAAGTGAGAGAAAATACAAAATACAAAAAGCTTAGGACCGGCACGTATATTACCTGAAATTCATCTCTGAGTCTCTCTCGTTCCTTCTTCATTTTCTCACAAACCGTCTCTCTCTCTATCCCTCTCGAGTCTCTTGCTTCTTCTGTCCTCTCTCTTGCTAGATCGATCTCTGGGATTTGAAGAACCTTTGTTTGATTTGGAGTTTGAGATCGTGCTTCCCTCTTTTAATGTTGAATCGGTTCATTTCCCGGATCTCGATGATCCTCGATTTTCTCAACCAAACTTGAACCAAAGGCCTTTCCATTTTCTCGCTCCTAGCTTAATTTCTTGTCGCCGCCATGTTCGAAGCTCATGTAAGCCCTCTTCTCATTGTTGTTAATCTTGGGTATTGCGACGAGTTCTTTACCGCCTATTTCAGTTTTACAAGTTATGTGTTTGGTTTAGTTCCATGTTGCGATGCTGGGTGATTGATTTGCTGGTCTCGTCGTATGGGAATGTGTTGGATTTCTCTATGGATTATGAAAATATCGATAACAAATTTGGGTTTTAAGCATCTGTGAGAGCAGCAATGGTAGCTGTTACTGGAGAACTAATTAGTTGAATAGTGGATTGACAATTATTACAGGAATGAGGATCATAACAATTCAGCTTGGTTCCTTTTAATGACTTTCTAAGTTAGTGACTTGGACGGTTTCAGTAACAATTTCTGCAATTCTAGTGATATGTTCTGCAGGAGTTCTTTGCTCTTAGATAGTTTTTTTTTTTCAAAATTAGTTTCATGTCTACCTTAAGTAATTGAATGAAGTATCTAAAAATTGCGACTCCGTATTCAGGTACTGCATCTGCTTCGGAGGTATTTGGGTGAATATGTGCATGGGCTCTCTACAGAGGCTCTGAGAATTAGTGTCTGGAAAGGTTGGATTTTCTTTTATGTTAAAATATTTATATAGGGCGTACTGAATAGTCTTGTGTGCAAGGACTGCTCATTATTTATGAAAAATGACATTTGTAGAGATGTAATCCCTTGGCTGTCTAGTCAGTTGTTGTTTTTGATGTTGGGTTTTCTTGCTTTTCAGGTGATGTTGTTCTTAAAGATTTGAAGTTAAAGGCGGAGGCTCTAAATTCACTGAAACTTCCAGTAGCTGTCAAATCCGGTTTTGTTGGAACCATCACTTTGAAGGTTGCTAATTTTTTTTCTCTTTTTGATGATTTTCCTCCAGACCACTGTTTATGTTCCTTTTTTTTCTCAAAAGTTTACCTACTTGAGCTGTCGAGAACTTTCTGCTGCATTGGTAATCCTTGCCAGAGTTACTTGCAACGTCTTTCTTTCCATACTAATTCCGATCTATGTAAGAGTCATTTAAGGATTTTGAGAGAGGAAAAACCACTTAGTGATTACATAGCTGTAAATGCTTACATGCCAGAACTGTTTGCTTGTGTGATGCTCTCATGTATGATGTACAATAGCAGTGCTGGAAATCGATTTCAGTTTAGATTATGACGAACATGTTGGTTGGTGATAGTGATCAGAGTGGAAATTTTAGGTCATTGTTTATAAATTCCGAGGTACATAGTTACATGTTTAGTTGGATAACGCGTGAACGTTAAAAATGAAATTGATATGCATGTGATTCTGTTTGTTGCATATATTGAAGCTTTTGATACAAAGTCAAACTCATGGAGATTGCAAGTCAGGGTGATACCCTGATTTCTGAACTTGGAGTTGAATTAAATGCAGCAAACACTACTTTTGTAATTATGGCTAGGTATCAAATCTGAAATTTGAAAGTGACTCATACGAACCTTTGTTTTAGGTCCCTTGGAAAAGTCTGGGGAAAGAGCCAGTCATTGTTCTGATCGACCGTGTCTTCGTTCTTGCATATCCTGCCCCTGATGACCGAACACTTAAGGTATTCTGGTGGAATTTTTATTTCTGTTTGCTTTTCACCTTTAAGCTTTTCACTTGGTTGGTACTGAATTTGCTTACACTAATTAAATACTAGGAGGAAGACAGGGAGAAGCTTCTAGAAACCAAGCTTCAGCAGATCGAGGTACTTAATATGTCTGGCGGATGCTGCTTCATGGATACTTCTATATATGATTGTTACATGATACTTGGATTTTCATTTTCATCCACAAGAGAAAGGTTGATTTTATTCCGAGTTATCATTTTCGTGTCTGTTACATATAGGAGGCAGAAACAGCAACTCTTGAAGCAAGGGCAAAATCCAAGCTGGGAAGTGTATGTCTCTAAACTTGAAAACTTAACTTTTAGTTATCTTCTAACTTTTCTTCAGGGGGTATCTGTTCAAGTGACGCTGGAACTTTCCTAATCAGATTGGAGGATAACTTATAATCTTTTACAAAGGATATATGCAGTCCTTTCTAATTACTAGATTAAAAAAAACTCTCATACACTAAGCATGTTATAACTTATAGCTCTTTTATGGTTGGTTCTTTTCAGCCTCCACCAGGAAATTCATGGCTAGGTTCGCTTATTGCTACAATTATTGGTAATCTGAAAGTATCCATCAGCAATGTACATATTAGATACGAGGATTCTACCAGGTTTGTGGCTGTTTGCCTTTTTGGTTCTGTTTTCCCTTCTGATTTTGTGGCCGTATCTAGGTTTTGTGCTCAATTTTAGCGCCTTTGTTTGTTGGTGTTTTTTGGAGACAACTTGTTATCTTTTTCTTATTTCAACAATATTTTCTCTAGTAATCCAGGGCACCCCTTTGCTGCGGGCATCACCTTGGCCAAGCTCGCAGCTGTTACAATGGATGAAGAAGGAAATGAGACCTTTGACACAAGTGGCGCTTTGGATAAACTGCGTAAGGTGAACTTCCTATTTCTTTCCTATCGTTTCTCAATTGGGGGAAGTAGTTGAAAAGTTGCCAAAAAGCATCGTGTTTCGAAGTAGATGTGTTTTGGACTATAAACAGCTATGATTCCATTGGGACGTTTGAGTTCTCTTGCAGTTCATATTGGAATACAAATCTAGTTTTCCCATTTCTTAAGATATCTTTTGACTGCGATTATGAAGGTCAAGGGCTCTTCTCTCAGAGGTTTCAAATACAATAAAACATTGATTGGGCTTTTAAAAGGAAATATTATTTGTTTTTTTTCTGCCATAAACGTCATGGATAAATGACATAGCAGTTTCAGAAATACTTCTAGGCTCTTATACCATAATAAGTTAAGAGTTTAAACAACCCTTTTATTTGTATTTTTTGTATCTCTTCGATAAGTTAATTTTTCTAATGTTTTGTTTCCCTTTCTTTTGCTGTGTTCGTTTTGAATGATAGTTATAGTTTAAGCTAATTAATGATATGCTGAGATTTCAACTGAAATGGACTTTGTTATGAGGTCTGTTGATTGAATATCTGAAGTGTGATAAATGATGATGATGGTACTTATTGACCTGAATCAAAAACCTTTATGTTGACACATGGTCTCTGTAACAGTCATTGCATCTTGAGAGGCTTGCTCTGTATCATGATTCTAATAGCTTTCCCTGGGAAATAGAGAAGCAATGGGATGATATTACACCTGAGGAATGGGTTGAGGTTTGTTCATACATACTTTTTTCTTGGTGATTATGTTGTGTTTTTTGAGTGTTATGTATATAACTTTTGACTGACTTCCTTCAGATGTTTGAAGATGGCATAAAAGAGCAGACCGAGCATAAAATAAAGTCGAAATGGGCCTTGAATCGTCATTATCTATTGTCCCCTATCAATGGATCTCTTAAATATCACCGGTTAGGAAATCAAGAGAGAAATAATCCAGAGATTCCCTTTGAAAGGGCATCAGTTATCCTTAATGATGTTAATGTGACTATCACAGAGGTACCACTTTCTGTACTTGATATAGTTGGTGTGTTTTTTTTCTTGGGGACGTGTTCGTCATTTTCTTCCAGGGTTAGCAGTAAATTTTTCCTGTGGGTTCTGATTTCTTCTTTCTATATTTCAACTATCTGAGACCCATTAGAGGTTAATATTGCATCTGCTGGACTTAACTCTCTTGTATTTTTTTTTCTTTACCCTTCTTCTTAACAGGAGCAATATCATGATTGGATAAAGCTAGTTGAAGTTGTTTCCAGATACAAAACATATATAGAGATTTCACATTTAAGGCCCATGGTTCCTGTTTCAGAGGCTCCACGTTTGTGGTGGCGGTTTGCTGCTCAAGCTAGTTTGCAACAAAAGAGATTATGGTACATGTTTTGTTTCATTTTACTTTCTCTCATGAAGGTTTACTGACATAATAGGGAAAGATACAGCAATTTTTGGCAAAGCAGTTTGGTTAGTTTTGAGCATCTTCTGATAAAGTATAACTGCGCTTGATCAGTGGAATAATTTTGTATTTTGATCTGATTTTTGCATATATTCACCCCATTTCAGCTATCGATTTTCTTGGGATAGCATTCACCATCTTTGCCAGTTACGTCGGCGCTATATTCAGCTGTATGCCAATTTTCTGCAGCAGTCATCAGATGCTAATTACCCAGAGATGAGAGAAATCGAGAAGGACCTTGATTCGAAAGTGATTCTTTTGTGGAGGTAATAATCATATCCCAACATTTTGAGTGGAAATCATGTGGTTTATTAACTTGATCAAATCCCACCTTCTGATGCATACCACTGGAATTCCATTCTGCTGACACTTGATCTCTGGATTTATTTAAGAAGTTCACATGAACATGGTTAAGTTTCTATTATACTGAAGTACATTCCACTCTTAGAAATCAGCCTTATGTTTTCTTAGTGGTTAAGTTAGCTATTGCCTATGTCGTAGTCGCAGGTTGTAGGGGCAGTTAAGCACGCTTCTATGTGCTGATGTAGTTGTTTGGCACTGCCCTTGTCCAGTCTCTTTGTCAGTTGTATAATTTAGACATTTTTTCCGTTCTGATGTTATTCTACCTTATTAACATAGAATACATTTTTCTCTTTGTGCTCCTATTTTGTTCTTCAACTAATGCTCAAGCTTGGTGAAAGACATACCAGCTGATTTCTAATCATCAAATTATTGAAGTTGTGTGGTTTGGATTGCCCTGTAGACTGACTGCCACTTTTTTCCCGGCAATAATTTATGTGCTTGTCCAATACCTGGATTGATGAAAATCTACTTAAAGATTTGATAACATGCTTGATTACATCTAGTGTTATCATACCACTTTTTGCTCGTAGGATGTTCAAGCTCTGCCATTCTTCCTTTCCATTTTAATTATGAATTCTCAAAGTCATTGTTCTGCCTATGTGCTTTTTTCTCCTTCCGACTTATCTATCATGTATTTTATTGTATTGCCATCATAGGTTGCTTGCACATGCAAAGGTAGAATCTGTAAAGTCAAAAGAAGCAGCTGAGCAGAGAAAGCTGAAAAAGGGTGGTTGGTTCTCATTCAAATGGTCAGTGGGTTAGCTGCTTCCTTCTAAATATATTTTTCTTGCTTTTTGGCTGTTCAGTTTCTGTTTCCTGTCGTAGCCATGAATGCAACGTCACTGGTGGAAACCATTTTTCTAACTTTTGTGGCTACCATATCCATGAAGGCGGACAGAAGCTGAAGATGATCCTGAGGTCGATAGTGTGGCTGACAGAGCAAAATTGATGGAGGAAGGATTGACTAAAGAAGAATGGAAGGCCATAAATAAGTTACTGAGTCATCAGCCAGATGAAGAGATGAATTTGTATTCAGGAAAAGACATGCAGAATATGACTCACTTTCTTGTAACTGTATCAATTGGTCAAGGTGCGGCTAGGATTGTTGATATAAATCAGACTGAGGTGCTGTGTGGTAGGTTTGAGCAGCTCGATGTCACGACCAAGTTCAGATATCGAAGTACTCAGTGTGATGTATCACTGAGGTTCTATGGCTTATCTGCACCAGAAGGTTCACTAGCGCAGGTTTGTTTTCGATTTCCACCTAATGACCTGGGTCAGCAATCTCTTTGATAATATTATATATCCCTGCGTATAAAATGAAGTTTAACCTCCTCCTTCCCCTCTCTGTTTCATGCTTGGCTTTGCAGAGTGTATCCAGTGAGAGAAAGACAAATGCCTTGATGGCTAGTTTTGTGAACGCACCAATTGGAGAGAACATTGATTGGAGGCTATCAGCCACAATATCCCCTTGTCATGCTACGGTAATCTCTTCAGATATGTATGCTCTTGAAACATGGACATTTAAGATCTGCATAATGATCGCATAACTGTAAGATACGTCCAGAGAATAGCAGCATCTATCTAATATATAGTTGGTAGCATTAAAAAGTATGGATTCCTGGATATTGGGGATTGTCAATTGTCAGGACCTTACAGAGTGTATTTGGAATTTAAATCTCCTGTATGCTGCTTGCTTCCCTTTTGGAAATTATGGAGGTAGAAGGCCATAGGTTGTTAAATTTTCTTTGAAATTAAGAATTACTTGTAACTCTCATGGTCCTATGTTTTTCTAAGTTTGGAATTCAGTTGTAGAGACAAAATAAAGTCTATCTGGTATGCAAGTTTAACCAACTACGAAAGTTTTACTGTTTCAAATCCGGCTGCTACCAACTAACTCTCCATTCAGAATAGATAATTTTTTTCCCCGGAGTAGATAACTTGGTGCTTGAAGATAGGAAGAGTCGTTTTCTTCAATCTTGTTTGATTTTGACGCCAAGATTGTTTGAATTACGTAGCTAAGATTGTTTGATCTCCTAGAATATTTGAATTGACTTAGTTCGATGCTTTTATGTTATTTCATTTTATTCTGGCTTGATTTTTTTCTGCATAATAGATCCACCTTGCCCCCATTTAATTTTGTTGTTTTGTCTTTTTATCTGGTACCACTGCTTTGAGTTTAATTGGAGGTTTTATGTATTTGCAGATCTGGACTGAAAGTTATGATCGTGTACTGGAGTTTGTGAAGCGAAGTAATGCAGTTAGCCCTATTGTTGCACTGGAAACTGCTGCGGTTCTTCAGGTATTGGTGTAATGCTCAGTAGCACTTTTCTTACTCTTAAGTCTTACCTGCTTCTTACATAGAGTTTTATTGCTTATATTGTCATGGTGAAAAATAAGACATGTCAGATCCTTCGAGGTTGATCATTCATGGATTTATGTACGTTTAATTTCCTGCATTCTTCTAGGCCATAGCATTTTATTTTGTTTTCACTGTTAATTACAGATGAAACTAGAGGAAGTGACTCGACGGGCTCAAGAGCAACTTCAAATAGTACTGGAGGAGCAAAGCAGGTTAGAACAGTTAAAGTGGACTTTATATAGCATTCTTTTTGTCTGTGTCCATATAATCAGAATCGGACCCTTTGGTAGTCACTAAAGTGGAATGTTTGTTGCATGGAACAAAAGCTTTTGTCCTTGTAGTCTGTTGGAAATTAGATTAATTATTCATATAATTTTTTACAAGTAGCGTAATTTTCCCCGGCTTTGATTTGTCCTTTATTCTTTGCGTTTGGTTTCTCAGATTTGCTCTCGACATTGATCTTGATGCTCCAAAGGTGAGAATTCCTTTGAGGGCTTCAGGATCGTCCAAGTGCAATAGTCATTTCCTTTTGGATTTTGGTAATTTTACTTTAACCACCATGGTAAGTTTCCAGACTAGCTCTTCGAGTTTACTAGTGTTTCCTTTCTATTTTCTTATATTTCTTGTACAATTGCAGGATACTCGGTCTGAGGAGCAAAGGCAAAACTTATATTCCCGTTTCTGCATTTCGGGAAGAGATATTGCTGCTTTCTTTACAGACTGTGGATCTGACAACCAAGGTTGCAGTTTACTCATGGAAGATTTCACTAATCAGCCAATTCTGTCTCCCATTCTAGAGAAAGCGGATAATGTTTATTCCCTTATCGATAGGTGTGGAATGGCAGTTATTGTTGATCAGGTATTACCTTGTGATATATCATTTTTAAGAGTCAATTGCTACAATGAGGCATTTCTACTTGACACGGATTTATTTCTTGTTAAAGATCAAAGTACCTCACCCAAGTTACCCATCCACTAGAATTTCCATCCAAGTGCCAAATATTGGTGTTCATTTCTCGCCAACAAGATATATGCGGATCATGCAATTGTTCGATATATTGTATGGTGCTATGAAAACCTACAGTCAAGCTCCTGTTGATCATATCCCAGATGGAATCCAACCTTGGAGTCCTGCAGATCTTGCTAGTGATGCTAGAATCTTAGTTTGGAAGGTATGTATTACGATATATATGTACTTTGCAAGCTTGGTTGATCTGTATTAGCGTTGATTTTATGAATCTACTTTTTCAGGGAATTGGCAACACCGTTGCTACTTGGCAATCTTGTCGCCTTGTTCTATCTGGTTTATATCTGTATATATTTGAATCAGAGAGGTCACTTGATTATCAACGTTATTTATGGTTTGTGCTATTTTCATTCATTATTTTCGTTCACGTATTTTCTTTCTCTCTCTCACCTTCTCTTTACTTTCAAGTACTCTTTTCTACTACAAAGACTTTTTCATGTGTTAAAAAAAGACGTTTAAACTATAAAATCGTATGTGCAGCATGGCTGGCAGGCAAGTATTTGAGGTTCCACCCGCAAATGTTGGTGGTTCCCCATACTGTCTTGCTGTCGGTATAAGGGGAACAGATCTTAAAAAGGTACACTAAGCTGCGTTATTGTAAATGATAAGATTGATATTAGAACCTAAAAATTTGTAAGTTGTCTAGGGAATATAATCTACTCTCTTGGTGAATTGGTTATGTGTGCTAAATCTTGGAATGGCTACCTACCTGAACAATAAGATGATACATATTGTTATGATTCTCTGGATTTTACTTTTATTGAAGTTGCTTTCGACGTTATACTGGAGCAAAAGCCAGCTCACATATATTTCTTTACAACCTCACTTGTGGTATATTCATTTCTGTTTATCTGATGGATCTTATGCATTTTTCAGGCCCTGGAATCTTCTAGCACCTGGATCATAGAATTTCAGGGGGAGGAGAAGGCAGCTTGGCTGAGAGGACTGGTCCAAGCCACCTATCAAGCTTCTGTATGTCTATAAAATATCCTTTTCTCTGGGGTTCTTACTGCAATGGTCGTCCTTGGTTAATGCTGAACAATCTTTTCCTTTTGTAGGCCCCTCTGTCGGGGGATGTATTTGGTCAAACGAGTGATGGTGATGGTGACTTCTATGAACCTAAGACCAGGAATATGAAAGCTGCTGATCTTGTTATTACTGGTGCTTTGGTTGAGACGAAGTTGTACTTGTATGGAAAGGTTAGCTGTGATCAGCTTTCTACATCTTTTTATACGTTGGCTATTTGTATGCCATGCCATATTGATGAGGAACTTTCTTAGGTTCTTGACAATCCATTTAGATTCTGTGAAAGCAAATTCTCCTGTATTTTACTTGACTTTTTAAATCCTATATATCCCGCAGATCAAGGATGAATGTGATGAGCAGGTTGAAGAGGTTCTGCTTGTTAAAGTTCTTGCTTCCGGAGGAAAGGTTTGTGTATGTTGGACATATTTCATTTCATTATGTTTTGGGGTAGTGAGTTATATGCGTGTGTTTTGTGCCGTGGGTAGTAAGGAGAGAAGGGGAAAAGGACTAGGCCTGATGGGTGTGCGAAACTTAGACAATCTAAACTCATAATATTTGGGTTCTGGTTAAAATGATATAATTTAATTAAGTTTGGCTAAGTTATTGATGATGAGATACTACCAACAGAGCCACAGTATTGTTGATTAAGGATTAGTTAATGATAAATTTCTTTGCGTATTGTTTGCTAAATCATGTTGCATATCTTAGGAGTACCATTTTTCAAGTTTTCTTTTGCTTGGATGTTTGCCTTTCGTGCACTTATAGGGTTCCCCTTCCTGATATGCCTTGTTTTTTTTTATCTAAGCTGTTTTAATTTCCTTGTGTTAGTTCTATACAATAGACTAGTTTGATAGATGCAGAATTATGTTTGCCTTGCAGGTGCACGTGATAAGTTCCGAGAGTGGTTTAACTGTTAGGACAAAGTTGCACTCTTTGAAAATCAAAGATGAACTTCAGCAGCAGCAGTCAGGAAGTGCTCAATATTTGGCTTACTCTGTTCTGAAGAACGAAGACATACAAGAATCATTAGGAACATATGATTCTTTTGACAAGGAGATGCCTGTAGGACATGCAGATGATGAAGATGCCTACACAGATGCTTTGCCAGAGTTTCTGTCTCCTACAGAACCAGGTACCCCCGATATGGATATGATTCAATGCAGCATGATGATTGACTCTGATGAACATGTGGGACTCGAGGATGCTGAAGGAATAGTTCATGAAAAAGATATATCTCAGGGAAAAGGTCATTGCGATGAGGTATTTTATGAGGTGCAGGGTGGGGAATTTTCTGATTTTGTATCAGTTGTTTTCTTGACGAGGAGCTCCAGTTCCCAAGATTATAATGGAATCGACACACAGGTATGTAATGTCAGACCATTGGAGGACATCTTAGTGCGGCAAATATTTCTTATCAGCTTTACTAAGTAAGCTCTGTTTGAAATCAATTCCAGATGAGCATTCGCATGTCAAAACTGGAGTTCTTTTGCAGCAGACCAACTGTAGTTGCTCTAATTGGTTTTGGAATTGACTTGAGCACTGCATCATATATTGAAAATGATAAAGACGCCAACACTTTGGCATCTGAGAAATCTGATAGTGAGAAAGAAACAAATGATGAAAATGGACGCATTGAAGGCTTACTTGGATATGGCAAGGATCGTGTAGTGTTTTACCTGAACATGAATGTTGATAATGTGACTGTGTTTCTGAACAAGGAGGATGGTTCTCAGCTTGCGATGTTTGTGCAGGAACGATTTGTGTTGGACATTAAGGTAAAATATATTGGCCTGGGGCATCTTATTTGACGTATTTGATTTTGTTTTTAATTTTCTCTTAATCTTTTCCCTATGCAGTAGTACAAGAAAACCAAATTTGTTCATGATACTTTTGTAAAAGTTATTTGTAGTTGGTCCTCTAGTTAAATGTTTAATCACAGAGAATCAGTTTAATCACAGAGAATCACAGAGAATCAGTTTTAGTTAACTAGTTTTGGCTAAATTTGTTAATTTTTCAAGGTTCACCCGAGCTCTCTTTCAATAGAAGGGACTCTGGGAAATTTCAAACTCTGTGACAAGTCGTTAGACTCTGGAAACTGTTGGAGTTGGCTCTGTGACATACGTGATCCTGGTCTTGAGTCTCTTATCAAGGTATTGCATATTATTTATAAATTTCTGACGGTTTTATTCCTGTTTCTGTGATAACGTGGATTCTTGTTGGAAGTGGTTGTACATCTGCTTAGTTATTGTTTTACTCTGCAGTTCAAATTCAGTTCATATAGTGCTGGAGATGACGACTATGAAGGATATGATTATAGCTTATCCGGTAAACTATCGGCTGTTCGCATTGTATTCCTCTACAGATTTGTTCAAGAGGTATCATGATCACTGAACCTGCCTCTTACCTTATTGATTAGAAATGCAACCGAAACTTATACAGATGCTTTTCTTTGGACATCATTTTATTGTGGTACAACCCAATGAAATGGTTTTCAGGTAACAGCGTACTTCATGGGACTTGCCACTCCTCATACTGAAGAAGTCATTAAACTTGTTGACAAAGTTGGAGGCTTTGAGTGGCTGATCCAGAAAGATGAAATGGATGGTGCTACTGCACTGAAACTGGATCTTTCATTAGACACTCCAATAATTGTTGTCCCTAGAGATTCTCTAAGCAAAGAGTAAGTAGAAATATTGTGTGGTAACAAATACTTATTTAAGTTTTCATGGCCCTCTAGCGCTTTTGACACCTTCTAGGTATATCAATTATTGCAGTCTAATAGTTGCCATCAAAATAGATTACTTAAAGACTTTGTAAGCTTAAGATCTGCAACATGTTACTAAATTTTTGCTGAACCTCCAGAAGTTGTACCTCAACTTTTTCTCTGAATCTTGGTAAAATCTCAAAACACTTCTATTTCCTGCAGTTATATTCAACTTGACCTTGGTCAGCTGGAGGTATCAAATGAAATAAGTTGGCATGGGTGTCCGGAGAAAGATCCAAGTGCTGTGCGTGTAGATGTTCTTCACGCGAAGGTACATAATATTGAACACTTGTATTTTAACGTGCGGAAAAATAATCTTGCCTGATGATTATCTCTAATGTTTTTTTTTTTTTTTTGTAAAGATTCTTGGACTAAATATGTCAGTAGGCATAAATGGTTCAATTGGTAAACCAATGATACGTGAAGGCCAGGGATTGGACATCTTTGTCCGGCGCAGCCTAAGAGATGTTTTTAAAAAAGTCCCGACACTTTCGGTTGAGGTCAAGGTACGTGTTTACTTATTCGCTATGTTTTTACGTACTTATATATGCGTTGGGTGTCAAGAACCTAGAATTTGAACAAAGTAAGTTTGTTTGTTGTCTTTGCTTCTTGATATTGCTAGACTAGGGATAACTATACTTATAAACGTTAACTATATTTTAAGGATTCCCCTTGCTATCTGAGACCAAAGATGGAATAATCAAATTTTAATATTAATCATTGTCTTCCAGGCAAGCTTGAAAATGGGGGTCATCTTACAGCGTCTTTGTTTTTGCTTATCATAAATACTATGAATAAACTTGTTACATTCTCTTTCCTATTGGTATCAGTAGTCACTAATAGGACTAATTATTTCTTTTTTAGGACTAATTATTTCTCAAAATTTGCTGAGCAGATTGATTTCTTGCATGCTGTGATATCTGACAAAGAATATGATATTATTGTAAGTTGCACATCCATGAATTTGTTTGAGGAGCCAAAGCTACCTCCAGATTTCCGTGGTAGCAGTTCTGGTCCCAAAGCTAAAATGCGTCTGTTGGCTGACAAAGTTAACTTGAATAGTCAGATGATTATGTCACGTACAGTTACCGTACTGGCTGTTGATATCAATTATGCTCTTCTCGAGTTACGTAATTGTGTTAATGAAGAGTCACCATTAGCTCATGTTGCGGTATGTGCTTCTGAGCCTGTTCTTCTATTTCCTTGTACACTTTGTCCTCTAGGAACTATATCAGATATCTAAGATACCAATTTGTTATTCACAGCTTGAAGGATTATGGGTATCCTACAGAATGACGTCACTATCTGAGACAGACTTGTATGTGTCAGTTCCTAAAGTTTCTGTTCTTGATATCCGTCCTAACACAAAGCCTGAAATGCGATTGATGCTTGGCTCATCGGTCGATGCTTCCAAGCAAGCTTCTTCTGGATCTTTTCCCTTTTCTCTTAATAAGGGAAGCTTTAAGCGAGTCAACTCTAGGGCTGATCTTGATTTTGATGCACCATGTTCAACAATGTTGCTGATGGATTATAGATGGCGAGCATCGTCCCAGTCATGTGTTTTGCGGGTTCAACAACCTCGTATCCTTGCTGTTCCTGACTTCCTTCTTGCGGTTGGTGAATTTTTTGTTCCAGCTTTGCGTGCAATAACAGGAAGAGACGAAACATTAGATCCAACAAATGATCCAATCACCAGAAGTCGTGGCATAGTTCTCTCTGAGCCTCTCTATAAACAAACAGAAGATGTTGTGTACTTGTCCCCGTGTAAACAGTTAGTAGCAGATTCACTGGGCATTGATGAGTATACTTATGATGGATGCGGAAAGGTAATCTCGTTGAGTGAGCAAGGAGAGAAGGATTTCAACATAGGAAGATTCGAACCCATCATAATCGTTGGACATGGAAAGAATCTGCGGTTTGTCAATGTGAAAATCAAGGTTGAGCTCTTCTTTTAATCAGTTTAATATTATATTTTGTAATTCACATATACGCATGGCATGCTTAGTGTAAAGTTCTATACATTAATACATTTTCCAAGCGCTTATAGCGTGAAGAGGAGAAGGAACTTTCTTGTTATAATCATTGCTCCACACTCCCCTTTTCTAAGATTCTTGATTTATGCTAGCTTTTTATTTTCTCTTTTTTTTCCTTCTATGTGGCAGAATGGTACGCTTCTGAGCAAGTGCATTTACTTGAGTAATGATAGTAGCTGTTTATTTTCTCCGGAAGATGGTGTTGACATCTCAATGTTAGATAACGTCTCATCTAATCCTGAGAAGGTGCTTAGCAATGTGCACAAATCATCAGATGTTTCAGGCACTTGTCTATATGATTCGAAGTCTGGTCAGAGTTTTACCTTTGAAGCTCAGGTAGGTTAACTTGAGGTTTTTGTTATTCACTGGTTTATTTAAGTTTTGTGAGCCTGCTTTATAGTATTCTTTTTTTTTCTTTCTGTTTAACCGAAAACTAATAAATGATACATGGTTTCTCTCTTTACTTGTTACCTTATTTTATAAATCATTATTCCCTAATTTTGGTGTTTTTTTCTTTTTTTTTTTTCTTTGACTCATAACATTTGGTTACATATAGGTCACTTCCTCAACCTTCTTCCAATAATCTTCCACAAGGCTATCTGATTATTGAAACCAGAACTCTTGTCTTGCTTTATTTATTAAATTCATAGCTTTTATTTGTGCAGGTTGTTTCTCCTGAGTTCACATTCTTTGATGGTACAAAATCATCTCTGGATGACTCCTCTGCTGTAGAAAAGCTTTTGCGAGTGAAATTGGATTTTAATTTTATGTAAGTGCAGCGTTCTCTAAACCATAGGATAAAGGATTTAAGTCTATCAATATTTTGTCATACATCAAAGTTCTAAGCAGTTAAGTTTGAGCGCAACAACCCATTATTTCCACAGACATAAATATGATTGCCTGATTACTTTTCTCTATGCCTGTATAAGGAAATGATTCTACTAGAGTAACACCCTTCTGACCTCCACTACATCCTGCTCATGAAAATGAAAACAAGCTGTTTTCTTTACTATTTTGCGTAATCTATCTTAAGTTTTATGCTACGTTGTTGATGTAATTTTGCTCTTGTTTCAACAGGTATGCCTCAAAAGAAAATGATATCTGGGTCCGAGCCTTGCTAAAGAACCTGGTGGTTGAAACTGGTTCTGGTCTTATCATTCTTGATCCGGTGGATATCTCCGGGGGATACACTTCTGTCAAAGAGAAAGCAAATATGTCCTTAACCTCCAGTGACATATACATGCACCTTTCTTTGAGTGCTCTTTCTCTCTTACTGAATCTGCAGAGCCAAGTAACTGGAGCTTTACAATCTGGAAACGCTATTCCTTTAGCTTCATGCACCAATTTCCACAGGATTTGGGTTTCACCGAAAGGTATGGCATCAGTAAGTTATGTGGCATGGTTTAACCATAAAGCTGTTTAATTTTTTGGTCTAGCCACATGGTCTATCTTCTGTAGCAACTGTATCAGATTATTACCCTGTTGATTAATTCGTTTTGGGGATGGTGTGCAGAAAATGGACCCAGGAACAACCTCACAATTTGGAGGCCGCAGGCTCCTTCAAACTATGTCATTTTGGGAGACTGTGTGACGTCAAGGTAATATATAATTAGTGGCTCATCTGGTTACATGTATATCTTGTTGTTATGTATCTTTTGCTTTAATAATTTTATCCCTACAACAAAGCTAACTATGGTTATAGTCCTTTCTTTCCGTCTACTATTCACAAATTTTTTCTTAAAGGACTTTATGGCCTTGAATGGTGGTAGATTTTGAAGTTGTTTCTGGTTTTAGTTTTTCCAAAAATCTACCTTATAGCCAATCAAGATTATGAGAAAAGTAGTTTTCCTATAGAAACAGGGAATCTAGGTTTTGATAGTTTTTGTCAATTTTCAAAGAAAATCTAAAATCTATATTTCATTGGTTTTTCACCTTTTTAACATAACTTGGATTTTTTTTACAATTTTTAATTTTAAAAAATTTTTTAAATACAAAATCTATAAACGATAACCAAAATCTAAAATCCAAAAACCAAAAACTATAATCCAAAAACCATTAAAAAACTTGCAAACATTCATGGCCTATGTTTTATCATGACTTATCTATTCAGACTCATTAGTAGCATTGAACTGTGTCTATTAAATTCATATCAAACCATTTCCGTAACAGAAGTAAGTAAGCACTTGTCATATTAGACTCGTTTAGGTTTACGGGTAGTTGGGTGTAACATGTTGGTGCCAGTGCTTACAACTATCTAACTAGAGTTTGGTCCAGTGTACAGATGTTTTATTCTTTTCTTTTTTTTTCACAAAGTGTAAATCTACATTATTTCATTAATCCCCTTAAGATTTTCCTTACAGGGCAATTCCTCCTACACAAGCAGTAATGGCAGTAAGTAATACATACGGGCGTGTGAGGAAGCCGATTGGGTTTAATTGTATTGGCCTGTTCTCTGTTATTCAAGGTTTAGAAGGGGCTGGTGCTCAACATTCTTATGATAGCAATGAGTGTTCCCTCTGGATGCCTGTAGCTCCTGCAGGGTACACTGCTATGGGTTGTGTTGCAAATTTAGGAAGTGAGCCACCACCTGATCACATTGTTTATTGTCTAAGGTCTGACCTTGTGTCTTCCAGCAGTTTCTCTGAGTGCATATACAGCTTGCCCTCCAGTTCATTGTTTGAGTCTGGATTCAGCATGTGGCGTGCTGATAATGTTCTTGGATCATTCTATGCTCACACTTCAACTGCAGAACCTTCCAAACAATATAGCTCTGGCCTCAGTCATTGTCTTCTTTGGAATCCCCTTCAGTCGAAGATATCTCCATCCTCTGACCCATCATCGACGAGTGAATCTCGGAGCGAGCAAACAAGTGATCAGACTGGAAATTCATCAGGATGGGACATTCTCAGGTCAATTTCTAAGGCAACTAGTTATCATGTTTCAACTCCTAATTTTGAAAGAATTTGGTGGGACAAGGGTGGTGATCTTCGTAGACCTGTCTCAATATGGAGGCCGATACCACGTCCTGGTTTTGCAATATTGGGTGATAGCATAACTGAAGGGTTAGTAAATGTTTAACTTTTACTTTGTCTCTATATTATCTAGTGTGAAGGGACTGCTTTCTTATACAAATGTTGTTACCTTTGAGTTCTTCTCTCATTAGATTGGAGCCACCTGCACTGGGAATACTCTTCAAAGCAGATGACTCTGAGATTGCTGCAAAACCTGTGCAGTTCACTAAAGTCGCACATATTGTGGGGAAAGGTTTAGATGAAGTTTTCTGCTGGTTTCCTGTTGCACCTCCTGGTTATGTTTCACTAGGATGTGTTCTTTCTAAATTTGATGAGGCACCACGTGTGGATACATTTTGTTGTCCAAGGATTGATCTTGTTAATCAGGCCAACATTTTTGAAGCTTCTGTCACGAGATCTTCAAGTTCAAAGTCTTCTCAATGCTGGAGCATTTGGAAAGTTGACAATCAGGTTAGACAACCCATTTCATTTTTATGCTGTCTCTTTTCTTTGAAGGCTCCCATTTAATATTTAACCGTGAAATAGCTACCATCCATTATTATTTAGCTTAAACTACCCACAAAGTGATAGCTGCTGATACCTTGTGTAGGCATGCACTTTTCTTGCACGTTCTGATCTTAAAAGGCCTCCAAGTCGGTTGGCTTTTGCTGTTGGAGAATCTGTAAAGCCGAAGACGCAGGATAATGTAAACGCAGAAATCAAGCTGAGATGTTTCTCCCTGACACTTCTAGATGGTTTACATGGAATGGTATGTTATATGGTCAAAGTTATTAGCCGAATTTTTGGAACCCAGTGTTGACATCTTGATCCTATTCTGAATTCTTTCAGATGACTCCTCTCTTTGATACAACTGTCACCAATATCAAGCTAGCAACTCATGGTCGTCCTGAGGCCATGAATGCAGTACTCATTTCCTCGATCGCTGCTTCAACATTTAACCCGCAGTTGGAAGCGTGGGAGCCGCTTCTGGAGCCATTTGATGGAATATTCAAGTAAAGACAGCAATGCTTTTTTTTTTCTTTTCTGATGTGACTACTGGAAATAAACCTGCATTATTATAGTATTTGGAATAATATTTGTATTTCTCACTTTCACTTTGTAGGTTGGAAACATATGATACTGCTTTGAACCAATCATCAAAGCCAGGAAAACGGCTGCGAATTGCTGCTACTAACATTTTGAACATAAATGTTAGTGCTGCAAACCTTGAAACTTTTGGCGATGCCGTTGTTTCCTGGAGAAGGCAATTAGAACTTGAAGAAAGAGCGGCCAAAATGAAAGAAGTAAAGTATTCTTT
This sequence comes from Crucihimalaya himalaica, assembly GCA_004349715.1. Taxonomy (NCBI): domain Eukaryota; kingdom Viridiplantae; phylum Streptophyta; class Magnoliopsida; order Brassicales; family Brassicaceae; genus Crucihimalaya; species Crucihimalaya himalaica. The sequence goes on along the minus strand of SMJT01000054.1, from coordinate 1,189,370 downwards.
ATTCTTTTTTTGTGAAGTATAAATTTTCGTAATTTCTTGCTTACTAATCTGCTGTGGTACAGGAATCAGCTGTCTCTCGTGAGAGTGGGGGTCTTTCATCTTTTTCAGCTCTTGACGAAGATGATTTTCAGACCATTGTGGTAGAGAATAAACTTGGCTGTGACATATATCTGAAAAAGCTAGAGGAGAATTCGGATGTAGTCGTAAAATTGTGTCACAACGATAACACTTCTGTCTGGGTTCCACCTCCAAGGTTCTCCAATAGGTTAAATGTTGCAGACAGTTCTAGAGAAGCACGCAATTACATGACTGTACAGATTCTTGAGGCTAAGGTTTCTATACAAGTATTTAGACATCATTTGAAATATTTACAGTGGTCTGTTAGAAATTTTATGGTTAAGATGGCACTTTCAATTTTTTGTGCAGGGTTTGCATATCATTGATGATGGTAACAGTCACAGTTTCTTTTGCACCCTACGCCTCGTTGTTGATAGTCAGGGTGCAGAACCACAAAAGCTTTTTCCTCAAAGTGCTAGGACAAAGTGCGTGAAGCCTTCCACTGCAATTGTCAACGACTTGATAGAGTGCACATCCAAGTGGAATGAACTTTTTATTTTTGAAATTCCAAGGAAGGTAGTAAGTACATAAGGAGCAGTTAAAATTATGCTTCCTTTGTTCATATTCTCTGTTCCTTCAAATATGCCGTTTACATTATATTGGAATCGTATATCAAGCGTAGTTGCTCTCCCAGTATTCATTCTGATTTAGATGGTTAGTGGTACAAGTTTGATTGGTATGTCTGTCTACAATATTCCTTTTTAAAGTGGAAACAGTTGTCATGATTTTGGAATTTATCTCATATGACTAACTCTTTTTTTTCTTCATTTGATTGTTATAGGGATTGGCCAGATTGGAGGTTGAGGTAACAAATCTTGCTGCTAAAGCTGGAAAAGGTTCAATCTTATTACTTCTTATATCTTTTTACTTTGACATGTTCAACAATCCTCTATGAATGTGTGATTTTGTTCTTTTTGAGACTGAATTGGCATTGTTTGTTTTTTCATTGAGTCCTTGGATTATCCACACCTGATACATGAATAAAGTACGACTGAACATGTTTCCAAGAGTTCAATGAGTTGAGATTGTACCAATGTTACATGATACTTAGCTATTGACTAATACAGGGGAGGTCGTCGGGTCTCTTTCGTTTCCTGTTGGACATGGGGAAAATACGCTTAGAAAGATAGCTTCAGTAAGGATGCTACATCATTCAAGTGATGCGGAGAATATAAGTTCCTATACGCTTCAGAGAAAGGTTAGTTGTTTTTCATTTATACTAGGGTGTGTTAACGTATATCTCAAGCTTTCATAACATACATTCTCAAATTCTCCATTTGATTCATGAAATAAAGAATGCTGAAGATAAACATGACAACGGGTGCTTGCTTATCTCAACATCTTACTTTGAGAAGACTACAACACCCAACACACTAAGAAATACAGAAAGTAAGGATTTTGTTGAGGGAGACACTGGTTTCTGGATTGGAGTTCGCCCTGATGACTCATGGCATAGCATTCGATCGCTGCTTCCGCTCTGTATTGCTCCGAAATCACTACAAAATGATTTTATTGCAATGGAAGTTTCTATGAGAAATGGAAGAAAGCACGCAACATTCAGATGTTTAGCTACAGTTGTAAATGATTCAGATGTCAATTTAGAGATATCCATATCTTCTGATCAGAATGTCTCTTCTGGAGCAAGCAATCACAATGCTTTGATTGCCTCTAGATCTTCATATGTTTTACCATGGGGATGTTTATCAAAGGATAATGAACAGTGCCTTCATGTCCGGCCAAGGCTTGAGAACCCTCATCATACTTATGCATGGGGTAGTTGCATCGCCGTGAGTTCTGGTTGTGGAAAAGATCAACCATTTGTTGATCAAGAGTTGCTTACCCGGCAGAATACTGTTAAGCAAAGCAGCAGGGCATCTGCATTTTCTTTGAAACTAAACCAGCTTGAGAAGAAGGATATGCTTTTCTGCTGCCAGCCTTCTACTGGGAGTAAGCCATTATGGCTCAGTGTAGGAGCAGATGCGTCAGTTCTTCATACAGACCTCAATACACCTGTTTATGATTGGAAAATTTCTATTAGTTCTCCTTTGAAGCTAGAAAATAGACTTCCCTGTCCAGTCAAATTCACAGTGTGGGAAAAGACGAGAGAAGGCACATATCTTGAGAGACAACATGGTGTAGTATCCTCAAGGAAGAGTGCTCACGTATATTCAGCTGATATTCAAAGACCTGTGTATCTTACGTTAGCTGTCCATGGTGGTTGGGCTTTGGAAAAGGTTGGCCTTGATATTCTGCAGAAGAAACTACCCAGACTTGATAACATTACTGAATTTAAATTTTCTCTTGTAGGATCCTATTCCTGTTTTAGATCTATCTTCAAGCGACAGCGTATCATCCTTTTGGTTCGTCCATCAACAGAGCAAAAGGTTTGTAACTTTTTTTTCTTTTTTTTGAGCTCCTTATTTTCCTGGAATTGTTAGTCTTTTATCTTTACTTATTACCCCAGATGTTTGATTATATGCATATTTATTGTTAGATTGAATATATGCTTGTTAAAAAATGGGGGGGGGGAGGGGGGGGGGGGGGGTTATGGCTCTGACCAAGGGGGAGTTGATAAAGAAGTTATCATTGGTTGTAGTTATTATAATATTTCTGATCCGTATCTCTTTTCAACTAAGCAGTATCTCTAGGAAAATCGTGTCCATCGCTGGATCTTATACAACCTAGTGTGTTGAGAATTATCAAATGAAAATTTTTTCCCTTTTTTTTTCATAACCTAATACCATATCCCATGAAATGATTTTTTTCAAATTTTTTTTTTGGAGTTACAGAAGATTGCGTGTAAGTATCGAACGTGATGTGGGAGAAACAGGGGCTGCACCAAAGACTATAAGGTTCTTTGTCCCATACTGGATTACAAATGATTCGTATCTTCCTCTAGGCTATAGAGTGGTGGAGATTGAACCTGCAGAAAATGTGGAAGCTGGCTCTCCCTGTTTGTCTAGAGCTTCCAAATCTTTTAAGAAAAATCCTGTTTTCTCTATGGAGAGGAGACAACAGAAGAAAAATGTCCGAGTGCTCGAGGTTATTGAGGATACTAGTCCTATGCCTAGTATGCTTTCTCCACAAGAATCTGCTGGCCGGAGTGGCGTTGTACTGTTTCCGTCTCAGAAGGATTCTTATGCCTCCCCACGAATTGGTATTGCTGTTGCAGCTCGGGATTCTGATATTTACAGTCCTGGAATTTCTCTTCTTGAGCTTGAGAAGAAGGTAGCTAAAGCAGAAATTATTTGCTTAAAACTAATGCTTGAATTTGCTGGCTGTGTTCTATTCCTAAACCATTTCTGTACAAATCCTATTCCAGGAACGCATAGATGTAAAGGCATTCTGCAAAGACGCCTCATACTACATGCTCTCAGCAGTATTAAATATGACATCTGATAGAACAAAGGTCAGATATCACTAGCATGAAATTTTGGTTTTCTCATTGTTCTATCACATCTATGTGTATTACCTGGCTGAAATCAAATGTGCGCTCTTGCATAATGTTCTTGTTGGTGTTAATTTATGCTATTTTGGTTTGGAGACTCGTAAGGATTTACTTGACACAAAATACTTTGTTTAGCCTCCGCTTTATAGCTCCTGTTTCTGTGAAAAGTATACTTGGGGTGCTATATGTTAGGAACCCCTGTTATATTATATCAAGATGATTTAGAGACAGATCAATGCTTAATTGCTTACTAGTAAACTTGACGCTTAGCATTTTTGGGGTCAGAATATTAAGTGAAACTTGGTATTATCTGACTCAGTTTAACATTACATGACTAAATTTTTTGTTATCAGGTTATTAATCTCCAACCACACACCTTATTCATCAACAGGGTGGGCGTGAGCATCTGTCTTCAACAGTGCGATTGTCAGACAGAAGAATGGATCAATCCTTCTGATCCTCCGAAACTCTTTGGATGGCAGTCTTCCACCCGCCTTGAGTTGTTGAAAGTATGTGAAATACCTTCATATTTTGTAACTTTTTTAATGATGATTAATGTGCTTACGGGGATGGACATTTTCAGTTACGAGTGAAGGGATATAGATGGAGCACGTCATTCAGTGTCTTTAGCGAAGGTATAATGCGTGTCCCTGTTGCAAGAGAAGATGGGACTGATCAATTGCAGCTAAGAGTACAAGTCAGAAGTGGGACAAAGAACTCACGTTATGAAGTTATTTTCAGGCCGAACTCTATCTCTGGCCCTTACAGGTAAACACATACATGCTTCAGTTATCTACCAGATGATATATTTTGTCTGCCATTACTTCTTTGCTTGGATTTAATTAGATGGTACATTATTCAACTGCTAGATCATGTGTTCCTCGAACCTGTTATCGTTTTGGTAAATAAACTCGTTTGTGGACGAACCTGCATAAATTCAGTTTTATACAATGATGCATAATGTTAAGCTGAATCCAAATGTGTATTCCCTCTCGTATAATTATGTCTTTTCACTACTATATCTGACTATTTATTTTGTATTCACTAAAATGTGAATCAACTCTCCTAGGATCGAGAACCGTTCCATGTTTCTTCCTATTCGCTATCGTCAAGTGGATGGTGTCAGCGAGTCTTGGCAATTTCTTCCTCCTAACGCGGCTGCTTCATTTTATTGGGAAGATCTTGGTAGACGACATCTATTTGAACTCCTTGTTGATGGAAACGATCCTTCTAAATCTGAAAAATACGATATTGATAAGATAGGTGATCATCCACCACAAAGTGAAAATGGACCTACCAGGCCCATACGAGTTACTATTTTAAAGGAAGACAAAAAGAATATTGTCAGAATCAGTGACTGGATGCCAGCAATTGAGCCTACTTCAAGCATAAGCAGAAGACTCCCAGCATCATCTCTGTCAGAATTATCTGGAAATGAGTCTCAGCAATCTCATCTTTTGGCCTCGGAAGATTCTGAGTTTCATGTGATTGTTGAGCTTGCTGAACTGGGAATCTCCGTAATTGATCATGCTCCTGAGGAAATCCTGTACATGTCAGTGCAACGCCTCTTTGTGGCATATTCAACTGGCTTGGGTTCTGGACTTAGCAGGTGAGTAGTGATTTTCTATCTTATTTGATAAATGTGGTTACCATCTCTATGCATTCAGGGGTTAGTGTGTAAAGGTCCAAATACCTAGGATGCAGAAAAGGATTTTCATGAGATTTCTAATGAAAAACATTTGCTAAGATCATGAATGCCATTCGTGCTTATCAGATTCTGTTGGTTGTTGTACAAACAAGGCACGCTGGGCTATTGCTAAATGCTAATTTTTTCCAGGTTCAAACTAAGGATGCAAGGACTACAAGTCGATAACCAATTGCCATTGGCTCCAATGCCAGTTTTGTTCAGACCACAGAAAACTGCAGATAAAGCTGATTACATTCTGAAGTTTTCTGTTACTTTGCAATCAAATGCTGGCCTCGATCTTCGCGTCTACCCGTATATAGGTTTCCAAGTAAGCTTATACAGTTTCTGTTTTTGACCTGAACAATTCTTTATTGCATTTAAAATATTGCTCACATTGTTATATCTCTGTAATAGGGACGTGAAAATACTGCCTTTCTGATAAACATTCATGAACCTATTATCTGGCGCATTCATGAGATGATCCAGCAAGCCAACTTGAGTAGACTATCCGATTCTAAGTCGACGGCTGTATCAGTTGATCCGTTCATTCAAATCGGGTATGTAAGGGGTTTCCTTGATATGTATATACTGTTTACAGAATGAGTCCTCCATTCACAAATCTTACCTTTAGTTACACCCCTCTATAATGCAGAGTTCTTAACATCTCGGAAGTTAGATTTAAAGTATCCATGGCCATGTCCCCCAGTCAAAGGCCGAGGGGAGTGCTTGGATTTTGGTCATCCCTGATGACTGCCCTTGGGAATACAGAAAACATGCCAGTAAGTATTCCAGAGTAATTCATTTGTGGGAAAACTGCCCAACAATAAGGATTTTTTTTGTTGCACATGAATATCCTATTAAGATGCCAATTTACAAAATTTGGTCTACTAATACATAGGTTGATAGAGGATAATTCAGGTTTTTTTTCCAATAACTACACCTGTCTGGGCGACCACAAGTTTCATGAAGCTATTGGGGAAAAAAAATTCCATAATTGTGCATCATTTGGCCAACATTCAGTTATTGGTTTATGTCCATCAATTTGTAGTCGTTAGGATCACCAATTATAGTCGACAAGTCTTGTAGTTTTTAGAATTTGATATGTCAGTAAATGAAGTTGTACTACTTACTACACGTTCAGTCCAACCCAGCTGAATATTCATATAATTTTCTTTTTCTAATTCATCTTATCCTCAAACAGATACGCATAAGTGAGAGATTTAATGAGAACATATCCATGCGCCAAAGTACTATGATCAATAATGCTATTAGGAATGTAAAGAAAGACCTCCTCGGCCAGCCTCTTCAGTTGCTCTCAGGTGTTGATATTCTTGGCAATGCAAGCAGCGCGCTTGGACATATGAGTCAAGGCATAGCTGCATTATCAATGGATAAAAAATTCATCCAAAGTCGACAGAGACAGGTTTCTTCCTGGCTTTGGTTTTTCTCCTTGTGCATGTTGTTGTTTTCTGTAGATACAACATAAACAATGCAAGATGCCTTCCAAAGGTTCACCTAATATGTAAAAAAAAATTTCCTCGTAATACTTTTTCATGGCTTCTGATACTAAACGACAGTATGGGCTTGCCACAGTGTTTCTGTCCTGCGTTCCATTTGCTCCATTTACAGGCTCATGTGTTTCTCACATTTGGCAGGAGAACAAAGGTGTTGAGGACTTTGGCGATATTATCAGAGAAGGAGGTGGAGCTCTAGCGAAAGGCCTGTTTAGAGGAGTCACAGGCATATTGACAAAGCCTCTCGAAGGTGCAAAGTCTTCTGGTGTTGAAGGCTTTGTCTCTGGTTTTGGGAAAGGAATCATAGGTGCTGCTGCCCAGCCTGTGAGTGGAGTTCTGGATCTTCTGTCGAAAACCACCGAAGGTGCAAATGCCATGAGGATGAAGATAGCAGCTGCCATCACTTCAGATGAACAACTTCTTCGCCAGAGACTTCCAAGAGCTGTTGGTGCTGATAGCTTGCTTCGTCCTTACAATGAATATAGGGCACAGGGGCAGGTACAAGTTTTACTGATGAATCTGTTTAAACATTGTATTACTTGCACTAGTCGTTTTTCTCTTGGTTAGCTGATGAGAAATGGATTTTCTGGTGCTGATAATTGGTTTGTATCACCTATCATATGGTTATTCTTATGCGAAGTTCAATTCTCCAATATTTTGCGTTTGCAGGTCATATTGCAATTGGCAGAATCTGGATCATTCCTAGGCCAGGTTGATCTGTTTAAAGTACGTGGGAAGTTTGCATTAACAGATGCCTATGAAAGTCACTTCATTCTACCAAAAGGAAAAGTTCTGATGATCACACATCGAAGAGTGATATTGCTACAAGTGAGTTAGACAATACCTGCTTGCTATCTATATATGCATAAGGTTTAATTGGTACTGTGTTCGTCTTCTGTGTCCCAAAAATTCTCTTGACATTTGCGAATTTTGAATGTTTCTAGCAACCCTCCAACATAATGGGTCCACGGAAGTTTATCCCGGCCAAAGATGCGTGCTCTATTCAGTGGGACATTCTATGGAATGATCTGGTAACCATGGAGCTGACTGACGGGAAAAAGGACCAACCTAACTCTCCACCTTCGCGGCTTATTCTATATCTGAAAGTAAAGCCACATGATTCGAAGGAACAAGTCCGTGTTGTCAAATGCAGTCCCAACACCAAGCAGGCCTTTGAGGTTTACTCAGCCATCGATCAAGCCATTAACTTGTACGGGCAGAATGCTTTAAAGGTGCGGAGAGCTTTTTATTTCAGTTTTAACTACGATATTGCCACCCTTTTTAGTAATTGGCCTAATAAGTGATATTACAGCGACATAAATGACAATGCCAAATAAGGAACTAAATTAAGATTATGTTTTAATTATTTTATTCGGTTTAGGGAATGGTGAAAAACAAAGTGACGAGGCCATATTCCCCAATTTCTGAGAGTTCTTGGGCTGAAGGGGCTTCTCAACAAATGCCAGCTTCAGTTACACCATCTTCAACCTTTGGCACTAGCCCGACTACCAGCTCAAGTTAAAGCTTCAAGAGAGGCTCTCGGAATCTTTGTGCTATCTTACCCCTCTCGCCTCCTCGGTAAAGACTTTTTCCTCTTCTTCATTTGCTTAAACAAAGCTTTGTTTCTTTTGTTTTTGCTTATAACCAACTGCAACTTACGTCTGGATGGTTATGCAAAGTATCTAAACGCAACTTGTTAATGGTTAATTGCTAGATAATCTCTGGTGTTTTCCATTCCCTGACCAATCTCTAAACATAACAAAAACACAAATAACAGGTACTGTTTGGTACAAGCTCTAGTTTCATGGTTCTAGCATCTTACCGTTTGCGTTCGAATGTGATTACAAAAAATTTGGGAGTGTTAGCATTTGCGTCTGATATCTAATGGACATGCTTATGTTCTCAGGTGGGCGAGATGAAACACAGCTTTGGCGGAAAAAGACATTCATTTGTTCAATTTTTTCTGGTGTAGGGTTTTTGGTAATCATATCGTAGAAATATAAGTGTGTATATATTATAAACGTCTGCAGATAGTCATAGCTCTGTGCTGGTACTGTACAGACTTCTCTAACACTAGACTCGTGTATCCACATCGCATGTATACGGGCTTACTTTATATGATTTTATTTATTTATTTGCATATAGTTCCAAATAATCCAGTTTGGAACCAACCAATGCATAACTATTATAATCACAGAACCTCAAGTTATTGATTACACAACATGAGATTTCATTACATCCATAATTTTGTTGACTTATAACACGAAAAAAAAAAAAAAATTGTCTATAAAATACAACGCCCACCGTGGGGCTCGAACCCACGACCACAAGGTTAAGAGCCTTGCGCTCTACCAACTGAGCTAGACGGGCTTGTTGTTTGAATTATGGTATGTACTATAGTATATATACCATTGTTTTGTTGAGTTTAGTAACTTAAACTTAGCTGTCTTTTTGTGTGTATATGTGTTTTCACACCGAAGCGATAAGTCCAATATGCATTTGTATTCAAATAAACAAAAATATTTAAATATATAAAAATATTTTTAATTCTAATGGCAGACCTTGTAATTTTCTAAGGACTCTTAGGAAGTACTCTAAAGTGTACTTTTCAATAAATATATATATATAGGGTATAGGAATTTTATAACAAAAAAAAATTTATCTCCAATAAAAAATTAGTATTTCAAAACAATGTTTGGATTTTTTTTACAAATAAAATGATTTTATAATGTTATTAAAATACCCCGTAACATGCAACCATTGACTTTTGATATGAGAAAAATAACATGAATTTCACGTTAGGAGTATTTATTAAGTATAGACATCTAAGTAATGAAGGTTAAATTACTAATATTGATAAAATTATATCTCTTTGTTTGATGATCCATTGATTCGATTGTGTGTACGTACGTATAGGGGAAGTGAAATGGTTGAGTAACGAAGATGAATGGAAACATATTCTGACCACGACTAAACTTCCCATAGTGGTTACGGTAACGTACGTCCTCGTTGTGTGGTGTCCCATGCGCTATATTGGAGGATCAACTGGCTGGATTGTCTGAAACCTATGGTATAACCTAATTATATTACGTAAAGTTGATATATTGAAGAATCCATTCTTTGCAAGACTTTACAATTTGGCCAATGTCCCGATCATCATAGTCTTCAAAAGTCTAAAAGAAATAGGTCGTTTCGAAAATGATTTATCTTGGGCTGCAATCACTGACTTAATCGACGCATCAGTCTTCCTCCCTCCCCTCTTCGATTCCGCACCAAGCCCGGCCCCCTCCGACGGTAATTAATTATAGTCTCATCTGATGAATCAGTAACGTCCCTCATATTTATGTTGTGTGTTTGCTGCTTCCACTATCAAGCATTTGCCTATGTTGTTGCAGAGATTTAAGTTTTTAGAAATTCATCTAACTTATGTTCTCGGTCATAAGATCGTAGGACTTTTGAGTCATTGATAATACAATTATAGATAATGCAATTGACTTAACAATGCTTAATGTTCCCATGTGCATTCATGTTTTGTAATTGTTTTATATATAATACTAGATTAGGCCCCGCGTATACGCGGGATTATAACTTAATATTTTAAATTATATTTGTTGAAAGTATAAAATATAGGGTATTTTATAAATTATACTGGTTGAAGGTATAAATTATACTGGTAAATTTCTTAATTATGGAAGTCAATTATTTGTATAATTTAATTTATAGAATAAGATTAGTAATTTGTATAATTTCTTTATAGAATTTCTATTTTTTGAAAAAATGGTAGTTAATTATTTTTTTGTATAGTTTCTTTATACTAATTTTTGACATTTTTTCTAACTTTGACACGTGTCGAAATCTTGAATTTAATAACATGACACATGTCACTATCCTATGAGTTACTAACTTTTGAAAACCCTCTTTTATATAATAAGACTAGATTAGGTTCCCATATATGCGGGATTATAATCTACGATTTTAAAATTTATAAGAATAAAATTATAAAAAAAATTTAAAAGTAGAATTAAATTACCTGTAAATATACATATATAACAAAATATTGAGAACACCTATCCAAAATCATTCACCCATAAGAAATCCTAACAAAGTTATAATTATTTATTTATTTAGATAATATATAGTTTGTTTTATATTTATTTGAATAAGATTTATTTATTTTTAATCTTATTTGATTTTTGTTTTCAAACCGACCTAAAAATAAATTAGTGTTGTTATTTTGAATTTATTTGCTCATTGTCTTTTGGTTGATAGATATTTTCTGAAAAGTATAAGAAAAAATAATTGAAATTAGAGAAAAATTTAATAATCATAAAAATAGAAATAATATTTTTAGGAAAATCTGATAATAATAAATTAATTAAATTTTCTGAAAAGTAGAAAAAAATAAAACCAAAATTAGAGAAAATAATAATCATAAAAATATATAAGTAAAACGATTTCACAACAACCTCATAATATTAAATTAACATAACTTTTAAAAATAAAATAAAAGGAATAAAAGATTTACCAATAAAATGAAATTGAAGATATGATGGTGTTTTTGAAGAAAACATTTTTGTTTGTTGAGAAAATATGAGTCTACTTATTTGTTTATATAGAGTTCAATATTTACAATTCTTTTTCCTTTAGAATTAAAAATTTTCTTTTTGTTTCTATAGAGTTCAATATTTACAATTTTTTTCCTTTTAAAACTATAGTTTTTCTTAATTATGAAAGTTTACTTTTTTTAAGAAATAATAATTTGTATATTTTCTATAGAATTCAATATTTACATTTTTCCTTTAAAATTAAATTTTCTTAATTATGGAAGTTTACATTTTTTAAGAAAACAATTTTTATATTTTCTATATAATTTTTTTATTTACCGAATAATGGTAGCTAATTATATTTTTGTATAGTTTCCTAATAATAATTTTTTGATATTTTCTCAACTTTGCCACGTGTCAAAATCTTGAATCGATTAACATGACACGTGTCGTCATCCTATGAGTTACTAACTTTTAAAAACTCTCTTTTATATAATAAGATAGTTATAGTCTTATAGATCACAACTTAAACGTAAAGACATTAAAAGATAAAAAAATAAAAATAATCATAAGTTGCATAAATAAAAGTAAAAATAAAAGTGTCATTACAAAAATAAGAAGAAAAGCAAGAAAAAGAATCACAAAGACATGAGAGTTTCAATGTGATTAGGTGAATATTGGACACCACGCAAAGCTTTATCTTCTTCAAGTCCATTGCGATGTCTAAATTCTTTATCTGCAACTCCTCTGTATTTGACTCTTCTAAACGTCTCTCTCATTGGATCAATATATATGACATCAAACGATTCAAACACCGTGTTTGGTACGTAAATCAACTCACCATCATTAGTGATACCTATTAGCTTGAAATTTTTATCCGAACCCCGATCATAGTGAGACAGAGGTAACAAGTTATGACTCGACCATTCACGCTTCTCTGCATCCTCTAAAACCCACATTGTAAGACTATTCTTCTCTTTGGAACCAAGACAAGCTAACTTCCCTTTATAAGATATCATCATCTGAGGCGAAAACTCCCTATCCCATGGTAATATTATCACATGGAACTTTTCAGATCTTACATCAAAACTCATTATAACTCGATGACGATCAATATCGGCTCGATAATATAGAACACCGTTGATGCATCTGCATGGTCCATAGTTAAGTGTGCGTTTGCCAGAGCAAGGGCTATGCTTGTAGTTGGTTTTGACCGTTCTCCATGATTCTTGATCTGATCCCAATGTTAAAACCCGACATTCATCAGAATCTTTACCACACGGCATGGACACTACTTTGTGTTTACCTTCAACTGGATCGTACCCTAAAAAGACTGTTAAACTCGTCCAGCTCTTGTCCGGTTTGCGTAAAGGAAAGAACTTTCTCATAGTAGGGTTCCAAACTACAGGTTTTGTTGCTCTTCGAAAACAGATCAAACCGTGGACAGACTCGGTTTTAATGGTGAAGCAACTATGTTTTGGATAGGTTGTATGGTAACTATCAATAATCTGAGAAGAAGAATAAGAATAGGACTCGTTCGGATTCTGATTGTGTTGAGGAATCGTGACAACAAAGAACCTGTCACGTTCTTTGAAGAAGAACAAAAGATTTGGCTGAGTTTGGAACAAGTTGGTGAAATATGGAGCGGTGGGGATTGATGACCAAAGATTTGAAACACAACGAAACCTTAAGATAGACTTCGCAGGCAGCCTAAAGAATATCTCCGAGGTTAGATCGAGAGGTAAGGACGACGAAGACGATGAAGATTTACTTCTTTTTCTCTGCATATTTTCGTTCCTCTCTTCTTCTCGTTGCTCCATCTTTTTTGGTCGAAAGCCTAATCTGTTACTTGCGCTCCAAGATTTCGTTCCTTTCTGTGTGTATGTATGTATATCTCTGGGCCCTCGACTTCTTTTGCTTCCCCTCTATATATATATATATATATACGGATGTACCCTCTCTGTTTTCTAATCAAAATAGGATTTACCATTATGAATAGGAATAGGTGGAATGGTTTATTCCATGATATAATAGGAAAAGGGTTATTATTACTATTTTTCAAATGATATATTTTTATTAAATTTATACTTTATTATTAATTACTAACTCTAAAGTAAAACTGTTTTAAAAGGCTATCTTTAATTACTATTTATTATGAATAATTAATTCCTATTTTGTTAAGGAATTAAAGTTCCCAAGTATAAATAAATTCCTTTTTTTCAATAGAACTAGATCAATAGAATGACTTACACATGTCGCAATCTCGTTATTTTTACGATTGTGTATGCACAATTGCCTAATGGATTACCATTTTATGAATATAATAAATATGTGGAATAATGGTCTATTCCATTATTATTCAAACTTGTGCGAATATTCATTTTTTTTATCTCCCATATATTTGTCCACGGTTGTAACCTTTGTTATAAATAAATGTGACAAAAAAAAAAGTGGGAAGGGCAGCTAATTATGTCAATAATGGAAATTAATTATGGATGGTAATAAATAATAACTAATAAACAGGCAAAAGTCATAGAAGAAACAAACACAGTCACAGATCAGTCAGTTGTAGCGAAGACTTTGTTAGCTCTCGAGCATTGCCTCTTGTTTAATGGTGAAATTCCCAGCGCTCTCGTCTACCACATCACTGCTTCAACGCAACGACCAACAAACATTCATCAGACCAATTTAGTCATTAAACACATTTTATCAAACGGAAGATGTCTATAACAAACCTGTCCGCTGCTTCGGATTTGGGAATCAACGTGATCTTCTTTGACGTGAAATGTTTGAGAAAATGCGATAATTTTCTTTCTTGGCATAACTCAAATAGATGATTCAAGAACTCATTGTATTGCTTGGGTTCCTGCTCACATATGTAAGAAGACTCCATGAAAAAAGAACTTCAAGAAGGTTAAAGAGCAAATGCACAAGTTGAGATAGAGAAAAGTGATGAGACCTGCTCCAAAACACAGCCTCTACGGAGAGCGAGTACACATTCCAATGCTTTGTCACCTTCATCGATACAATTTTCTACGAGCTTCACTATTCGATTTTTCATTTGTGTGATTGCTTTATTGGTCCAATCATGGTTATCTCTGCGAAATATCATGGCTTCAAAATCTTGAATTGGGTTTGCATCTCCGACTATATCAATTTTATTCTCATTGGCATCATAAGCAATCATGCGATTGTCTTCATCATCTGAACCCGATGGTTTATCCCGTAACAGTCTCTTAGAAGCCTTCTTCAACTGCAATGAAAGTCATGTCAAAGAATTTAGAATGAGATCATTCAGGTTCCTTTCTGAAAGCTGATGATTCAGGGAAACACACCTTCGGATTCTCCTTGACTTCAAAACTTCCACGAACCGCATCCATTATGGATTTATTGTTGGAAGAGAGTTCAGGATCCTGCTCAATCATTCTCTTGAAAGTTTCATCCATTGGAGGTAAAGCAGCATCCATGGATTTTGATTTCAACTCAAGGTATTCATAAAACCGCTGATAAAATGTTTCATCAATATGAGGTGACACATTACCTGCAACAATTATACATAGTCAAAAGCATAACAGAACTGGTATTACCTGCAAAACCGGGTTAGGAGTAAGATCAGGCTTTAGTACTTCCTCTTTAGCAGAAGGTGCAAGGTCAAGCATCTTAACAAAATTATCTGCTACTGCTTGCTGTTGTTCATCTGGCTTCCATGATGAAGGAAGTTTGTTGAAAGAAGGAAATGGAAACTCGCGGACATCCTCGGCGAAAGGTAGCACGTTGAAGTAAAAAGAATCAGGCTGAGACAGAAGGTAAATGATCGTCAAAATAGTCAGATTCAAACAGAAGTATTCCTATGAGCAGATAAAACTATAACTTACGGTATCATCTCTTTCAGACACATTTGGAGTCAGGACCCCAACAACCACATTGCCTTGTCCGTTTCTCCAGACACAACGTACAATAGCCACCTTGTTTGTTTGCTTCATTTCTCTTGCAATGGCAGAGACAGCAAGTACAGATTTTTCTTTGCTTGGGTCAGGAACAACTATATTCACGTCTTTCATGTAATAATGTCTTCATTGATATGCAGAGAAAAAAATAAAACAACATTCTCTCAAACTTTGACAACTAAAAGTTTACAGACAAACATAAATATATATATTTATGCTTACCGCAGTATGTTTGATGCCTCAGCAAATCCCAGAAGCTTCATGCCTTTTTCAGTTTTAAACTTGAGTGTTTCAATCTGATCTGGTGATATAGGAATAACCTGAGGTCCATAGCGAAACCCCTTGACCCTTTCTTCTGGAGCAATAACCTGAGTAGACTCTGCAGTAACTTTGTAATCATAATCAATTTTCACTTCATGTTTGGCAAACTTGTCAGTTGGAGGTGCTTTGTCAGAATACATTTTTAGAGTGGGAAGTCTCTCCTCAGCCACTTTCTTATAAACCCACACCTACGAATTCAGATTATTATTCTTGGAACAATTATATTAACTTGAATGAACTAAGTATTGAATAACACCAAAGAACAGCAAGTTGGATGAAATCCATTTGCACACAAGCAAAAGACACAACCAAAAAACTGTTACCTTAATCTTCATTGTCGGGTTAATTTCAAGGTCACCCTTGAACAAAGTAACTGGAGCAACCCTCCGGGTCTTTAAGGAACCCAATAGTGAGAGTGGACTCTCAACATTGACTGTTTTCGCAATGGCGTTGCTGGAGAATAAATTCAACAGATGATCATTCTCCTCTATTACTTTCTCATGAGCATCACCACTTAAATTGGACCTCATAACAATGCTTTCCATCTTTATACCCTCTGCAGCCATTTTCATAGCGATAGTGCTGACTTGATCATCTTTCGTCCCTTCGAATGGATCTTTGGTAGGACAAGCTGCATTCGTGATGAGACACATCCGTTTTTTCCCCTTTTGCTCAGCACCATATGTCTTTATAAGCATATCCATCCCAACAATTAAAGCATCAAGAACTGAAGCCAGTCAAAGAACCAAGGAAAATAAACAAAAGATAATTGCAAAATTAGCTGTAAACTAGCTAACAGGATACAGTCGCCAGCTACGGTTCCTCGAGGGAGCTGCTTTACATGCTCAGCCACGACTTCATCAACAACTCTGATATTCCTTAAAACCGTAACATGCTCATATCCCCCTATTTCCCTAGCAAGCTCGTTTCCGGTTTCTGCAGAGGTCACATGAAACATTATTTTCAAAGTACATCAAATAGCCGATAGTCGATAATACCTAGAGAGAACCATATCAACCATTCCAGTACTAAAGAGGATAGATGCCTAAATTCCTACTATAAATCGAACATCTAAGGCATTATCAACGGCATCAGACTACACAACTCAGTCAAGAAAAAGAATCAATAAAACTTGTGGATACAAAGATTAAATCAGTAAGAAGAAGGGACAGAGACCTTCAGTTCCAAATACAACAATTCCAACTTCATCATACTTGTTGTAAATCAACTGCAACAAACAGACCAAAACCAAAGCCAATAAATGAAAACATCCACAGTAAAAATGTGACCAATAATATCAGAAGTAATGACAAAGATCATTACCTTCTTTTGCAGTAGCAAGGAACATGCCTTTTCAACATCAGGGAGAACACTATGCATCGCAGGACCTACATCGAGCAACAATACCAAACCCTCCTGCTTTGATGAACACATAGAATTAGAATAAAATCGAGTAGTACTGATTTCTCAAATTTAAAAAACCTAAATCACTACAAGAACAGTTCCAGAATGAAATAAACAAGAACACTAGCAAATGTTTAAATCCCTATTGATAACTGTGAAGGTACAAATGCATAAAACGAAGTCAAAATCAGCTTCAACAGCATTATTAGTAAAGGGAAAAAAAAGAACAACATGCACAAAACTAAGTGGAAAAAAAAAGAAACATCCATTGAAACAAACAGAAGCTGAAGAAGGTGAAATTTTCAGGAATTGATTTCTGAAGAAACCTACACATATTCACGAAGTAAATTTTACCCGATTTCGCGCCATTTATAACTTGAGCTGGAAGACGAAGGTGGAGAAAACGAAGAAGAAGAAGAAGAAGAAGAAGAAGAAGAAGAAAGAAAAAAGATGAATGGAGGAAGACGAACGAAATTGAGCCGAGTCTTCAACTTCCTCCTGCGATTTTAAATCGAGATAAGCCCATTGGGCTGAACTATTCAAGAGATAAAGTCCACATAGCATAATTTCACCAAATGTGGCTTCCAATATGGACTACGGACCAAGAGATTTTCTCATAGCATAATTTTCTATGAGATAAGCCCTACGGACCGCATCAGCATATCCCCCAATGAAGTCTCAGAAAATTACGAGTAAATACCGAATATTCTAAAATTATATCCAAAAAAAATAATGGTATGGGTAATTTGAATAGATTTGGTATGAAAAAGTCTATTAAAAAGGTTTGGATAAGAATCGGGTAAAATTTTACTACGGGTTTGATTAATTTGGGAACCTATTAGATTGATAAAAATATATATATATATATATATAAACAAAAGACTAGGGAGTTATTGAACGTTAGAATTTAATTGAATATATATTTTTTCATAAAGATCTAATATTATTCAATTATAGATTCTATTAAATTCTAGTGTTATTTTAATGATTAATTTTTATATTTTATTAAATGTTAGTGTTATTCAATATTAGGATGATTTTGATAATAATGTCATTTGAAAGGAATTTAATAGAAAATTAAATAAAAAATACTTGAAGATCCAATTCCCATATATTATGGTGCTTCTATTTGGATAGAATTCCTTTATTCCTTTAACACTCTATTATATTTTAAATCTATTCACTTCATTTAAATTAAATTGTTGAATATCCCTCTCGAATAGTAAAGACATATATGCAAAAGCAAGACTAAATAAACATATACACCTTGAATTAAAATAGAGATTCAATCAATTGAAATATGTTTGATGATGCGAATTACAAAAAAACATAAAAAAACGTAAAACGGAGAGGCTTAAGCTCTGAATAATAATCATCTCGTTTTGCACCGTACATATACATATATATATCTCTAAAATATATATATATCTATAGCTACTATTCTGAGCCTAAGATTTGGAGACAATATCTAAGCGCAAAAATATTACACATGATTGATCATACGAAACTCAAACACATGCAATGTTTTTCTAGTTTTATAGGCATGGCCGGACTAAAGACGATTGGCATCCATGTACATAGTCATCTTGGTTCTTATTACATCAATAGTTTTGAACGTTAATATTTTTGTTAAGCTGTTTTTAGCTGTCAAATTCTGACTTCTCTTCAATTATGCAAACCGCATACGTGGATTACAAAAGATAGTTAGATTATTATATTTCACAATATTTTAAGAAAAAACCCAGACAAAATAAATAGATAATAAAGGAAGAATATATAAGAATTTATTGCATTTTATCTAAATTTAAACGGGACTTTATTTTGTTCTTAAATATTCCAAATTGGACTTCGAAAAAATAGTTTTGAATTTAGTTATTAAATTTTAATATGGGCATGGGTCAATTCAGAAATATGCAAATAAACATCCAACACAGAAACCAAACCCTAATTTCTCTTTTTTTCCTGTCTTCTTTATTCTTTTAGGCGAATTTCAATTGCGTCCAAGCAAAGCACCTCTACCTCCCAAATTTCGTTTGATTTATTCTTCGATTCTTTACCTTTCGGATCTGCTCGATTTGATTATAAACAAGTGAACAAGTCATTATGATTCTGAGTCAAACCATGGTTGCTGAGGCTGAGATCAGAGTTCTTGACGTTAAGTGCCATATCTCCGCTGCCAAAGATCAGAATAATTTTCAGATCGACGAAGTTCGAGTTTCTGAGTCGGTTCGTACTGAGATTTCGGGTTCCGCTGAAACGCCTCGATTTGGATCGGTATGTGTTTTTAGGGTTCTTGTTCTTAAATGGGCTTCCAATTTTTTAGAATTTTCCCTTGAAATTGCAAGTGGGATCAAATTAATGTTGATTCTTCGTCCTCATAATTGAGTTGTTTTTTTTTGGGGTGTTAGATTAGGTTTTGAGATGAGATTGTCTCCTGAAAGCCTAATAAGAATCAAATCTGCAACAGGGCTTATTTGAGTTTTGGGTTTTTTTTCCTCTGTAGCATATTTAATGTTGAGTCCGGCTTACTCTCTTCACGAAGAATCATGTAGACAATACAAGTTAATAGGATTAGTTTGGTGTTTTTTAGGGAAAAGCTATGCCTTTGTTATATTGCCAAGACTTTAATGCTTTAATTGTTGAAGACTTTAATGCCCTTTGGATTGTTGATCATGGTCTGTTCTAGCTGTTCTGTTAAACAATTTTTTTTTTATGTACTTCTGTTGTAACAGGGCATGAATTGTGTGACTACTACCATTGAAGAATCAACCAGTGAGTTTATCCCAACTATACGATCGGGGAGCTTTGCTGACATTCGAAGCCGAGAAACCATGGAGGATGAACACATTTGCATAGATGACTTATCAGCTCATCTTGGATCCTTCAACTTCTCGGTACCAAGTGCTTTTTATGGCGTGTTTGATGGCCATGGTGGACCTGAGGCAGCACTTTTCATGAAGGAAAACTTGACAAGATTGTTTTTTCAAGATACTGTATTTCCAGAGATGCCCTCTATTGTGGACGCCTTTTTCTTAGAAGAACTGGAGGATTCTCACAGAAAAGCTTTTGCTTTGGCTGATCTTGCCATGGCTGATGAAAGCATTGTCAGTGGTTCATGCGGGACGACTGCCTTGACAGCTCTCATAATCGGACGACATCTTCTGGTTGCTAATGCTGGAGATTGCCGTGCAGTGCTATGTAGGAGAGGAGTTGCTGTTGATATGTCTTTCGACCACAGATCAACATATGAGCCAGAACGAAGGCGGATTGAGGATTTAGGAGGATACTTTGAGGATGGATATCTTAATGGGGTCCTTGCTGTCACACGTGCCATTGGGGATTGGGAACTGAAGAATCCTTTCACTGGCTCCTCTTCACCACTGATTTCAGACCCAGAGATTCAACAGATCATTCTAACAGAGGATGACGAGTTCTTGATTTTGGCATGTGATGGTATATGGGATGTGTTGTCAAGCCAGAATGCAGTGAGTAATGTAAGGCAAGGATTGAGGAGGCATGGTGACCCGAGACAATGTGCAATGGAACTTGGAAAAGAAGCAGCGAGGCTTAACTCATCAGATAATATGACGGTTGTAGTCATCTGCTTCTCCTCGATCCCGTCTTCACCTAAACAACCGCAGAGAAGAAGATTAAGATTCTGTGTTTCTGATGAGGCCCGAGCTCGGTTACAAGCAATGCTTGGAGGCGAGTGAAAGCAGTTATTTTTGGCAGAGTATATACAGGGATCGTTGTTACAGATGAAACGATTATTTCTCTAATTTGAGATTCGATTGGATAAAGATGAAATAAGAGACTTAGAGAGATAGAGAGTTAAGGACATGTTTGTAATGTGGTTACTCATTTTTGATTGATCTGTGTTTTTTTGGTTGTTTCAGAGAGAGATAGAGAGAAAAAGCAGCCTGAAGTTTTGGTAGGATTATTGAGACTGATAATGAGGATTTAATTTTTTGGTGTCGAGGATTAGTGATGTGTAGCCATTATTGATTGTTGTAAGGATTGTTAATTTAACTATTTGAATCTAGATTTTGTCTGAGGTTGGTTTAAGAATCTCTCTCCCATATCTTTGGAATATGAGAGTTTCTGTGGACTGTGAAAGGTTTTGGAGTTTATCTCAAAAGCCTCAAATCCTAACCTTGTGTCATTGCTTCTCCTCATCATCATCTCTATCTTTATCTCTTATCTTCTTCTCCTCCATAAATCTTCATGTCCATATATTTTTTTTAATACATATCTGTCTGTAGGGTTCTTAACTTTTTAATGAAAATATAATTTGTTTTTATATAACTTTTAGAAACACAGTATTACTATTTGCTTAAGATATACCTGAATAGTATGAGACCTGAGCTTATAATCTACCGATTATTAATACTAATACAGTCTTAAAATACAATATTCAATAACACGCCCTTAATTTGAGTTGAAATTTGAAAAAATGTGTGTGAGTTGAAGTAGTAATAACTTTCCAGTATTTGGTGGGTATACCTTGGACATAATTGAGATTTTAGAAAATCAAGTATCCATATACTTCTAACATCAGTATCCATATACTTTTCTTTAAAATATATAAATTTGGTCGATTATGGAAATATTAATATTTGTGATCAGAAAATAAAAAAGGGTATTAACTTTTAAGAGCCTCTCTTACACTTGCCGGCTCTGTTCGTCTCTCTCTACAAGGAGCCAAGTCTCTCTTTTCTCTCGAACAACAATGGCGATGGCGAGTTTAGCCAGGAGGAAGGCGTATTTTCTCACCAGAAACTTATCCAACTCTCCCACTGGCGCTCTCAGATTCTCCTTTTCCCTCTCCCGTGGCTTCGCCTCATCAGGATCTGATGACAACGACGTCGTCGTCATCGGCGGCGGTCCCGGCGGTTACGTAGCGGCGATCAAAGCGGCTCAGCTTGGTCTCAAAACCACGTGTATCGAGAAACGCGGCGCACTCGGTGGTACTTGTCTCAACGTTGGCTGCATTCCTTCGAAGGTCAATTTCGAATTAATCTCCTCTCGTTTCTTCAATTCATTTTTGTTCATCAATCATTGAGATTTGATCATTTTATTTTGTGGATGAATCATTTTGGAGATTTATAATACTGTATTTGTGATGATTCTCATGGCCTAATCCCATTTGCTTGGGATAAATCCTAAATTCTGGATTCGTCTTCTATGATTGTATTAAGCTTGCTTGTTCTATATGCAATATTTTCTGAGCTACTGATAAATTTAGCTCTGATAAGAAATTCTAAGATGATGTTATTAGCTTCTTCTGAAGGTTAAAAGTTAAGCCACTCTTTTTTTTTTTTTTTTGGATTTTTTGATGTATTAGGCTCTTCTTCACTCTTCACATATGTACCATGAGGCGAAGCATGCGTTCGCGAACCATGGTATCAAGGTCTCTTCGGTTGAGGTGGATCTTCCTGCTATGTTGGCTCAGAAAGATAATGCAGTCAAGAACCTCACTCGTGGTATTGAGGGTTTGTTCAAGAAGAACAAGGTAACCTATGTCAAGGGTTATGGTAAGTTTCTTTCCCCCAATGAAGTCTCCGTGGACACAATCGATGGAGGAAACACTGTTGTGAAAGGAAAACACATCATTGTTGCTACTGGCTCAGACGTCAAATCTTTGCCTGGTATTACAATTGATGAAAAGAAGATTGTTTCGTCGACTGGAGCATTGTCTCTATCAGAAGTCCCGAAGAAACTGATTGTGATTGGTGCGGGATATATTGGGCTCGAGATGGGTTCTGTTTGGGGTCGGCTTGGATCAGAGGTCACAGTAGTTGAGTTTGCTGGGGATATTGTTCCTTCAATGGATGGCGAAATCCGCAAGCAGTTTCAACGTTCACTTGAGAAACAAAAGATGAAGTTCATGCTCAAGACAAAAGTTGTATCCGTTGATTCCTCCTCTGATGGTGTGAAGCTTACAGTGGAACCGGCAGAAGGAGGAGACCAGACCATTCTGGAAGCCGATGTGGTCCTTGTCTCAGCAGGAAGAACACCATTCACATCTGGACTTGATCTGGAGAAAATCGGAGTGGAAACTGACAAAGCCGGGAGAATTCTGGTGAACGAGAGATTCTCGACCAATGTCTCAGGCGTGTATGCAATTGGAGATGTGATTCCAGGACCAATGCTCGCTCACAAAGCCGAGGAAGATGGTGTTGCTTGTGTGGAGTTCATAGCAGGCAAACATGGTCATGTGGATTATGACAAGGTTCCTGGTGTTGTCTACACGCATCCTGAGGTTGCTTCGGTTGGTAAAACCGAAGAACAGCTGAAGAAAGACGGTGTGAGTTACCGGGTAGGGAAATTCCCGTTTATGGCAAATAGCAGAGCGAAGGCAATAGATAATGCAGAAGGATTGGTTAAGATTTTGGCTGACAAGGAGACGGATAAGATCTTGGGCGTTCACATTATGTCGCCAAGCGCTGGAGAGCTGATTCATGAGGCGGTTCTTGCGATTAACTACGATGCATCGAGTGAAGACATTGCTAGAGTCTGCCACGCTCATCCCACTATGAGCGAGGCTCTTAAGGAAGCTGCCATGGCCACCTATGACAAACCTATTCACATCTAAAGGCAAGAAGGTATGTCTCGCTTTGGTTTTATTTTGGTTTAGATTTTTGATTTGCGGTTTTGATTTCTTATGTATCACTCATCCCACACTAGGACGACGACCTTAAAGGAGTGAGCCACCTATAACAAGCCAAATCGATTTCTTAACCGGGTTAGATTTGAGTTCGGTTTTCTGTGGTTTAGCCTTCAATTTGTCCTTTTTATCTGATAGATTGGGAATGAGCTGAAAGAAGATGATACTATACTGTTTTTATTTGTTAATGTTCTTCATATGTTCAGATTCGGGTTAAGCCTGATCCTTAATAAAAATATTCAACATTCACTCAACCCATTTTTTGGTTTCCTGATTTTGGTTTATTTGAGTAAACCAAGTTGGCGGCGATTTTATTGATTCTGCTTGCTTTTCTAGTTTTGGTTCACGCGAAACACTAAATTTGATTACTTTGTTTTACACTTTTTTGGTCTGAAGGGGCTAATACATTATACATTCACTAAAATACCAAAATTAACCCAATTATCTCCATGATTAATTAAGCACATACAATTTGATGATATTATCTACTCTTTTTATTTAATGTGAAAGATAAATACCATAACTTATGGATAACTGTTTACTATATTTGCAATTCTTCTAACAAAGGTAAATTCTATGTTCATCGCTCATATCAATTTCTATTCTTGATTATGTTTTGACTAATGCGTTGTACGTAAATTACTCTATATAAATACTCATTGCTTTGAATTTTATTTTCTATCATAAACTTGAGAGAGAAAAAAAAAATAAGAAGAGAAAACAAGAATGGCTACGAATCGAAGGAACAATGCGTTCTTGTCTTCTCTCATGTTTCTTCTCTTGATCGGTTCCTCGTACGCAATCACAAGTTCAGAAATGAGCGCAATCTGTGACAAAACCTTAAACCCATCTTACTGTCTTAACTTCCTCAATCCGAATTTTGCATCTCCTAATCTTCAAGCCTTGGCAAAAACCACACTTGATGCTACAAAATCAAGAGCAACACAAACATTCAAAAAACTCCAATCTATTATCGATGGAGGAGTTGACCCTCGGTCTAAATTAGCCTACAGGTCATGCTTAGATGAATACCAGAGCGCGATTGAAAATCTCGAGGAAGCTTTTGAGCATTTAGCTTCAGGAGATGGCATGGGGATGAACATGAAAGTTTCTGCGGCATTGGATGGAGCTGATACATGTTTAGATGATGTGAAGAGATTGAGATCAGTAAATGCTTCGGTTGTGAATAACAGTAAAAAAATTAAGAATCTTTGTGGTATTGCTCTTGTTATTTCTAACATGTTACCACGTAGAGCTTAATTTGAATTCATCATCATGTGTTTGCTCTAATTGATTGTATTGTTTGCAAGAGGACAAACTACATTATTATACTTATATTATTATTAAAACCTTAAATTGATAAGTGTCAATGAAAATGAACCTTTTATTTGATAATATCTATAACCCATGCCATAGAAAAATATTTGAAAATCCTATTCTTTTTAAGAACCTAAAGATTTCGAATCTAAAGATATTTCGTAGAAAATCCTATCCGGTTCGGTTTCAGATATTTCGAATCTAAAGATTTAGGATCTGTCGGGTTCTTATTCAATGATGGATAATTTCGTAGTTTTTACATTTTTTTTAGTATTGTATACAGTAAAACCTCTATAAATTAATACTCTATAAATTAATAATCACTATAAATTAATAAATTCATCTGGTCCCGAGTCGGGCCAGTGTAAAATTTAACACAATTCGATAAGATAATAAGATAATATTTTTTTTGAAATTCCTATGTAAATATATGGTCCCAACAATATGATAAATTAATAATTATAAATCTTATGCATATATACCTAAGATAATTTTGTAAAATATAAATATGTTGTTGTTTGTTTATTTTTAAAATTAGAATTTTGGTGGACCTCATTTCTAATCTTCCTTATTGCATCAACAAATTCTGGTATTGTATTCACATATATTTTTTGCGTATTTAATCCATCATGGTTGATTTGGCAACATCTTTTAGATGAAAAGTCATTGCTAAATTTGACGTAAAAAAATATAAGATGACGTGTAGAATGCTTAATGAATTACCAAAAGAGTTATTAAAGCAAAAAAGTGTCGTAGAAGGCAAAAAAATAGAATATTAACATAATATATATATATATATATATAATATTGATAATAATACATAAGAAGTTCAAATAAAATAAAATTTAAAAGATTATGAAGTGAAATTTTTTATCTCTTTTAATTAATAATTTATTAATTTACCGATAAATTAATAAATTATTAATTTATCGATAAATTAAAACCTCTATAAGATAATAAATTTTGGAGGTCCAAACATTATTAATTTATAGAGGTTTTATTGTATATTGTTTAAAATCTTTCAAATTTTAGTGTAGCTTTTTAAGAACCCGACAGATCCTGAATCTTTAGATTCGAAATATCTGAAACCGAACAGGATACCCGTTTGCCTAGGCCTACTTCGTTCTCTCATTCATTCAATCTCTTACCATAGTCATACATATGTATGATTATATCTTTATATAATTTTAATGATATATTTTATTTCATAAGTAAGGGGATACTAATTTATTGTTTAATGTCTAAACAATAGCTTTTTTTATTAGTTAGTTCTGACAGTGTATGTCATACCTAAGACGCATAAAATGTTACAACTTACAACATTGGATATTAAAAAATGTGCGTAGAGATATTTTTACGGTCATTTTGATACCATATAATTGAGTTACACTTTGAAAAATACCTCTTTTCTATAAATGAAAAATACAATTTTTAATATGTAAAATGACAATTTTGTACATATTTAAATTCAAAGCGATAATTATAGTAAAATAAAAAACAATCAAAATTTTGAGGTAAAAAAGTAACAAGATAAAGATGGTTTATTGATTTTATATATTATAATTTAACAAGATAACAAGAATTTTTTTTAACAAGATACATTTAGAGAACAAAACTAAATTCGAAAATAATATTAATTATTATTATTATTATTTTCCTTTTTAAGAACATATTTTTATTTATTTTATATATTAAAATTTAACAAGATAATATATTATGAAGTTTATCTCTTAATATTAATTTGTCATGTTATATGAAGAAATAACAAAAATCTTATAATCTTGTCAAAAGAAAATTAATTTTAAAATTAAATATTTCTTAAAACATTTTAAAAATGAATCGATTTTAAATTTATATTTTTTTGTTAATTATTTGTATTTTTTAGTAAGGTTATTTTAGTAATTTTATATATTAAAATTAGCTCAAAAAAAAAGAGGGTATTTTTCAAAAGAGGAAAGAGAAATAAAGTATTTTTCTAATTTTTTTTTATTTTTTTCATGAGTGTAACAAAAGATTACTTAAACCTATAATTAAAGGCTCGAATATCAAAATTTAGCAATATTTTATAATATATTATATATTATCTCTCGTAATTAGAAGTAAATGGCACATCTGGCCGTTTACGGAATCCAAGAGCTACTAGCAAGAAAAATACCAAGATTAAACTTCAAAGCCTTTAGAAGCAGAATGAAGGATTCAAAATCCATGGCATGTGACCTGACCCGATGTGGAAACACCTAGACCCGTAATTTAGAAACTCAGCATAAAACAAAGTACGACTCCACTCAAGCCAGCCACGTAGATCAATCAGAACATCGAGTTAAGTCTTCATGAAAACCATCGTGGGATATTTTTCCCAGGGTTGTCCCAAATACGTTTTGGTGGATCCCAAAACCGGTAGGAGATCCAGAGCAGATGTGACCAAGAGTTGTGCATGATAATTCATGTGGTCTGCTTCGGGTTGGATTTATTTTGACTGGTGATTGTATTGATGCGACTAGGAGAGCGGCATACGTAGAAGATGCAATCCATAATAACAACGGCTGTGTTTCTGAAGATGAGATCGACGGTACCGTAAATATCACAATCACGGTAAAATTGGAGGCTGGAGTGAACGTAGAGTGTATCTTGGTAGCCTCCAAAACTACATCGGTAGAAAACGGATTGATCCGACATTGATATTGAGGACCGGCCCAAAGTATTTTGATGTCTGAAGCAAATTTTTTTTTTGAACTCATTAAAAAATAAAAGTCTAAAAAATTCCAAAAACGGTTATTGCAAGGGTCAAATTTTGAACCTCATGTCGTATAAAATCGGGATGACCACAGTACTACAACAAAAATTTTAACATTTGTGATTACAACACTAACTTTATGAGTTTTAGCCTAGGACTCGGCCTACGATATTACAGCAACCGCTTTTCACTGTTTGCACCTGTATTGTTTCGAAATGTGATATCACGTGCTGAAAACCCGTTTCCCACCTTCGTTGTAGTTATGTTATCAGAAAAATGAACGATTAACTAATTATGAGTTTACAATTTCTATAATCACTACAAGAAAACATGCCTTTTGAGATGGAAGTATACCTCGCAATTCCGTCGCAAATGGCCATTCGCGATGGACTTGCGAGACACACCATTCCGTCGCAAATCAGGTCTTGCAAATCAATTTTCGTCGCAAATTCCTCGCAAATTTACGAGGGAAAAACGTGGTTGCTATATCGTCGCAAAAATAACCCCGCAATTTCGTCTCAAAATTACGACGGAAGTGCGTGAACGCGTTGTTTATCGCAAAACAATTCATCGCAAAATCGAAGCAAATTGCGGTAGTAATCTTCCGCGCAAACGCGTCGCAAACCTTGCTTCGGATTTGCGACGAAACTTTGCGACGGAATTGCGTGGGTATAGTTCTTAATGACGTCGCAATTCCCTCGCAATTTGCGACGGAATTGCGTGGGTATAGTTCTTAATTCCGTCGCAAAGCCGTCGCAATTTGCGAGGGAATTGCGACGGCATCCGATTTATAATAATTAAAAATTTTAATTAATAATTAAAAATCATAAATTATAATTAAATTTTTTTTCAAAATTAAAATTTTATAAAAATAATTTGTTCAAACATTAAAAAAAACTAAAATTGTATCATACATAACCGAAACTAAAATTGAACCGATGGTCCGGATCCAGTTCCGGTTCCGGTTCAGCACCCGGTCTCGGTTCCGGTCCTACTGGTAGATGTGTCTTTAGGGTCCTGATCGCGAAACATCTGTGCTAGAACCAGATCATTTGTGGCCAAATAGTGTAACATTTCATCGAACTTCGAGATCTTCTCAAACTGAGTCACGATCAGCTGGGCCTGCGATTCAATGATGCCCTGGAGGTAGGCGGCGGACTCTGCTTCTGATGCTCTCGATGAAGAAGAAGTACACGATTCGATCTGCGATTGCAGAGAACCGACTCCGTAAATTCTCCCTTTTTTACGGGGAGCGACCTTAAAATTAAGAATACGTTTAATTAGTTGAAATTACTGTAAAAAATAAATATAGAACATCAATTTTCATACCTCGGTAAAGATCTTGTTCTTCACGGCGAGAGTCAAAGGGGTAGATGCGCTCTCATCGCCCTTAGAATGTTGAGTCAACTCCTGCATCTTGGAAGTGACGTCATTGTAGATCCTCTCAGACTTCATGTCGACAAAACTCCCATCTGGTCACCTTTTTGTCTCCTCCAGGACAGCTAGCAAATCCGGGATCGAATCTCCTACGCGCTCCTTTGCCTGATTTGTTTTTTATAAATATCACAATAAAATTTAATTAATAATTAGAATTTAATTAATTAAAATAAATTAAAAACTTACGATTTTCCGTGCGCGGGCAATGTAGGAAATCTGTCCAGACCGATGCTTGGAATACCCGTCCCCATCAGGATCAGCGTACCGGGCCGCCCGACTGTTAGCGCTCTTGATCTCGCTCACCGGATCCTGCCAATACGCCACAAGGCCTGCCCAGACAGTTGGATCAAACCACCTAGGCATCGCTCGGTCGCCTTCTTTCTTCCACTTCTTCTTCCACCGTCCCACCTGGTCGGCCATGCGTTCTTTCAACTTCGCCTCAAACTCCTTTCGGACCTTGCTCGTAATACTGTACTCCCAATGATAGGTTTGCTACAAGAAAAAAAATTTATAATGAAAAATTCAAACAATAAGTGATATAAATTATAAAATAATTAATTTTAAATATTAAAAAACTTACGGCAAAAGTTTGAAACCACCGTTTAATGACATGGTCCGGTGTTTGCCTCCAATTGGCATGAGGCTCTTTGAAATCTCTTTCAAAGATCGATCGGACCGAAGCGGCCACGCATCCATCTTGATCAAACCTGAAATGTAAAATAATAAAAAACAAATAATATGATTTTATTTGTTTTAAAAAACTTAAAATTAAATTAATAAAATAAAATAAAAAACCTTACCAATACGTATTATCAGAACGTCTTGGATCAAGGCGGGGAAGAAGGTCATGACCGGGAGCCTCAAGGATCGCCTTAACGACAAGATCATCATTGTCGTTATCATGGTGTGCTGCCGGTGGGGGTTCTGAGAATGCGGGTGGAGGCGGTGAATAGTACTGACTTCCGGGTTGTCGTCCTGTCCCGTCTGAGAAGTGAAACTCGTCCGAGGAGTTTTTGGAACAGGCGTGCCTCTCCTCCGCCGAGGCGTGCCACTCGAGAGATAACGAGTGTACTCATTATTAACTCCAGACATCTTAAAAACAAAATTTTAAAAATTAGTAAAAATAATTACAAACGATATCATATTAAAACTTATAAATTTTAAAAATCAATTACTAAATAAATTATAAAATTACAAAACCTAAAAACTAAAAATTTTATAAATTCTAAAAAGAAAACTAACTAAACTACAAATTCTTAAAAACTAATCTAACATTTAATATAAAACTAACATTTACAATTTCACTAATTATTTAAAAAATTAATTATAAAATTAACTTAACCTAAAATCTAAAAAATTTCTAAATTCTAACAAAACCTAATTCTAAAATCAAACAAATTTAAATCTAACAAATCTAAATCTAAAACTAACAAAACTTAATTCTAAAAACAAAACTAACTAAATTACAAAACCTAACCTAAATCTAACAAAACTAATCTAAAAAATTAATTATAAAATTTATTCAACCTAAAATCTAATAAATTTCTAAATTCTAACAAAACCTAATTCTAAAAACAAACAAATTTAAATCTAACAAATCTAAATCTAACAAATCTAAATCTAAAACTAACAAAACCTAATTCTAAAAACAAAACTAACTAAATTACAAAACCTAACCTAAATCTAACAAAACTAACCTAAAAACTAACAAATTTAGATCTAACAAACCTAAATCTAACAAAACTAATCTAAATCTAACACAACAACCCAAAAATCTAACAAATCAAAAATCTAAATGTGTTACCTTTGTATAATTGCAGATTCGGTCGGCTGGAGAAGGAGAGAAGAGAGATCGGCGGCGATTCGGTTGGCTGGAGAGGGAGAGAAGAGAGATCCGCGACGGTTCAGTCGGCTGGAGAGGAGGAGAAGGAGATCGGTGGCCAAGTGCAGAAGAAGAAATAGAAGAAAAAGAAAAGGAAGAAGAAGGTCGCGACTTTATTCTCATTTTCCTATCCGTCGCAATTCCCTCGCAAATTAGGGTTTCGGATTACCAATTTGCGATGGATTTGCGAGGAAACTTAACTGACATCGCAATTCCATCGCAAACCGGAATATTTGTGAGGGACTATATTGCGAGGGACTATATTGCGAGGGACTATATTGCGAGGGAATTGCGTCTATTATTATGCGGTTTTCTCGCAAGTCTCTCGCATTATTGCGACGTAATTACGTTGAACAAGACGGTTCCCTTGCAACTCCGTCGCAAATTTGGTAAAATTTGATTAAAAAAAACTTTATTTAAAATCGAAA
Organism: Crucihimalaya himalaica; assembly: GCA_004349715.1. Classification (NCBI taxonomy): domain Eukaryota; kingdom Viridiplantae; phylum Streptophyta; class Magnoliopsida; order Brassicales; family Brassicaceae; genus Crucihimalaya; species Crucihimalaya himalaica. Next base: position 1,157,923 of record SMJT01000054.1, on the reverse strand, counting down.
TTGCTTAAAAACATGAAAAATTTAATCAGATTCTTTTTCAGATTCATTGGAGTGCTCACTATGATCAGTGCCTTCTTGATCATCAGTCTCCTCGAACTCGTCAGATTCTTCATCTTCCTTTGTCTCATCAACTATTATGTCTTCCTCTTCTCTGGTTTCTGGATCAATATGTAAGATATTCTCGGTTGATTCGATTGCTACACAGACTTCCGATGATCTTTCATGTTGCATAGCCACATCATCAACTTCCCCGACTATACGAGGGACTTGCGACGGCTTCCCTGCAATTCCGTCGCAACATTGAATAAGTGTAATTTATGATCATGTTTAGATCCATATAATTGTATATAATTCTTATTTTAGTCTTGCCCATCATTTAAATCAATAAACTTTGAATCATGTCATTGTTATAGTTCTAATTACAAAGACTTGTATATATACATTAACATATCTACTTTTCATGTTGATTTTTTATGAATGAGGCATCTCCAAATCTTTAACATCGCAATCAACCACAAAATGTATTTTGGATCATACTTAATCATCGATAACCATCTTGTGGGTCTAACATCTTGAATGAGTGTTGAATATTCATCGATTGCTGAATTTTCAAATTAATTCCTCGCAATTCCTTAGCAAATTGCGAGGAATTTGCGTGGAATTAGACACTTGCGAGGGAATTGTGACGATTTCCGCTATTTCATCGTAAATCTCTCGCAAATTTGCGACCGAAGTGCGTTGAACTAAAGTGATCCCTTGCAACTCCGTCGCAAATTTGGTAAAATTTGATTTAAAAAAACTTTATTTAAAATCGAAATTGCTTAAAAACATGAAAAAATTAATCAGATTCTTTTTCAGATTCATTGGAGTGTTCACTATGATCAGTGCCTTCTTCATCATTAGTCTCCTCGAACTCGTCAGATTCTTCATCTTCCTTCGTCTCATCAACTATTATGTCTTCCTCTTCTCTGGTTTCTGGATCAATATGTAAGATATTCTCGGTTGATTCGATTGC
>SMJT01000054.1:1080782-1156894 GCA_004349715.1 Crucihimalaya himalaica | reverse complement strand
CAAAACCTAACCTAAATCTAACAAAACTAATCTAAAAAATTAATTATAAAATTTATTCAACCTAAAATCTAATAAATTTCTAAATTCTAACAAAACCTAATTCTAAAAACAAACAAATTTAAATCTAACAAATCTAAATCTAACAAATCTAAATCTAAAACTAACAAAACCTAATTCTAAAAACAAAACTAACTAAATTACAAAACCTAACCTAAATCTAACAAAACTAACCTAAAAACTAACAAATTTAGTTCTAACAAACCTAAATCTAACAAAACTAATCTAAATCTAACACAACAACCCAAAAATCTAACAAAACAAAAATCTAAAAGTGTTACCTTTGTATAATTGCAGATTCGGTCGGCTGGAGAAGGAGAGAAGAGAGATCGGCGGCGATTCGGTTGGCTGGAGAGGGAGAGAAGAGAGATCCGCGACGGTTCAGTCGGCTGGAGAGGAGGAGAAGGAGATCGGTGGCCAAGTGCAGAAGAAGAAATAGAAGAAAAAGAAAAGGAAGAAGAAGGTCGCGACTTTATTCTCATTTTCCTATCCGTCGCAATTCCCTCGCAAATTAGGGTTTCGGATTACCAATTTGCGATGGATTTGCGAGGAAACTTAACTGACATCGCAATTCCATCGCAAACCGGAATATTTGTGAGGGACTATATTGCGAGGGACTATATTGCGAGGGACTATATTGCGAGGGAATTGCGTCTATTATTATGCGGTTTTCTCGCAAGTCTCTCGCATTATTGCGACGTAATTACGTTGAACAAGACGGTTCCCTTGCAACTCCGTCGCAAATTTGGTAAAATTTGATTAAAAAAAACTTTATTTAAAATCGAAATTGCTTAAAAACATGAAAAACTTAATCAGATTCTTTTTCAGATTCATTGGAGTGCTCACTATGATCAGTGCCTTCTTGATCATCAGTCTCCTCGAACTCGTCAGATTCTTCATCTTCCTTTGTCTCATCAACTATTATGTCTTCCTCTTCTCTGGTTTCTGGATCAATATGTAAGATATTCTCGGTTGATTCGATTGCTACACAGACTTCCGATGATCTTTCATGTTGCATAGCCACATCATCAACTTCCCCGACTATACGAGGGACTTGCGACGGCTTCCCTGCAATTCCGTCGCAACATTGAATAAGTGTAATTTATGATCATGTTTAGATCCATATAATTGTATATAATTCTCATTTTAGTCTTGCCCATCATTTAAATCAATAAACTTTGAATCATGTCATTGTTATAGTTCTAATTACAAAGACTTGTATATATACATTAACATATCTACTTTTCATGTTGATTTTTTATGAATGAGGCATCTCCAAATCTTTAACATCGCAATCAACCACAAAATGTATTTTGGATCATACTTAATCATCGATAACCATCTTGTGGGTCTAACATCTTGAATGAGTGTTGAATATTCATCGATTGCTGAATTTTCAAATTAATTCCTCGCAATTCCTTAGCAAATTGCGAGGAATTTGCGTGGAATTAGACACTTGCGAGGGAATTGTGACGATTTCCGCTATTTCATCGTAAATCTCTCGCAAATTTGCGACCGAAGTGCGTTGAACTAAAGTGATCCCTTGCAACTCCGTCGCAAATTTGGTAAAATTTGATTTAAAAAAACTTTATTTAAAATCGAAATTGCTTAAAAACATGAAAAAATTAATCAGATTCTTTTTCAGATTCATTGGAGTGTTCACTATGATCAGTGCCTTCTTCATCATTAGTCTCCTCGAACTCGTCAGATTCTTCATCTTCCTTCGTCTCATCAACTATTATGTCTTCCTCTTCTCTGGTTTCTGGATCAATATGTAAGATATTCTCGGTTGATTCGATTGCTACACAGACTTCTAGTGATCTTTCATATTGCATAGCCACATCATCAAATTCCCCGACTATACGACCTCTCGGATTCACTTTTATCACTGATAACCACGTCTCCCGCATTTGCATTTTCCGAGGGTAAGGAATATAACACACTTGTTCTGCTTGACATGCTAGGATAAAAGGTTCGAAGTTAGAAATTGTTTTGTTTGCATTGACATCGGTTACCCCTAATGTGTTTGTGCGGACGCCTCGACCGACCGTTAGATCGTACCAATGAAATTTGAATAAAATGCATTTTAACCTAATAATTCGAGGATATGAGACTTCCATAATTTCTTGCAAGACGCCGTATAAGTTTAGATCACCTGGCACGTGAATTCCATAATTTGCGGTTGACTTATTGGAGCCATAATCATACGTATGAAAAGTGTATCCACGAGCGAAGTACATTGGGGCAGTTTTGATCTTCGCAATTGGTTCGTGAACAATATCATGCAACCATAGTGGCAAGGGGTGGTTTGCACATCCATTCATCACATATATATATATATATATATATATACATAAATTTTTAATTAACAAATTAGATTATTTAAATATTGTCTGAATATATCAAATATGTATAATATCTTACTCTACGTACATAATATTTTAACCATCCAACAAAATTAAGTTCTTTGGACTTCTCATACTCTTTTCTGGTAAACCGGGACAAGCTTCTCGCATCTGCTTGTCGAATTCACTGTACAAACAAAATTAAATTCGTGAACTTCAAATTAATAATATTAAATAATTGTTAGTTAACAAATTTAAATAATTAATTAAGAGATATACCTCTCAAACGGTTGCACTCCCTCACAATTTCGCAATATATAATTGTGCGCCGCACGAGTAAATTTGTGGTCTTCCCACCAAACTTCCTTAACCTTTCCACCAAGTCTCCCTATTTGGGTGAAGATATCTGGGACCTCTACGTTATATGTTGGTGCAACTCCTCCATCGTCATATCGGCTTAGACGGACCTTTTTGGTTCGAACGGTTGAGCTAAAATAATATGACGTGAAATGAGAGGTTTCTTCAGTCAAACTTCCTGCAACGATCGATCCTTCCACTTTTGCAAGATTTTTTGCCTTTCCTTTTAGATGTCCCATGAATCGCTCGAACGGGTACATCCATCGAAATTGCACAGGCCCTCCAAGAGCTGCTTTATGTGGTAGGTGAATTGGAAGATGTTCTATCACATCAAAAAAAGATGGTGGAAATATTTTCTCCAAATTACAGAGCAACACTGGTATATTATTCTGTAATTGCACAATGCCCTCGTCTGTAAGTGTTCGTGTGCATAGATCCCTGAAAAATGCTCCAATGCCTACACGTTCATAGTTATTATAATCACACCATTGAAATAATTTAATAAAATGACAAAACTATTTCAATAATTAATGTAATTAATTAATATGTACCAGCAATTGCTTCGTGGACGGTTGTCGGTAAGAGCTCAGCCAATTCAAAAGGTAATAGTCGTTGCATGAAAACATGGCAATTGTGGCTCTTCATACCGGCAAGTTGTTTGCCTTGTTCAATACATCTTGAGAATTTGGACACATAACCATCTGAAAACTTCATTTCTGAAGCAATCCAGTTAAACAACGTCTGTTTCGCATCCTCTGACAATCAAAAGATCGGAATCGGTAATTTACCATCTCTTGTAATATGTAACTCGCTTCTTGAGCAGATTTTGGCCAAGTCCAACCTTGATTTGAAGTTGTCTTTACTCTTTCCCGTTCCTTGCACATTCAAAATCGTATTCATGATGTTATCGAAAAAAAATTTCTCGATGTGCATTACATCAAGGTTGTGTCGTAATAGGTGATCTTTCCAATATGGGAGTTCCCAAAAGATACTCATTTTGTGCCAATTGTGAAAACTCCCATATCCGTCAGGCATGTTCGCTGTAGTGTGCCAATTTCCCCCACGCTTACATGTTTCCTGAGCACCACAATAATCAATCTGCTCAAACAAATCATTCTCTGACATATAAACTGGGGGAGGAATACGCACAACCTTGTTCTTTTTGAACAGCTTCTTGTTCTTCCGATACGGATGATCCAAGGGAAGAAAGCGACGATGACAATCAAACCAGCACGACTTCCTTCCATGCTTCAGTTGAAAGGCATTAGATCGATCCATGCAATATGGACAAGATAACCTTCCGTGCGTGATCCATCCCGATAACATCCCATACGCTGGGAAGTCACTAATGGTTCACAATAGCACTGCCCGCATTGTAAAATTCCGTTCCTATGAATAATCAAATGTACGTACACCTGTATACCATAATTGTTTCAACTCATGAATCAAAAGTTGCAGAAATACATCAAGGGATCGTTTTGGATGCTTAGGACCCGGTACCAGAATACTCATAAACAAGACTTCCCTTTGCATGCACATTTCTGGTGGCAGATTGTATGGGGTCAATATCACAGGCCATAAGTCAAGATAGACATTCCTACTCTCTGACGGATGCGTAATCTCCCCATCATTCGTTGTATGTTCTGCATGCCATCTCATTGCCGCCGATGTCCTTTCCGATTGGTATAACCGTTTCAATCTATCAGTGATGGGCAAGTACCACGTACGTTGGTATGGGACACGGCTCCTTCCGGTAGTTGGTTGATATCTTGGCTTCCCACAAAATCGACATTCATGTAGCTTATCATCGTCTTTCCAGAAAATCATGCAATTGTCAATGCAAACATCAATAATTTCTGAAGGTAGCCCCAGACTAGCAACTAATTTATGTATTTCATTGTAACTCCCTGTAGAAATATTATCTTCTGGCAAATACTCTTTAAATAGCTCAGCCCATGCGTCCATGCAATTTTCAGTTAGGTTATTATCACTTTTAATTGTCATCATCCTAGATGCCAATGAAAGTTTAGATAACCCCTCTCTACATCCCTCATAGATAGGTTGATCTGCAACGTCTAACATATCATAAAAATGTTGTGCTTCAACATTGGGTTCTTTCCTAGTATCATCAGCAAATGCAGGAATAGATTCATGAAATGCATCAGTAGCCATATCATGAAACCTATTTCCCTGTTGATCCCTTTCATAATCTTCAATCATATTTTGGCCATAATTATAATTATCATTATAATTCGGTTGATCAACATCATCACCCGTACTACTACTTCCGGCACCAAGACTATAACCCTCCCCATGTGAAAACCAGACATAATAGTTCAGCATAAATCCTCTATTATATATATGCCTCTTCACAATATCAATATCAAAATATTGAGTGTTCTTGCAAGTTTTACATGGACAGAATATGTTACTGTCACCCTTCGCAAATGGGTTGTTAGTGGCCTGGTGGATGAATGCTCGCAACCCGACACGATACTCTTTCGTCACTTCTCTGGTCTCCGGATCTTTTCGATTATACATCCAACTTCGTAATGCATATACTTCATTATGTGACGCTATTCTTTCTTAGCTCTCACAAAACGATATCTCGTTTTTTTTTTAAAGTATTTTTTCGATTTTTTTTTGTAAGCTAGTTTTTTTTTTTTGTGAAATGAGAGATCTCATGTTACGGTATGTATAGTTTTTTGCAAAATTTTGCGAGAGAATTGCTATGAAATTGCGTCTAATTTGCGACGTATTTGCGAAGAAACGAGATAATTAGGTACAACATTTAAAACGTGTTTCACCTAATTTTCTACCCATTTTTACTACCCATGCAATAAAGTCGCAAATCCGTCGCAAATTTCGTCGTAATCTACACGCAATGTACAGGCAATTTGCGAGGGAATGTTTGCTCGCAATTTTGCGAGGAAATTGCGACGGAAACAATTTACCCTTGCAAAATCATCGCAATTCCCTCGCAAATTTGCGATTTTAATTATTTGTCGCAAATTCATCGCAAATAGGATGCTATATCGTCGCAAGTTACTCGCAATTAGCGAGGGATATGTTCCTCGCAATTTTGCGAGGACTTTGCGACGGAAACTTGTTTCCTCGCAATGTCGTTGCAATGCCGTCGCCTTTTTGCGACGGAATATTTCCGTCGCAAAATTTCCATCGCAAATCGCCTGTTTTCTTGTAGTGAATGTGATCTACTAAATTAATAATTTATGCGCTCACTGCAAGAGAGGTTTAACTCATATGTGGGAGTCATTGAGCAAACAAAAGATCTTACAACAATGATTATAGCTGAGCTTATCAATGCCTTACAAGGACAAGAAAAACGACTGGATGCCAAAAATAGTGGGATTGCTTAGGGAGCTTTTGCAGCAATATTCCAAAGGCCCTAAATTTTCTAAAATTGCAGGGAACTTCTATGCCACTATCATCTCAGCACAAATGGTGCAACACATGCAAAAGAAACAACCACAGTGATGAGGAATGTTACTACAAACAGAAACTAGTAAATTTCCAGCAAAACAATCAGTTTAGACTAAAGGGAAGTTGTATTGTACGTGGTAAACCAGAATATTACGCTAAAGAATGTAGACTCAAAAATAATCAAGCTCAAATGCATGTACAGAGAGAAGTTCAAACTCAAGCACCAATAGACAGACAAGATCAAAAACACAACAATCAACAAGAAGGGTAATTCATAGCCACACATGATTAAGGTGTAAACAAGACAAATGTTTGGGTGGTTGACAGAGGAGCCACTAGTCATATGGCTAGAGAAGAAAGCTGGTTCACATAGTTGAACACTAGCATTAAAACCAAATAAGGCTATGTAGTGGTGAAGCTATACAAACTAAAGGGAAATTCACAGTCATTGTGATGAATAACCATAAGGGATGTTCTTTTTGTTCATGATCTGACACATAACTACTTAAGTTTTCCTCAGCCAATGAGTAGCGGCTATGGACTTATGTTTAACAGGTCCGGATGCATAATTACAAATCAAAAAGGAAATAATCTAATGGAAACATCAATGACTGATGGATGTTATACTCTTGATTTTCAAAGCAAAGACTGAACAAGGAGATTAGAATGAATACAGTAGACATGTCTGCTCTAAAAATCTGCAAAAAAATGAAGAGGGTCAATCCACAAACCATGTGGGTGGAGAGGTAAATTGTCTTACTGTATAACACAACAAGAGAAATATTCATGGAGATGAGACCAATTCACCACAATACAATCAAGAGGGAGAGTCAAGTCAAATCGTGAGTGAAAATAGTTAGGTACTAGTGCACAAAATGGTCAGTTACAAGGAACAAAGAGGTGAACCCGAAACTCAAAAAACGGAGACAAATTTTCTAAGAGTCAAGAATTAGAAGATGGTGTCACAGAAAGAGAGAATTCTGAAAAGAAAAGGTTTACCAGAGGAGAAAGAAAACCTTATTGGAGTCCTAGTTGAAATTGCTTGCATCAAAGTGGAAGGCAAGGTTGAGTCCTCGAGACCAGAGGGTGAGAAAGCTCTGAACTTGGTGATCATGGAGAACTTAAATATCAGTGACAACCACGCACCGATTGGAGATGGAGAGCCTAATCATGAGGGTGAGGACCCATAGCAAGTGGCAGCAGAGATGTACCTGCAACGCAAAAAGATTGCTGAGAAAAAAGAAGTATAAAATCAAACAGAAGAGAAGAAGGAGATAAATAACTGCAGGGAAAATGAAGAAGAAGGGCATAGAAGAAATCCATACCATGGGGAGTCTGAACGGAAGGAAACTCGTAATAATGGAGTCACTGGCATGGGGTAAATGAGACATTCACTCTAAGGAGACTTTCTTTTGAATTCCCATACACAAGGATCTGAAAGAGAATAAATTTCTAACATTAGACAAGATGTTGAAATGGAAGCCAGCAAATAAAGGAGTTCGAAGGGAAATCTTACGACTGGCTCAAACAGAGAAGCCAATTACAAAGCTTGATCCTGAGACTAAATGGAATTAAGGTCATAACATAGAAGAGTCACATTTGTGTCGAAAAGGAACTAGAACAAGAAGAATATGAAAAAATTGCGCCATTGGGCCATACATATTTTGTAAGGCCCACATATGTTTACTGGGTTTCGTTCATGTTCCCAAGAACAAGTAAGAAGTAGTATAAATACTAGTGGATTTGAACATTGGTGTAAGGAGAAAATTAAGGAAGTAAGAAGAAAAGGTTTAAGTGGCTAAACCTAGTGGATTTGAACATTATTGGACAGAACACTAATGTATACCTTACGAATTGAATGGTATTAGTTATGTCTTTCTTTCTTACTTTTCCTAAGCATTCATTGTATCAAGTTTGTTAACCCTTCAAAGAGAAGAAATAGAAAGGAGGAGAAAAAGACGAGAGAGAGTAGAGAGAAAGGTCAAGTTCAACATTCTGAATTTTTGTAACTTACATAACGTGGCGGATTGAGTAGTTCACCAACCATCAACATTGATGTGGTTACCAATGAAAATGGTCTGGTTTATACCAGCCCCAGTCATCAAGACATATAGTTTATTCGGAGGGATGACCACATATTTTTGATACACCCCCTCCTTTATCATTATATGAAAGTATACATAACCTCCATTGCTTTTATCATGAGCTACTGCTACGACATCATTTATTCTACTGAAATTGTATGTTCCATCCTTGCTCACGGCCACGGTGGCAACTATCTTAACGTCGGCCTCGTTGTCCGGAATATTTTATGAAATTAGCGTGCGTGCAGTAAAAGATTCAGATAAAAGGGTATGGATAACGCTGAGCTGTAAGCTGGTACTTTGCAACAATCTTTTGTTTTGTTTAAGGAGACAATCAAGAGGGATGACGAAGTACTTGATATACTTGAAAGACTAAACAACTACAGTTATAGCTTCAGCCACAACTTCATAGACTTTTTTGTTCTATGCATATAATTCCTTAGGTAATGGCAATTGATTTTTTTTGTTTCTTTCTAAATGATTGACGGACTAGAATCATTTAGGACTAAACCTCTTTGAGTTTCTTGCATGTCATCTTCAAATTGAACATATCACAAAAGGATTTTGTGACAACTGAGGAAGACCACATTCTTGGCTACGTTGTCAGACATGGTGAGAAGATAACATGTAGAGAGTCATTTTGGTGGTGAATCTTTCCTTTCATGTCTCCTAGAATTCAAGTCCCTAAAAAAACCAAGGTACCTAACATCAGCTAATCAATAACCATCAATACAAAACCATATATGAACGATTAACAAGCCTACGAATCTTGTTTGATTACAATTTAATCCTAACTATGCATTTATCATGAGAAACAAATCAAATTTTGAGAAGTATTCATCCCCAAACTTGCCTATGTAGTATGGATTTTAAATTTTATTTTGTTTTTTTATTCTCGTGTTTTCTTTTGATGTAATTAGTAATTATAATTAAAACCCATAATTTGTATTTAATATCTCAAATTGGAACCTAGAATTATATTTTTTTTCTTATTTTTTTTCTTGTATTTTGCTTATGTTTTGCTTTGCTTATATTTTAAATTTTAGACTATTTTGTAGATTTTTTTTAATATAATAAAATATTAAATTTTTAAACTATTAACTGGTTAAATTTTAGTTTTATAATCAATAAAATTATTGGCATATACGCATCTATGGAGTTGAATGTAATGTAATGTAATCAATAATTTTAGTTTTATAATCAATGCTATCTTTGAAATTAAACCCTTCCATTTATAACTGCACTCTAGCTATCTCACTTATTCAAACTTATTTGTTAATTTCCTAACTCTTTCTACAGCGTCACTCACTCGTTGTGAAATTTAGATTGTTGGCATGTCTGCCTTGTTCTCTAAACTTACGTTTATCTTTAAGGTCTTCGCTTTATAAATCAAAACAAATTGGTGAAAGATCAAATTATCTTCATCTAAGTTTCTCTTTTGTGTTTAGCAGTTCAATTTGTCACGTTCTGCTATGGCCTCCAATGTTTAACAACACATTCAATGCATATGTTTAATCTTGCTTATACGATGAAATATATGGGTTGGTCGCTAATGAGGCAACCGAGTTGCTAAGATGAAACACAAATAATTGATAAAAAAAATATAACAAAGACGTAATAAAAAAAAAAAAACTTAATGCGAGACAAAGCTTTTTTAAATTAAGGCCAATCTTATTGGGCATTGAACAAAAGTCAGAAGACCAACCACAAATTGACACAAATCGGTTGATGCCATGATATTAGTTTGCATAGTTTTCAGGTCATTTTCTTTTAGGTTTAAGTTCATTTCTTCTTTAGTTTTATCACTTTTATATTAGTTTTAGTCTCTTATGTTCATGGTCTTGCATATTAGGACTTTAGACATATTACATTTAGGACTTTAGACATATTACATGCATCTTGCATTGGTTTTGGTACATTTCACTAGGTGAAGTGGAGATTGGAGGTTTTGATGGAGACTTTCATGCAAAGAAGAAAAATGATGATGTAGAATCAGTCCAAAAGACCTCAAAGATCGACTCGGATGAAGGTTTTTCAATAGGAATCATCTTTAGAGATATTCACAAAAGTTATAGGAAATTGAGTTAGCTTTCCAATTGAGGTGATTTCATGCAAATCAGAGCTACATAGAAAACTTTATGGCTGATTTGGTGGAGGCATATCAATATGACGCATAAAAGAAGCTAATCCATAATTTTCAGAGATCCTAGCGGGCTGCTGTAGCGGGTTTCTGCCGGCCGTTACCCAGTTTTACCGGGTCAAGACCCGATTTTTCCCTGTTTGATCCGGTTCGCCCCATATCACTATATAACCCCTTTTTACCTAATTTGTTGCTTTTTATGCTTAGTTTTTGAACCTCTCTTGACCCCTTTGAATATTCTATGAATCTTAGTGTTTCTATGCAATTTAATTGAGTTTTCTTTTATATTTTTTGCTTACTTTCTTCTATCATTATGATTATGAAAAAAAAAACATGGATCTTTGTGTTTTCATGATGTCTAGTGAGTAGTCTTTTTAGGGTCTTTGGGTTTAGTAGACTAGGGTGATTAGGAGTTGATTCAAGATGCTTAGGACTTAATGTTTATAGATCCTTACTCTCTAGGTGATTTTAGAGCTAGATTAGCCTTGATCAAGCTAGGACTAGATGTTAGAAATTTTCATGCCCGAAAGGTGTTCGATGAAATTTCCGAGAGAATTTAGAGAGTGCTTAGTGTACCTAGCCAATAGAAATTGATGATTAGGGTGCTAAGTGGTTAGTTAGGCTTGGAATTAATGCATATTAGTTTTGTGATTATGGATGAGAATCTTTGTTAATTACTTGATTAGTATAGGATTAGGATCATGGAAGTGGCCTTATTTATATTAGTGACCTAAGACTAAATGATTAGTATTGTTAGATTAATAGAGCATCTTAGATTGATTAGTAGTCACCCGAATCATATCTAAACCCAATGACTCACCCTTTTTATTTATTATTGTTCAAGATTCGTTTAGTTCTTGTTTAGTATGATTCCGCTTCTTTTGAGTTCGATTTTGATTAGTCTTTTGTATTGTTTATCTACTGCTTTCATTAGTCTCATTTCTTAGTTTTATTTTGGTCCTTACTTAGTTATAGTTTGGTTAGATTTACTTCTTGTTTTCTTTGCTTAATTTGAGTAGTTTGTTAGTGAATCAAAACCCCAAACCGAATTAGCTTAGATTAAGTGAATTCATGTATTCTTAATGAGTTAATGATTTGTTTCTTGTGGATTCGACCCTATAGTGCTATAATGATATTCCATTTGATCATGGTAGAATGCACATTAAATTTAATTAATTGATGTGTTGATCATACCACCTTAAGATGTGATACATATCTTGCAGTTGCTTCTTTTTTGTAACTTACTCTAGCTCCTAGCATTACTGTCGTCAGTGGTAAGACTGAAAAACATGGAGAATTATAAAAAGATGTAATGTTAATATATATAAACAAACAAACAACAAAATTAGGAAAATTCAGTTGTCGAGAAATTAAGGGAACTAAGTTGGAGAGAATGTGTGAGAAAGCAAAGTTCAAAAGAATGGGAGCATATGAGCTCTACCATGTCTTATGGTCCAACGATCAAGCGTCGTTGCTTGAATTTTTTTTTTTTTTCAACTCGTTGCTTGTATTTATTTTACAATTTATGCAAAAAAAGATTAAAAGAAACTTATTATAAAAAAAATCTATAAAACCCCACCCTGAAAACTCAATCACTTTATGTCCCTTATGAGAACTCCCTCCCTCAACATTCATTAAAATCCTTAATAGATCAATCTCTCCTCTCTAGTTTCTAAGGATATCAAAGCATGAATACAAGTAGAACAGAATTTGCAAACTGTAAAGTCATAAAGCAGAAAGAAGAAGAGGAAGAAGTCGAGAAGAAGATGGAAATAGAAACAAGGAGAGGTCCATGGACTGTGGAAGAAGACATGAAGCTCATCAGTTACATTTCTCTCCATGGTGAAGGAAGATGGAACTCCCTCTCTCGTTCTGCTGGTAATTTTCTTAAGCCTTTTGCATCATGTTTATTGAAAATTAGAATATCACCATGCATGCATGATATATAAGATATTAAGATGTAATGCGTACATCGATCCAGATCAATGAAAATCATCCTAACAAATCGTTATATGTTCATATCATATCCCTCGAGTTATTGTTTCACTTAGTTTTCTCAAGTGTAGCTTCCCCAAGAGATACTATTAGATTGTGTCTATAAATGATTTGAATGGTTAAACTTTGCTACTGAAAGACTCTTCATATCCTCTTCAAACAAATAGTCCTTTTTTGCTACTGAATCTATCTTTTTTTCTTATCAGAAATTCTTTTTGGATTTTGTGAAATATCATCTGAAGTATGATAAGAGTTAATAATCTTATAACTAATTGAAATTAAAGGAGTAGCTATAAAAACCCTTTTTCGACTTATCAATACGTAATTTCTAATTTCTATCACATCTTACTTAATATATAAATAAATACATAAAAGCATATCATATTTCGTAACTAATATGACTTCTCCATGTCGGCATAATTTAGAGTCCTCGGTAGAATCGGTAAAGTAACAAAGAACAAGTTGACATCTTCATAGTTCATTATTATCATTAGAAGTGTACTTTCGTATGAAACAGATTGGTCGGTCCAAATTTATTAATTTTTCCTTTGGAGTCTTTTCATTAACCTTTTTGAGTGTGGAACTCAAACACCTTTCACAACCATCCAATACGATAAAGCCTCATTTAATTGTGTTATCTTTATTGATTTGAGAAATTGTAATAGTGTCAATATAAAATTGACTAGTAGTACGTATTAATTATTTCACGTTTTATATATTTATTGGATTTGTTTACTATGGAGACAGGACTGAACAGAACGGGAAAGAGTTGTAGACTGCGGTGGCTGAATTATCTCCGTCCGGACATCCGCCGTGGCGACATATCTCTCCAAGAACAATTCATCATACTTGAACTCCATTCTCGTTGGGGAAATCGGTATTAAATTAATCCATTATTTATATCGACATAGTTAATATATTATCTATAAAAAGGAATAAAAAAGAAAAAAGAATAAAAGGGAGAGATACTTTGAAGAAAGCAAATTTAGAACGTCTCTATGAAATAAGAAATTCAATATTCAATTATTAGAGAATTGACAAATCAATTCAATGCGTATTTGAATATTCTTGGTTGAATTGTGATATTAAACGAAATTTGTATCATATTTGAAATTTTAAGAAAGACTAATCAAAGTCTTTTCATCAGGGTAAAGAAAAAAGAAAAAAAATTGAAACCTTTTCAATCATTTGTTAAATCTACTATAAAACATATAAACAATGATTAATGTATTCATAAAAATATAAATATATAATAGAAATTCAAATAAATTTTTTTTATCTATGTATAAATTTTATTCTGATTTTTTTGAAGGTGGTCAAAGATTGCTCAATATTTGCCAGGAAGAACAGATAACGAGATAAAGAATTATTGGAGAACACGTGTTCAAAAACATGCAAAGCTTCTGAAATGCGACGTGAACAGCAAGCAATTCAAAGACACCATTAGGCATCTCTGGATGCCTCGTCTCGTCGAGAGGATCGCCTCCACTCAAAATCTCGAACCTACCCCTAACCACTACTCGCCTGAGAACTCGAGCGTGGCCACTGCCGCCACGTCATCTACGTCGTCGTCTGAGTCCTTGAGGTCGAGTTTCTACGGTGGTGATCAAGTGGAATATGGAGCGTTGGATCATATGACAAATGGTGGTGATTGGTTCAACGGCGGAGATGTGTTTGAAACTTCGTGGAGTTTTGACGAGCTCAACAAGTGGCTCTTACAGTAGCATTTCAGATTAATTATAAACATAAATAGTTTTGTAACTCACTTCGAAACTTATACAAATTATATTTTCTCTGTACAAAATAATAAATGTTTTAAAAAAAAGTTGTTTCAAAATTTTTAATTTTTAAAAATTTCTATCATACTTTATATTAATTTAATAATTTATCACTATCTGAATTCTAAAGTGTTTTTTTTTCTATTGGTTGGATTTTTATAAATGAAAAAACATTTAGTTTTTTTTTAATCTTTATATTTTTTATCCAAAACATCTATTATATTGAAACACAGGGAGTATATAAAATTATTTCCCGGATAAACGGAGAGATATAAAAAAAGAAATTGATACTGTTATCTTGAAAAATATTTACAGAAAAGCATGATTTAGATATAGTGTGAAAGCAAATAACAGTATAACAACATGAATTTATAGTTGGTATTTTCTAAAAATTATTTCCCAGTTGGAAAATTCGAGAGTAAGTCGTCGAATGAGATTTTTTTTTTTTTTTAATGGTGAGTGATACTTTGTGTAATTTATTTTCTGCAACATTATGGTATTTTGGATCATAAAACAGATCAGAATTGTTAGTAGGAGCTAGCAATAAGAGTCTTTCCAAATTAGTGGATACTGTATAGAACTGATGAATCAGTGATTTTCTAAGTTCTAATCAATAATTGACTTATTTTGACAACAGCAATATGATCATCAATAAGTTTAAAGAAATATCACCTCAATATATGTTTTGAGAACATTTGAAAACATATCCCAAAAAAATTCATTACATACTTAGTGAGTGGATTGAAATAGAAATTGTAATAGACGCATGATGTGTATGTTAAGAGAACATCCAATATCTTTTACTCGAAACAACTAGCTAAGAGGTAAAATGTTCATAACAACTTGCATGCCGGAGGTTAGAAATGGCTTCGAGGCGGCTTCGGAGGTGATGACGAGTGATGTTGGGCGTTGAATACAGGCTGCGGTTCCAATATACCGGCTATCTTGTACATGTGGGAGTTGACTCCTTGATGAACCGTGGAATGGCAGTCGGAGGTGCTGAGGTTCCCATGCTGCCGTCTGTTTGTTGGTTGCGAAGATCGAGTTAGTTCTACGCATATTTTCCCTTGAGGTATCGGGAAATGCTCGTGGCAACTACGACCAAGACTCCAGTTCTTCTGAACTGTGGCAAAACGGATGATCCGCGTTTTGGGTGTGATTGCTGCTTTTTCGTTTAGTGACATTCGGTGCTTCATTTTTTTATATTTTTCTAACCATTCGTGAAAAAAAATTTCGTTTCAAATAGTGCTTAAAAATATATATATATATATATATATATAGTTACATACATTTCTTATTATAAAACGGGATATTAATCCGTAGCGCTATAATTCGTTTAGATGTTTCGTAGTTTGTAGGCCCAATATTCTGATTTGGCTAACCAATACTATCGTTACGTTTCTATTAAAAGGTCACATATTAATTTAGTTTGTATAATCAATAATGGAATGGAACTAGCTAGAGCTTCGAACTTATAATAGTTTAACTAAAGGAAAGGGACGTACGTAAATGATGTCTCTATTTCTTAATCATCATTAGGATATTAAATATCATATATCCAGTCCAACTCAAGTAACACTTTATTAAGATTATATACGTCCAGAGGGGATGAACCCAAATAAATTAGTCTAGTTAAGTTTTAAAATAAAATTAGTTCTCAGTGTGTTTTTCCACTACACCGAGTAGGATCACAGATTCACCAGAACCCTAGTTTTGTAATCATTATATTAATTGTTCTATTAGTTAGAATAAAATCATACGGACAAACGCCCTATAGACGACGAAATGGAACAATAGAAAATCAAAATATTATCTTTTACAAAAATTGAACTGGATTGGAGAACAAAATGAATTGGCATTACAATTTTGTAAAATTGGAATACTGGCCTTTCACACACGAAGATATTGCCTTGTTGGGTTATGAAATCATTTAGTTTTGGCTTTGATATTATAAATTGATGTTGATTGTTTGAGAAATATATATATGAAGAAGCGTGTACACGTTTAAACACGAGCGAGTTGTTCCTTTTAGAAGGTGGCAATGGCGGCTGTAATGGGAATCCAAAAGAAGGTGGCGCATGACAAAATTGGTCCCAAGTTCGACTGACACATGTGTGTTCCATCTGTCACGTGTCCCTTTTTTTCGTCCCTAGAAAATATATTTTTAAAGTAGCTCCCATTTCTTCGATTATTGGTTCCTAACTCGATTTATCATTTATCTAGTTTCGGTTTGGTGAATGAACTGAAGTGGAGTTGGGTTAGTTTTTATCAATTTTTCTATAAATCAGTTTAGGTAGTCGTTTACATCTAGTTTAGACGCTAAATGTTCAACGACGTTTTTATGATCGTTAGACTTGTTGGAATTGTGCTTTTTTTTTTTTTCTTCTTATCAAACGGATTTAAGTGATTTTAAGTGGTTTTAGTTGTTTCTAAGCAGTTTTACAAAATTGTTGATTAATTATTATGTAATTAGAATAAGAAAGATTTCAATGTATTTTTCTATTTTTTACTACATATGTTTCAATTTATAAGTTTTATATATGGTTATAAACATTGTTTAATGAATTAAATGAATGTTTTGTATAATTCTTACGATTTAATATATATATTTTTGTCTCACTGATGTTTTTATATGATTTTTCTATAATCTTATATTTATAACATATCGTGTAAAACCGTCTGAAATCGCTTAAATCTCGAGTAAGCGTTCTAGACACTTTAAACTAAACGCTGGGTAATCGCTCATTTAGTGTCTTTTGAAAATTTTGATTAATATTTTTCCTTTTTAGTCCTCAAACTTAGTTCACCAGAATCAACCACTAATTATTTTGTAGAATTAATTATAAATAATTGAAGTAAAGTACATATTTCGAACTTTAAACCAAAAAATTAAACATTATTATATTTTTGGAATTTTTATATATCTTCCTGTATTAGCTAATGTATCAACAACATTTGCTTCCCGTTCTGATATAAAATCAAACATACATGACTGAAAAATCTTAACAATGTGTTGTAGTAGGGCTAGAAAATCTTAGGTAATTGTATTAGGGCTAGAAAATGTGACGAGCGTGGATTAAACATCATTAATTTGATTTACATACATTGCTTTGATTTATGATGTCGTAGGCTGTTTTCAGATCACCACATAATATTACATATTTTTTTGTTAATATGTAGGAGGTTCCGGCCGAAAATTCTCTTAAGATGAGGCGTAAAGCATGGTAAATTAACTTTTTTTTGGATGATAGATTCTTCCCTACATGAATTGAACATATAACCTTCTAAATTGGTGACTGCCAAAACTAGAGATTTTGCTTTGGTTTCCATTGGAGTCCGAAATAGCCTATGAGCTCCAAATCATGAGATGAGTAGCATATCATTTTTGTTACGTAAAGACCAACAAATTCTTAGGGAAAATGACCAAAATTAACTCGAACTTTTTGCAGATATTTTTCATACCTAAACTAAAGCAAAATGCATTTTTCGATCCGAACCATTGTTAAATTCAAAATTTAAACATGAACTAATATGTGTAAGGCAAAAATCAACATTGATATTGACGGTGTTAGTAACCCGTTAATTACTGATGAATAGAACGTCATTGTGCGACTGATGTAGCAACGATGTTGTATAGGTTGAATAAAATTAAAATAAACTGTAGATAACAGGACTCGAAACCACATTCTGAAGTCGAAATGATTTTTAAAACCATTATGTTAACCACTCGGATAAATTAACTTCATAATGAACAGAAGTTTTATAGTTTAAATATTCTCTTCTTCTTCGCTTATAGAATGTTTCATCGGAGAAAATTTTTTTGTGTGTTTAATTGAATTTGATCCAATTTTTCACTTAGAATACATGAACTTCTTTTGTTATAATTGATTTTGATCTAATTTTTCACCCAATCGTAATCCTTGACGGAGCATCTCAATCGGTGAAGCCATCGTCTCTATGAGGAAATCACCGGCTTTCGTTGGAATTGAAGAATTCAACAGAAACTCGGACTCTTTGATGGAGTCAAACTGAAGAAGCAACTAAGAAGAGAAGAAAGTCTGAGTTTTTTATTTCTTGGAAGAAAAGATGTTTTGGTATGCGGTGGAGAAGAGGCGCAACTTTGTCGTATGTATGGTTAGGCCGTTTTCGTGGAGTCCGTGGTCTTCTCGTGGATATTGATGAGAACGGAGGATTGTTTGACTCCAAGATTGTAGATGACGGCGAAGGACTGTTGTGTGATGCCGGCGATTTAACCAAATAGGCGATGTCGTCGCTATCATTAAAAGACTCAAAGATCTGATTGCAAATCCGATGAAGTATTCTGAAGAAGAAGAAGACAATATTAAACTGTAAACAAATATTTATTAAAATTTATTTATCATAAGATGTTATTGTATTCGAGTGGTTAAGGTAGTGGTCTTTAAAATCGTTTCGGCTTCGGAATCTGGGTTCGAGTCATGTTGACTATAGTTTATTTTTATTTTGTTCAACCAATGCGGCGTCGTTGCCACGTCAGCCGCACAGTGGCATCCTAGTTATCAGTAATTAACGGTTTACTAACATTGTCAATGTCAATGTTCATTTTTGCCTTACGCATATTAGTTCAGGTTTAAATTTTGAATTTAATAATGTTCGGGTCAAAAAATACATTTTGTTGTAATTTAGGTAAAAAAAACTATCTGCCAAAAGTTCGAGTTTATTTTGGTCGTTTCTCCCCGATTCTTACTAGTTAAAAGTTGTGAAGTCGTCTAAGAACCATCTACAAAACAACAAAACGCTAGCTTTGTTAATTGCTTGTTTTGAAAGTACATGGAGTTCCATTCAATTGTTCTTTATCCATAGTTGATGCTTCAAACCAAGTATTGAATTTTATGAACTTTATCTCAATCACATCCGGAATCATCTATTTTTATCCTGAAGTAAGATGTTATTTCGTAGTTCTTATATTTTCAACTTATACTATAAAGTAGATTTATTTTTCTATAGATCTCCTTTTCTTAAAATATGTACGATATTGTGAGGATTTACTTCTGAATCAAATCAATTCAGTCTTGGATCGAACTTGAATGTTCCGATGAAAGAAAGATAAAAGCAAACTTTGAGAAAAGAACAACAAGAAAGAACACACACAAGATTTACGAGTTCGGGATTCCAATTCCGGAACCCCTACGTCTCGCCGGAGATAAACTCTCTCCGGAAAATCCACTAGAACTTTCCGATCAAAGTGATTACAAACTCGATCACCAACTCTTTCTCTCTCAATGCTTCTCACTCACCTCACTACTCTCATCCCAACTCTCAACCACCTTCTAACGACTCTGTTAAAGAGTATATAAGAGAAGAAGAACAGAGACGAGCTAAAGAAAAGACTAAACTGTCCTCCTAACAAACTAACTCGCCTTAGGTGCATAACACGTGACTTGTCTTTGAGCAGAGGAAGCAAACCCTCTCTTCCACCGAGAGTCTTCGACTTATACTTAGCCAAATTAGAGAAACAACTTGAGTAGAATCAGATACACTTCTTACAAATATAATAAGATATACACCTGTCATTTGATAGGTGACTTACAGTTGCAAGTTCTCATATCTTTCTGCGTACACGACATTGGAAGATGAGGTGATTAACATTTTCATCTTGGTCTCCATAGAGTTGACAAGTGTTATCAATAGAAAGCTTCCTCTTATAAAGATTTACAGCCAATGAAAGTGCATTATGGAAAAAATTTCACCATAAATACTTTATTTTTCAGAGAAACGTCCCAACTCCATAAAGATTGATAGAGAGCTGTTAATGGATTAAGATACTCACCAGTGGAGATGATTTGATTACACAACAGATGATAGGTTGATTTAATATAATGAATACTCTCCATTATTTATCTAAGTCCATGTAATGAAGTCATCTATTCCTCCTACAAGAGAAGGTTTGATCATTCTTGTTAGAGATGCATCTTCTAGATGTAAAAGGTGCCCTATTTTAGCAGTATTCAATTTTCTAAAGCTTGAGATCGAGAGAGAAACTAAAATGACATAAAATCTTCATTCAAGTTAAAATGGACTGTACACGAGATGTTAAATACAACAACTAAACCAAGTAAACCAAATCTAAATATAAACTAACAAACATAACCGAGTTATATACTCTAATAAGCAGCATCCCAAATTCCCAATTAGTTGTTCATGGGATGAAAAAATCTTTTTAACTTTTAAATAAAGAGTAATGTGAGCACTACTTCCTTTTGCAAGCTTTGATAGTTTAGTTGGTAACCAATGATCTTTGCAAACAAGAATTTGTTCGCATCTCCCTACCAACCATTTTATACCACCTTGAAGTACCATTCTCCATGGCTTGAACACCATTTCTTCTCGACTTCTAAGAACGTGGTTTCCGGATAATATTTTGCTATGAAAACTTTTGCAAAAAAAAAGATTAAACTCTTTGTTTTCTCATTCATCACAATTGATTTATGTTGGTTTTTTCAACAAAATATAGATAAATACATAAATCTGTTTCCGATATATCTGTTCAAACTTAAGATTAAATTCACGTATCTCGACTATAAATTCAACTATTTTTAGATTAGAATTCTCGCAGTTCAGGTTATAATAGACCGCTGCTACAAAAACTAATTGTGTATAGTATGTGATTAGTCTAATTAGATAGTAGTCTAATTAGATAACATCGATTTTGAGAATCTGACCATAATAAAATTGCATATATATGTAACATGTTAGTGCCTATAGATAACTGTTAACACCGAATATCTACCACTAAAAATTTGAAAACGTCAAAAGATAGTATCCGTTTTTGCTACTTTCATCTGTTTTATTTTTACATGTTCTTCTTTTTTATTACAAAGATAACCACTTTCGTATGTCATTACTATATGTATCCTCTCTATTTTCTTGTGTGCTTCTAGAGAACCTTAGGGAACGTTAAACAAGTAGTAGTATATGTTTTTTGGACTTCCATTTCAATTAAATTATTGCAGATAGATAAAGCGACAAAAAGAAAAAGCGACCAAAATTAAACACAAATAAAGTGATCACACCATGATGGAGAACAATTTGATTTTGTATTATAAACTTTTCTTCCTCATAATCCCTGTTTAAGAGACATAATTGCATCTTCGGGACCAAACATTGCATTATTAGCTCCGAGACTAATCGATCTCAGAATATTAATAAATTAGACTCTAAAAATTACACTAATAACAACGAAAGTCTTTGCTTAGGAACTTGTTCTAATATAAAGTTGAACCGGTCACCAAAAGGGAACCCTACATGCACGAGTTAATGGGGTTTTATAAAAATTAAATAAGGTGAAAAGAAAATTAATCAATAATCTAATCTATAAAAGGCTACTACATAGGTTTACTTATACAATTATAACTTTTAAAAGAACTAAAAAGCTAGACAAATGTCAAAAGCTGTATATAAAATATGAGTAGAGGCTATGCAAAGCAACTTCAAGAACTTAAACCATTCGTGGACATTGGTATTTTCGCAAATTATTTTTGTCTTGATAAAGTTGAATTAACGCACGCACTCACAAGTCACAATGGAATAGGCCAGAAAGATTAGAGATATATTCATAATATTTTTAGCAATAATGATTACTGTAATAAAAATATATTTAATGGTTGAACATATATCAAAAGTAGAATATTGGATCTCAAATATCTCATAAATTATTGTAAATACACTGAGAAATACTAGATGATTGTACAATTGATTTTGTTCTTGAACTTTTTTTTCTTAAAGATTGTCCAAATTCAATAGGCCCAAAATACCAGTTTTGAAAAAGGTACCAATAACAGCCCAAAGCTAAACGATTGATATATGTCTCCATAATAAATCAAAAGGGAAACCACATTTGACTTCCACAAATTTAACGTAACACATATTATAAAACTTTCAACTCCTAGTTCTAGTTACACAGATCTAACATGTCTACTTTTAGCCAAAACTTTTTCTAGGTAACATAGTTAGATGCAACACTACATAGATATTACTTAATAGCTTTCTAATCAACCTCAATCCTAGTCCTTGCATGTACGAAACATATCTAAACGGCTATCTTCAAGTCGAAGCGAGTACGCGAGTTTCTTGTAATCTCCCCAAGTAAACGTTTGGTATAACCGTGGTTGATTCATCATCGTAACCATCGCTGGAAGAGGCCCAATTTTCGCATGAAGCGGTGGTCCGGCAAAGTACGCTGTCGAGAGCCGGCTTTCTTCTCCGGAGGTCAATGCTCTATGCCTAACACTTATAAATCTTCCGTTCGTCATCACCTTAAAATCCACAAACCAATTAAAATAAATCTACAAAATTGATAAATGATTAAAATAATAATTAATTAACATGCTGTGACCAAAAAAAAAAAAAAACATGCTTGCTGTTTAGTTTAGGTTCGGTGTTTACGGTAATCTCGTTTGTTGATAAGTAAATGGTTTATGGTCAGTAGTACAGGTTGGGCTTTAAGTGTAGGTTCGGTTTTATGGTTTCTGATTGCGATCCGATTTAATGAAATTTTAGTTTTTACAGGTTGGTTAATCATTCAACATAACTGAAAATATAATAAAGTAATGATTTAACTTATATTACATATATAATATGATTAATTTGTATAATAAACTAGTGGTTTTAGTTTTTCCGATTAAAATTTCTTTTACCAGCATAAATAAAAATTGTAATTTTAGTTCAAAAAAAAAAAAGAACTGTAAGCAAAAAGACTGAAAGAAAAAGAAGAGACCGACCTGTAATAAGTCTCCTACATTGACGCAGAAAGCTGAAGGGTCAGGAGAGACAGGAACCCACATGCCATCTGAATTTGACACTTGAAGTCCTCCTACATCGTTAGATCTAAGAACTGTTAAAATCTGAGGGTCGGTGTGCTCTCCGAAGCCAACTCTTGTCAGTGACACAGATTTATCAGAGAGTGTGGCTCCACCAAAGAACTTATCGTACGGTGGATAATGATTCACCCTTAGAACGCAGTCACTATCGACGGAGCTGATTAACCTACTGAAGGTGTGAGATGGGACACGAAGTCCCTCAGCCGTCAAATCTAATATCTCACTAGCCAATTGCTTAACTGCTTCTATGTAACAATTCACTACCGAGCTGTCAAACATATAGTTCACACATCAGCACGATATTCTTTTTTTTTTTTTGGTTACTTATAGAAGTATACGAAGTAGATCCACGTAACCTTAATATTTCTACTTTCAGAAAGAAGTTAGTTTTTTTTTTTTTTGTATAAAAGAAAAATGATTAATACAGTAGATAACAATGAATCATTACTGAGTTTTAAGTACGAAAACAACTCTTGTCCAAGTTCGTATATTTAAGAACAATGAATAGCGGATTGTAGTATCGTTGGGGTATTCTATAGTTTCAGTATGGTGTATATCAGTATATATAATATTTTCTGTAATAGTTCAAGTATTATATAAATATACTATAAGTCATGTATCATGTAGGTAGATTAGTACTTAGTAGATACACAATTCTTATCCATACACTGTTACTGAGATAGACTAAGACTATTATATTTTTTTAATTTAATAACTCTGTTACTTTTGGTTTCTCCAGAGTTCTTGTTTAAAAGCCCCTCAAAGTATATGAAATACTATAAACCTATAACTAATTAAATACATAAAAAGTAGACTGTTTGTTTATAGTCAATAATTAATGCTGGCATGAGCTAACTGTCTTTTTTTGCATAGATCGATGTAGTAGACCTACAAGTTAACAGTTAAATGATATTCATACAATTATACTGTTATAAATATAAGCATGCATTAAAAATTAATGAACATAAACATGCGTTTTGCCTACATTTATAAAGTATATCATAATAATCATGTGCATTTATCACATTAATATTTTCAAAGATTTTTGCCTAACTTTTGAACGTATCCAGCTATACATGCAGATATATAATTACATGAAAATGCAACTATATAGTTTCATTAAAATATGAATGGTCGTTAATATGATTAGGTGTACATGAGACTCAAACTCGAACCGTATATACAACAAATATAGTTATTATACGTATACCTGAAGGAGGGCTGAGAGCGGAAGGCAGGGTCGTTAGTGTGAAGAAGCAAATACTCGACCTCACCAGAGTCACCATTGAGCCCGATGTCCCTAAACCCATACCGGAAAGGCTGGTTAACCGGTCGGACCGATTTCTTCTCGTGAGCCGGTTTAGCAAAGAAGTTAATAGACTCTTGCTCCATCCTTGAGATGATGGTTTGGTCTACACCGTGGTTGACCACTTTGAAGAAGCCAAGAGTCTCGCAGGCTTTGACTATCTGCATCGACACTCGTGATCTCTCCTGCGACATGTCTATTATTGGTATGTTTTGATCTACGGCCACGATTTTCTGGGACCTTTTCACCATTTTTAGAGAGAAAGAAATATGAAGATTGTATGAGCTAGAGAAGATGACAAGGAAGAGTTAGTGTATGTATGTGTAGATATATTTATATACACACATGAGAGGGATAATTTTTTGGCGAACCAAAATTCACGTGCATGTATAAGGCACCAACGGGTTACACTATTTAAAGTCCAAGAGCATGTCCATTGGCGTGAGACTACGTATTAAAGTATTGGAAAAAACTAAAGGCTGTATTAAACTGTGTATTTGGTGTGATTTAAATTAAATTAACAAATTTTCTATTATTCACACATAAATTTTAAATTTCTTTTAAAATTTAGTGTTATTGAAAAATATTTCCAAATTAGATGTTATTAGAAATGATTGGTTTATTTTTTCTTAAAGAATAAAAATTTAATTAATTAATTAAATTATAAAAACTAATTTTAATTTATTGTTTAGATATTTTTGTGGGTCTTTTACCGATAAATATACTCTAAAAATTTAAATTTATTGTTTAGATATTCTTTGTGGGTTTCTTACCATGAATGTGCTATAAGGATCTAAGGTAGATAGTTAAAGAAAATGAGAAATGCTGATGCTTTGTCACGACTATAGCTTTAACATATCAGAAATAAGACTTAAATTAACATTTTGGTTGTTCATTTTACTGATCTTTGTTATGTTATGTTTGCTTTTTGGTTGTTCTTTTTACTGATCTTTTTACACATCAGAATTAAGACTTAAAAGAGAAATGCTGATGCTTTCTTATGTTTGCTTTCTTCTTTTCTTATACAAATCATTTCACCGCTGATGACTTTTTAGCTATACAACTAAAATTTTACAGAACAAAATTACCTTTCCTTTTTGTTAAAGAAAATTTATAATCTGAATCTGTTAAAATTCTTTGTTTGCATGTGTATGTACGTACTAATGTACATACTTATTAGAGCTAGATATTTAATTGCATTTAAAGAGATGTCGTCGTATATTTATCACTAGTCATAATGCGTGTTCTCAATGACTTATCTCATATGTAAAACTTAATATGAACCCCTATCTAACTCAAAACTCGATTTCGTGTTAGATCACTCCTTTTGTCACCCAACTTGCTAATATTTGTTTCCCACACCTTTTTATGAAAGAATGCATACTATTCTCCAAATATTCGTCGTAAACCTCTTTCACATATATTAATTTGTATTCCTCGGGATATTCATCTGATCGAAGACTTCTGGGCTAAAGTAGAACCCACAGATTCCCAAATTTGCAAAAGAAGTTTGACCTCTTTACTATTCAATATCCATAATACAATTTTATAATTTTCTTTCCAGAATATTACTTTCCTCTAGTCAAATAAATAATAGACAACCTATGTGAGATAATATAATAACCGACCGGCTGATATAAAATTCCCAAAAAATAAAACGTGAATGATTTACAACTCAAAAAAGTAGATATAGGTGGTGATATCTTATGACAAGATTATTCGATGATGAATAATTCTATATTCCGTGGGTTTCTTGAAACTGCAAAGATATTGGTTATTCTTTCAATAACCAAGAATTCAAGAAAAGAAAGTCAAATCTAAAGATACGAATAATGTGGGTTTGAATTTGGTCGGATCAAGTTAATGGAAACCAGTGGTACATTCCTATTTGTGTATGGAATATGTGTATCTATACAAATTTATTGACCACCAACTGCTACATTTATATACATTGGTTCAGCTTTGTAGCCAGACTTTTATGGATAGCTTCATTGACTAGTATTATATTAATTTCAAAATATAATCCATTTATTATAGTTCGAATGTAATGTAGTGGATTTAACTATGAGATCGGCGTAGAATCAATGTGATCGGTATGAGGTAAACGCAATAAAAATATTGAATGGTAGATAAATAGTACTAAAATCATAGAAGTGATTAAAGTTGTAAGAAAAAAGAACAACACAAATATATTTACAATTTTGTGTTATACATATTTAGTTATCTCCTCTATCATAAAAAAAAAAAAAAAAAACTCCTATTTAGCTATCTCCTTTATCCAAAAAAAATTATTTAGTTATCTATTGCGAAACTAATGATATCCCACTCTCAGAATCCAAGCTTTCACATACTACCCCTACAGACCTACATGTTCAGACTCCTTTTAATTATCGTTTTCTCCAAAATTTATTATATTTTTCCTGTTTTAGTTTTTATTTATATTCTAATGTTTAGATCCAAAAACACGTATATAATTGTTTAATTACTGTATGCTAGCTAAATAGAAGAATAACAAAATAATTAAATAATTGTTAACGAAATCAACGAACTGGATATAATTTTTTTTTATAAATTATAATTATAAAATATTTACAATCTAATTTTAGAAAATTAAACGTAAAAATTTAATAATTATTTTGAAAGACAAACAATAACGAAATCATGTTTTTAAAACAGAAAAAGGTGAAGGTATATCATTCTATCTCATGTAAATTAGTAAAATATTGTTGATTATTAAAAGTTTAGAAAGTCAATTCCATACTTTTCTCTACGCTATCATTGTAGGGAAAAACATAATTGTTTCAGAAAAAAAAAAACTCCAAAACAAAACATAACACTTACACTTAAAATCTGTAAATGTAAGAACAGGTATATCTGATAAATACAAGAGGTGGTCACCATCAAATAGGTACCCTGCTATATGATATACGCCACTTAATGTCCGAATTACTTTTATTTTTTTTGGACCATGTAAACCAAAAACGAAATGAAGCAATATATATTTTTAGTCGAATACTTTTGATTCTATGTATGTTAATTTCTCTATTCCACCAATTTGGTTGGTGAAATATTTGTATCAATCTTATACGATCTAATAAAATTGTAGTTGTTAAGAAAAAATCTGTACGTTAATGTATATATATATATAGACATATATACTACTTCATATTTTTAAGAATAAATATGTTTTTAAAATTATTCGACTTTAGTCTGTAATTGTATCTTCTAATCGTTAAAAAAACACAAAATATCATTGATATGAATTTAAATCTTATCCCTTACTGCAATTAGCATATAGACGAATTGTAGTAGATTCTGCAAAAATCCATCCTATAATCCAACCTTTAATGTTTCCATTAAATGTACAAGTTCAAATTCTATGAATGTATATTGAATGTGTTGTAAGTTGCAACTTGAATGTCATAGGACTGTGTCAGTTGATTCATAGTAGGGTTTCTAGAACATTTATTCCAGTTTCCAAAATATAAGAAATAATTATTATAATAATGAGGAGCACCTAAAATGGGAAATGCTTATAAACAAATTAAAGTATGAAACGTTTGGAGTCTAAATCTGCAGGAGAGGTCAAGACTCAAGAGGTTAGATGTATAAATCACAATTGCACTTCAGTTTCCCTACAATATTCGATCCATTCTCACGTCAAATCCACAAATTATTTACAGAGAACACATAGAACGTTTTCATACATACAAAACAGAACATATAGACCCGTTACACGTGGCAGTTGCACATGGACTTGCAATAGTTTATTTGTAGTTAAAAAGAGATTTTGATTTTGACCAGTCAAAGAAACTGAATGGTTGAGTTTTGAGTGTATCATAACTGTAAACAACTGTACGGTTTAAACGAAGTTGCATATAACTAAAACAAAGTAAATGATTCGATTGGTAACTCGTTTTGTTAAAACGATTTTTAATTGTTCGCCAATTAGAAAGAAAGTAATTAAAAAGGACAATTCTCATCGACACCACTAAAATAAATTTATTTTTTAAAAATACTATAACAAGTTTTATTTTTTAAAAATACCACAAAAAAGTTTTATTTTTAAAAATACTACAAAACTAAAACCAAACTTTAAACCCTCAAAACTAAACCCTAAACCTTTAAAACTAAACCCTAAACCCAAAATACTAAACCTTAAACCTAAAATACTAAACCCAAACTCAAATATTTAAATTATAAACCCTTATAATTCAGTTTTTAATTTTGTGGTATTTTTGAAAATAAAATTTTTTAATAGTATATTTGGAATATAATATTTATTATGGTATTTTTAGAAAATAAATTTATTTAGTGATATTTGAAAGAATTTCTTTTAAAAAAAAAAGGTTAAAAGAGATACTTAAAGATATTTATAATAAGAAAATTCACTAAAATTAAAAAGCGGTTTAATGATTACAAGGAATAGTTGAAGAAGCTAATTTTTATAATATAATAATAACTAACAAGTAATTTTTTTTAAATAATCATCCGTTTGTCTGATTGGTAACTAAAGAGGTGATTTACGCCACAAAGAGCCATTATAATGTAAGAGGGTTGAAATAGTATTTACTTTAACCACAATATACAATCATATAGCATACGTTACAATAATAACAAAAATTAACAATTATGAATTCTCTCTTTCTAATAAAAACACTAATATAAAAAATTACCTAGAATTGAAGCGATATAAAATATATTAAAATTTAATAGTGAAGATATCTACTTTTTTCAAAAATATTTCATAAATAATGTCAATTTTTTTTTTGTTTTATAAAGAATATCGTTTTACTGAACAACATATAAAAGTTATACAATGGAGCTGATAGAGTCAAAACCACTAGCGCATCAAATTTGTAAGACGTGCCGAAGTTTGGTCACTTAGAAAAGAGAAGTTGTGAATGTTGTATATAGATATGAGTTTGTATAAGTGACGATTTATGGAATGAAAGAGAGACACAATATAGGGTGAGTGGTAATCTTCTTTATTTATTGTATACATTTATATCAAATATTACATCTATTTATACGGAATAAAAGATAATTACTATTTTCATAAAAAGATGAGTATTTACTTATTACATAAAATGAAAACATTTGTGTTCATGCGAGAGTTTATTCGTTTAAGGATTAAAATGGATTTCAAAATCTTCATAAAATTTAGAAATTTATGTAGATTTTCATTGATTTTAGAATCAAACAAAAAAAATTTCAAAATAACATGGATTTGAAAGTGGATTAGAAAGTGGATTTGGAAGTTGAATAACATGGATATGTCAAAATCAAACATTTTAAAATATAATATATATATATATATATATATATATATATAAAGATATAAATTATTTTTCACATATCTGACATCTCAATCGAATCTCTCCACATATTCGATGTTATAACTTGCTCCACTAATTGATATATTCTCTCTGTTAGTTTTGGATTGTAAGAACTTCATGATCACTATTGCCATTAAGCTCTCCAATAACTTTTCTTGCACTTTTGTTTTCTTCAGGATAAAAGAAGTCGTTGTTAATATGTTTACTGATAAATGTTATGGTTGGATTAAGTATAACGTTATGTAATAATAATTATTTATTTGTTAGGTTGGATTAATTATTTTAATTTTCAGGTAGTGTTAATTTCTTTTGTTTTTATTTATTAGGTTTAAACGTATTACGTATCAAAAGAAAATAAATCGAACAAATATTTTTTTTATTCAAGTTATATATGTTGGCAATCATTGTAAGTAATTTGTGAAGGAAAACGATTCATTGTATCAATAGTTATCACCACAAAGACAACGTGAGCTCGTAAGTCATGACTACTCAATTACTCAAGTTATGCATCGTTAAATGTGTGCTTAATGTTAAAGTCTTTTTATAGTTTTTATGTGTCGTATGCTTGTTTGTCAAGTTCTTATATAGTACTACGTCAAACCTAGTTTTTATGTGTTATATGCTTTTTTTATCAGGTTTATTTTCAAATCCACCCGAAATAACATGGTGGGAGTAAAGATTTCAAATCATCTTTTTATAAGTAAAATAGATTTTCAAATCCATTCAAATCCTATGTTAAATCAAATCCATATCAAAATCTTTAATATTGAATAAAGGTTGATTTTAACTAGTATTTATAAATGATGGAACCAATAAAACATAATTTAAAAATATTTTTAAAAATTATTGATTGAATAACACATGATTTTACTTGGATTTCCAAATCTATTAAAATTCTTAAGCAAATAAACCCCCCGAAGAGTTATGTCATATTATCTATGATATAATATTTTTTCTTGAGTATTCATCATTGATGCATTTAGTATTAATTCATTAAAAACTTTATTATGGAAAAATGTATATGGGATAAAAACCCATGAAAAAAGAAAGTACAGTGCTATAAATTCCCGTGAAAGATGAATATGATATTTTATTCACAAATCTCGCAGATGAGCATTTTAATATTCTGAATATGTGTCTGAAAAATTGAAGTCGGAAGCATCGCGAAAAGATCTGCTGCATTTTCACTTGAACGAATGTACTCGATCTCGACTTCTTTTCACGAGCTCTTGAGTATAAGAGCAAAAACTTGAGGGATATATTTTGTCATATCACTCTTGATATATCATTTCTTGAGTTGAGCAACACATGCAGTGTTATCTTCAAACAATTTTGTTAGTTCTTTACTTGTAATAATCCCGCTAGCTTCTTGTATATGATGTGTCATCTCAACCATACACATCCTCTACATGCCTTATAAAACGCGATGATCTCAGCATGGTTTGAAGATGTCATAACTAACGTATGTTTCTGAGTGCCACGAGATCACAATACCTCCTATTATGAAAACGTATCCAGTTTGCGATCAAACTTTATGCGGGTCTGATAAATATCATACATCTGCAAAAACCAACCATATTAAACACAGAGTTCCGAAAACAAAATAATTCCAAGTCAATCGTACCTTGGAGATAACTCTTTATCTTCTTCCAATGTTTGCGTGTAAGGGATGGATATCTTGCAAGCAGATTAGCATCTAGTCGAGTATAATTTGCATGATTAATGCACCTATAACACTTACACAAGGTATTTCAGGATTTAATACTTCCTCATCATTTTCACAAGGTCGAAATGGTACTTTGTTGACATCATCTGATTTATTAACCATCAGATTACTCAAAGGAGTCGCTTTATCCATGTTAAAGCGCTTTAACATCATTTTGGTGTAATTTGATTGATGCACAAATATTCCATCTTGAAATTTTTTAAGCCTGAGACAAAATTGTCTTTCCAAGGTCTTTCATTTCGAGCATCTCTTTCATATGAGTTCTTGCATCATTGATATATCATGGTTTTTATCCATTTTTGACAATGATATAAGTCCTTTTTGTTGAGTCTTTCTAGTATTTTTGGAGTCTTTTCAGGATTTAGGTACGTTTGGAGCTGAATTGGATTTATTGAAGCTTTCTGGAGCGTTTTGGAGCTGAACATAGATCAAGCAATTTGGGAGCCGATATGAAGCCTGTGTATCGACCGACACCACCGGGTGTCGATCGATACTGACACTTGGAAGGAACGTGACTCGCTGCCTCCTTATCGATCGATACCACTTATGGTATCGTTCGATACCGACATCCAAGGAAGAAAACGCGACTCTCTACAAGTTTGAAGAATCTGCTCTTTGGCCCAGGAGACTTTATTATTTACAATAAAGCCCAAAATGTGTTTTAGGATATAATTAGATTTTTCAGCCACTTTTTAGAGAGGACTCATACCCCGAGAGAGAGATTTTTTCCAGCAGAGTTTTGGGAGAAGACTTGTGAACCCTCTTGTTACTGTCTACTCTATTTTTGGATGCAATCTATTTTATTCATGATGTTTGCTTCATTCACCATGTCTGAGTAGATTCCTTGTTAGGTTTATGGTTAATCAAAGATGTTTGATGAATTGTCAGGTTGAACTGAATTATTAAGAGAAAATTCATAGAGTTCTTCATCTAGACTTAAAATTATTGCTTATTCTAGCTTCACGACCTAGAATCTGATATTAGGTTGATTAATTGACACAAAAGTGTGATTGATTTCCTGAACTAGTGTTGGATGAGCAAAAGATCTATTTGCAAATAAATTTGTTTTAGGATTTTGTGAACAATTGAACCTGATCATTAATGCTTGTTTGAATTCATAAGATTTGCAAAGAAATTTGGAATTCTAGGTTTAGACATAGATTATCTTCGCAGCGAATGTTAGTTAGTTTTATATTCGTGTTTCAAGTTCAAGAACAGTGCTGAACATATTCCTGACAATCTGTTTGATCTGCTATTCTGATTTACCGGCGAATTTCCCTAGGCTTAGCGTTTTCCTTCATTAATCTTACAAACTACTTTTAATCGTTTGCTGTTTTTAATTACATTGATTTTGCTTAGCTTAATTCATATTCTGAAATCTATTGAGTGATATCTTGAGTGATATCTTGAGTCTTTGTGGTTCGACCTCTAATATACTGCAGCTACCGCTTTAGTAATTTTTAGGGTATTATATTTGAGCATATCAATATTCAACTTCCTTTTGAGTTCCTATTATGTTTAAGTCATCAATATAAACAACAATGATCACAAATCCAAATCGAGATTTCTTAATGAACACGCAAAGACATATCTCATTATTGATATATGCCTTTTTCAACAAATATCCGCTTAAGCGATTATATCACATGCGTCTGAATATTTTTAATTCGTATAGTGATTGCTTTTATTTGACCGAACAAATTTCTTTGGATCTTTCTTGGATTTTTTATCTTTCCGGAATCTTGAATCCTTCTGGAATTTTCATATATATGTATCACTATCTAGTGATTCACATAGGTATGCAGTCACAACATACATAAGGTACATATTTAGTTTTTTTTTTATGTCATTAAGCTCATCAAGTACCTGAATGTGATTGCATCTATAACCAGTGAATATGTTTCATCATAATCAATTCCCGGACTTTGAGAAAATCTTTCTACCACAAGTTGAGCTTTATATCGTGTAACCTTATTATTCTCATTTATTTTTCTCACAAAGACCTATTTGCATCCAATTAGTATTACATCTTTAGGTGTAATAACGACATGTCTAAAAACATTTCTTTATTAAAGGGAGAGTAATTCATTTCTCATAGCACCTTGCCATTTTTCCCAATCTGCCTTTTCTGTCACTCTGATACAGACTTTGGATCTGCATCATCATATTCATTATCAACTTCTTTGGATACAGAAAATTAGAATATTTCATCTTCACCATCAATTTCATATTTAACCCATACTTTTCCATCTTGAGCGTAATAATAAAAATCTCACACTTTTTTGTATCATGCTCAACTTCGAAGCTTTTCTCTTTACCTGGTTATTCTTTTTCATAAATGTTTTCTTGACATTTTTAGTAAGTGGCTCTTTTCGAACATTTTAATTTTATTCTCCCAACTTCTTTTTCTTTTGGGACTTTTTATATCTTTAGAGCCCATCGACCTCTTTCGTTTCAATTGAACCCTAGGTTCATTTACATTGCTCCCATTATTTGGCTTTGAAGAAATTTCAATTTTTTGATGGAGCATTTACAGCAGATATATATGACTTAGTCACCTTTTTTTTTTTTTTTTTTTTTATCTGTGAACGCATTTGGTAATTGATTTTTCAGACTTTGGAAATGCATAATTTTTTTTAAATTCTAGTTCGAGTTGATTCGTAGGGGATCAAGATGCATCAAAGATGGTGTACACTATGTAACGTCTTTAGACATTTCTTGATATCCCCCCCTAATGCTGAGAATTTATCTTCATTAAAATGGCAATCAACAAACCGTGTTGTAAACATATCACCTATTTTTGGTTCAAGATACCTAATTATACTCGGTGACAAATACCCGACATATATCCTCAAGCTCCTTGTAGCTCCATTTTTGTTCTTTGTGGAAGGGTTATAGGAATATAAACCGCACATCCACAGACACAGAGCTGGGATAGATTTGGTTCTTCGACATATATTAAATGTAATGGGAAATATTGATTATAAGCACTTGGTCTAATTTGAACCAATGCAGCTGCATGCAATATAACATGTCTCCTTATAGAAATTGAGAGTTTTGTTCTCAATATCAATAGCCTTGCAATAAATTGCAACAATTTTATCAAGCTCTAAGCCATGCCATTTTGTGTATACACATGGGGTACTAGATGCTATTCATCGATCCCCATTGACATACATAATCATCAAAGGCTTATGAAATGAATTCACTTGCGTTATCAAGCCTTACTTTCTTTACGGTATAATCAGGGAATTGTGCTCTCAACTTAATTATTTGGACAATGAATCTTGTGAAAGCCGTATTCCTTGTGGTCAAAATACACACATGTGACCATCTACTTGAGGTTTCAATTAATACCATAAAATATTGAAACGGCCTGCACAGTGGATGGATGGAAAGTCGACTTTTTCATACCCATAAAATACGACTATATTGAAATTCATACATGTACTATATATGTGTGCTAAAACATACACCAATTAATAGATAATTTGAATATGATACATAAAATTAACATTTTATGC
Organism: Crucihimalaya himalaica; assembly: GCA_004349715.1. Classification (NCBI taxonomy): domain Eukaryota; kingdom Viridiplantae; phylum Streptophyta; class Magnoliopsida; order Brassicales; family Brassicaceae; genus Crucihimalaya; species Crucihimalaya himalaica. The sequence continues at coordinate 1,121,944 of SMJT01000054.1, read as the reverse complement.
TAATTCATACACAAAGCTTAACAACGTTTAACAATCGTTAAATTACGCTAACGTGGATTCCACGTGGCAAAATGCCTTATATTCAGATCCTAAAATTTTAAGAAAACAACATCGTTTTCTTCTCCCCCATTCTCTTCTTTCTCTCCATTCTCTTCGTCTTTCTCGACATTGAAACACAAAAATTGGGGGTTTTTAATTCCTGTTGAATCCAGTAATTAACATCAAATCTGAAGCTACAAAGAATGATTCCCGATGATGAAGATGATTTGGAAGTCCAAGATAGAGATCTGGGTTTGCAAAAGAGGTAATTTTGGATTCAAATTTTAGGGTATTTCATTCTCTTGTTCTTGGATTAGTTAGTAATTATCCCAAAATAGTTTCAATTTGATGAGAATTCTAGTATTTGCTTCACGAAACGTGGCTCAGTAGTTGAAAACTTCTAACTTATCCCTCTTTTTCTAATATCATACTCAAATGCCTTAATTATTACACATCTCTCTCACGATTCCCTTTGGGTTTGGCACAATTATTTGAATCTTGCGTCAATTCATAGACATGTTTCTGGAAAATGGTAGAGCCAAAGCTTTGGTTTTGTAAATTCGAAATTTAGATTGAATTTTTAAAGAAATTACATTCAAAAATATAGTTTTTCTTAGTGAGTGACATATTTTTAGTTCTTGAACAACAAGAATTTGATAAATTGCCAGATTCCAAAAATCAATTTTTTTTTGGGTTTTCCAGCTCTAAAGATGCTTACTTTCAAGTCTATTACAATGGAAAGTTTTTTGTTTCAAACGGCAATGTTCTTACACTCTTGAAAGCAAGCCAGAAGCAATTATTACCAACATGATAGAATCAGTGGGGTTGTCTTTGTTTGGGCAAAGAATGTGGTATAAACTCCCTTTTGAGAGTATTACAGAGCTTAAACTGTTGTATTATGGAGATGATATTTTTCAGAGGATGTGTCTAGCTGTGAAGTGGACGAAAGGGGCTGATATATTTTCGGAGAAGGAAGTCATTCATGAAGAAGGCATTGATGATAGAGCTGGTGAGGAAGATGATAGAGCTGGGGAGGAAGATGATAAAGCTGATGATGATGATGATGATGATGATGATGATGATGATGATGATGATGATGATGATGATTTTAGAGCAGGTGATGATGAGGATTGCGATTCTGAGATAACTCCTCAAAATTCAGATTGTGAGGAAGGTGAAAAACGATATACTAGGTGTAAAAAAGGGAGTGGAGAGATAAGGTTGGGCCAGGTATTTGACAACATACCTCAATTCAAGGAAGTTGTGGTTGATTATGGTTCGAACAAAGGAATTAATGTGAAGTTCTTAAGATGGGGATCCGAGAAATCCATAGTTGTATGTTCAATTGCTGATGGTTGTAAATTCAGAATCTACTGCTCTCTACAAAAGTCAGTAGGAAAGTACATGATTAAGACCTTTGATGATGAGCATTCATGTCTCAAAAACGTGTACAACAAGGTAGTGAAGGATGGGGTTATTGCTAAGTTGATATTGAATGATATTAGGAAAGTTCCTAAGTACAAGCCGAAGGCAATACAAAAGCAATTGAGGACCATTACAACTTGATAGTCACAAATGATTAATGTAGGAAAGCCAAGGCCAAAGCATTATCAATCATTGAAGCTGAGCATGATGAACAATTTGTTAGACTAAAAGACTACCGTCTAGATTTAATAGAGTTAGTTTAATAACTCCAAATGTCTCTGAATTTTTAGATTCAAATTTTGAAAGGTTATTATTTTAACTTTGCTTCTTGTTTTCTATAGTTCTAATCCAGAATCAACTGTGGAGGTGAGGATAGTGAGTAGTGATGATGGTATTGAGTAATTTGACAGGATCTATGTGTGCTTTGCAGCACTCCGAAAAACATGGATTGCTCATTGTCGACCCACAATTGGAATAGATGGTTGTTTCTTAAAGAATAGTGTCAAACTGATTTTATCATGTTGGAAGAGATGCTAATAACCAGTTTTATCATGTTGCATGGTGTGTTGTGTTTGTAGAAAATACAGAGAGTTAGGCTTGGTTTATTAAACTTCTTAAAACTGATTTGAAACTTGGAGATGGAGATGGGTTCACAATCATTTCACATACAAAGAAGGTATGTCGATTTGCTTAATTCTATTGTTAGTATTCTAGTTATCATCTGAATTTGATAGAATTTTCTTAGGGGGGTTATTGAAGGAAAGAATTTAATAGATTATAATTGAAGAGATATATGATAGATTTTCAAAGATTTTAAAAGATTTGTAAATCTTTCCTTGTAATTCTAACTAGGATTTAACCCGCGGTACCGCAGGTCGATTTTTTTTTTTTTTTTTATGATGTTTAATGTATGATAATTTGAATTTGAATATGGAATATGTTTAATGAATGTGTATGTTTCAGAAAATAGTTTATGAAGTGGCTAGGTTTAATAATAATATGTATTATGACATTGTGTGGATTGAATTTATCAGTATGTGATTATTTTAATTACAATAAATTTACATATGATAAGATACAAATTTTGAAATATAGAAATGGAATAATAAAATACTAAAATTTGTTGTATGTATATCGTAATTACTAAAAATGAGTTGTATTAAATAGACAATATTTCTATAGAAACATCATTTATATTGTATTATAATTATCTTTATCTTTATCATTTAATTTAATCAACCAAATCCAACGACGGACACAACACCAAAGTTTTTTTCTATATTCTAACTCTTATTCAAAGAATGACTCACAACAAACTCTTCGTCTCCTCCATTTATGATCCTCAATTTCTATATTTGTTGAAGACCACATTTGTTGTTTGCCTCTCAATCTTCCCATATTTGTTGACAATTAGAATTTTCAACCCTTTTTAAGTCACCCTAGATAAAGCAACATTAAGTTGTCCATGAGAAAACACAGGCCTTGGCAAATAGATCCCTACCTTATTAATTGTCATAGCAAATGCAACAGTTAAAGGAAACTGTCTCCTACGCATCTTGAAAGGAAGTTTGGCATCAGATGGTGCAAGGCAAATCTTAGGAATTAAAACTTTATCCCCAATCCTATATCCTGTAATGACCCTTGCCTCTACAATATGATTAGCCATCTGTGTGATCTGCAACCTATTTCCATTACACAAACCTTCTTTAGGATCAATATTTTTTAGCAGCATAACCAGAGAACCAATTTTCAGACGTAAAGCATGGGCAGGAAGACCAGCGAGCTTTATACTGTTTAAAAAATCAGGTGTAATGACAGAGTTTTTCAATGAGTCACTATCAGAAGGATCAATACTATATGCACTTAAATAGATCTTTTCTTCACCTGTTAAAATTACTTAAGAAATTTCAATAGGAAACTCAATGTTATGGAAAAAATAAATAAGAAAGCTTAAATTAATATATTACTCACTTCCCAATTGCTGAAGCATATGTTGATTTATTGTGTTAACATCCTCGTTCATCAGAGCCAAAATAGCTCTCTTTTGAAAAAAGATAGGATCAGTATTAAGTTCCAGCAATGCTAAATCTCCATATATTTCCCGACTGATCATATCTATAGGATCACTTGCCTCTGTAATAAGAAATACCTCAGGTATGTATATTAGTGCCTCACCATCATTAGGTTCTGAAATCTTCCCATCCCCCACTTTTAAAAGCCAATTTGAAAAATCTTTCTTTTGCTTCATCAACACTTAAATTATTATTGAACATACGTATGTTCTTTGTTAACTTCAACACTTTACAATGTTCCTAAAGATAAGAAGAATTCAAAGCTGCCAACACAATCTCTGCCCTTCCTGCACCATTAATTATTGGCAGCACTTGGCTAAAATCTCCTCTAAAAACTACAACATTCCCACCAAAAACTCTGTTTTCTACATTACCCATAATGTCACAGAAACTTTTGTCCAGTGCTTCAAAGCAATATTTGCTCATCATTGGCACTTCATCCCATATTATCATTGATGCTTCCTTCACTAAGTTACCTAAATCAGAATTCGATGTAATTGAACATATGCAGAACTCATCAGGATTAATAGAGATTAAAAACCTAGAATGTGCAGTCCTACCACCGTCTAATAATAAAGAGGCAATCCCAGTTGATGCAATATTAAGTACAATCTTTCCTTTAGATCTAATTCGAACATATAGTGTTTTCCACGTAAATGTCTTTCAAGTTCCTCCAAAACCCTAGACAAAAAACAATGCACCTATATCCTTTAACACTGCCCAGTTATCTCATCATATATAGCTCTCAGTTCAGATGTTAGCATCTGTATCCACTGATCATGTTTTTTCTTTCAATTCACCACGATTATATCTCATCTCAGCAACAATTAATTAAGTTGGAGTTGTCAGTACCTTCTGTAGTTGGCTGAGGAAAATGTTCAATTGATTTGAGAGAACTTCCATTGAATAGCATTAACTCCTCGATTTCTTGAAGAGTATAATTCTTCTTCTCAGTATTAGATTGAATCAGATCTGCATTGTTATTGGTTAAGAAGGGATATTAGAATCTAGTAAGTATACATCATACTTATGAAAATAGAAAAAGTAAATATATTAGTGTTCATACTTGGATTGTTGAAATCCCGCCTCTTCTTGTACTCTATATCTTCTGATAGAAGGTGCCAAGTTTGTTCCCACACATGAGCTGGTCTTGATAGACAGTTAGAAAGCAACATCATTGAGAAGAAATTACGCATATAATCTCCAAAGCACCAGTGACTTGCATCAATCAAACTATCAATATAGATTTGATCATCATCTAATAATGCCCTGAGCAAAACATGCATCTTTATAAGTTTCATAGATGACCCCATTGTATGTTTTAATATCAGCAAAACATGTAGGACCTTTGACTTTGTTAAGTAGAACTCTCAGATAGTATAGTGCTTCTATTTTCCTAGGCACATAGTTAATCCTCCCTAAAGAAAATCTTCTTTTCCTTGTATTGAACCTTTTATTTTTCCCATCCCATGTAACGTAGGCTGGGATTTCTTCATATGTGAGATCTCTAGCATATGTGTTATTTTTTTCCAACAACATTTCTTCTATTCAAAAACATCCAAGGCAAGAACATTGAATCTTCATTAAGTATCCTTTCCAAAACTTCCTCTATCTCATCATCATAATCAAAATAACATGGTTGCTCCCCTTAAAAATGGAAAGACAGTTTCTGTACTACGGTTGTTCTACAGTGGATTGGAAACTTGAAAATCCTCCATATAGCTTTGGAAGCTGACACATACCTAGAGTAAATTAAAAATATCAATATGAATATATGTATACTTAAGATATTTAGGAATATAGAAATTAAATACATTGTATAAGAAGTAACTGCAATCAAAATAATCTTTGATTTCATTCTTTGGTTGATCATATGTAGTCGTATCATCACCAGTTGAATATTTAGCATTGTTAACAGGCTCAACAACCATAATTATGCGGTCTGGTTCTTTATTGAAATAATTGAACAAATATTTGATTGAACCATTTTGATTGTACCATTCCACATTTATGTGAGCACGATAACGTAATGAAAGCTTCTCATTATAAGGCACAACATACCTATTGTCACACTTGATACCATTCTTCTCAACATAATTTGATAACTGCTATCTCCAGTAGATAGGGAAACCATCTTTACCAACTCTAGTTATCTCTTCATAATTTTTTGGATATGATTTAGAACATTTACCATCAAGCATGCGTGGAGATTTAGGATTAGCTACACCACATGGTCCATGAACCATGTTATCTTTCACAACTTCGTATAACTCTGGTTTTTGATGTTTATCTGGAATTTCAGCACTAATCATTTGATCAATATCATCTGCAGATGATAGTTTATTAGTAGAATCCATGAATAAAAGAATGTGAGCATGTGGGAGGACTCTTTTTTGAAATTCTACTGTATACATTGCTGCATATAAAGAATATTGATATATTATTATTATGAAAAAAAAAATTAAAACTTGTATGAATAAAGTCAAATAAGCAATCATAATGATTTTACCTGCAACAGTTTTCCCAAGCTAATTCTTTTCCGTCAAATCCGCCATGAGTTCATCAAGTTTAATCTTGAATATCCTTGCAATTATGTCTGGTTTATCTTCTGCATAAAGTCCCCTTTCGTGTACATATCGTGTTATCTCTGGCCATTTAGGGTTTACATGTAAATGTGATGAATAGATCAGAAAAACCATAATGCTTACAGATTGTCATAGCATCATAATAGTTTTGTAGCATATATCTAGGACCCCCTGTGAAAGAAGAAGGTATAATGAATTTTTTCCCTTGTTCAGTCATTGTGTTGTTTCCTCCTTCCTTAGCATCTTGTATTGATTTCAAATTCTCACATCTTAACTTAGACTGATTGAATTTAATGAAGGATAGCCTATTTGATACAATAGTGGTAAAAGAATCAGCCAAAAACTGTTGGAACAATCTCTTAGATTGCAGTAGAGTATAAGACTCATTTTTTCTTTTCTGTATCCGAAAAGCAAACCATTGTCTCAAGCTAATACATTTCTTCTTATTCTTTCAGTTTATACCCGTGAAAGCTTTTTCTATACCTAGCCTCCAACCATCTTCACCATAACATAGAATAAGAGGATATTGTAATGCTAAGTATGATGGATGAGTCTCACTTATACGTTGAAGTTGTCCACTTGCCAAAATTCTGAATAGACAACCACTAGTCTTCTACGATATATTTATCAAAGTAATCAGCCATCGTTTGATCGAGAGAAGCTTCAATTCTTACACCCTAAGAAAAATGTTCAAAACCAAAGTCATGAAAAAGAAAACAGGAAGTAAACTATATTTATGAAAGTTATAAAATATGTAAGAATATTACATTTTCGTCTGAAAGAATAAGACCAAGACGCTTGTATGGGATGTTGAGGAATACTCTCCAACATCGCAAAACATGAACACGAACATGAAAGCCAGTGATTTCTGGTACCAATAAATTAAGATTATGATAATAATCCATGTCCACAAACTGAAGTATTCTTCTGGTTGGTGCCTTTAAATTAGTTGTTAGTGTTATTTAATTTATAGGGAATCTAGAAAATGTAAGGGTTCGAACGGTGTTACGAACGACGTTTGATTATAAGAATCGCGATCTTTCGGGGTTAGCTGCTATCATAGAAATAATCTAACCGCATATCTATTATTATGAATAATAAAGCTAACCAATTATGAATTCATATTTTAGGAAACTTGTTTAATAATTAACATATATGAAGGGTTATCATAAATTATTTTCAAAATCCTAAAATCTTAATAAAACGATTCATGATTATCACTTTCCATGTATATTTGAATTTAATATTAATTGAATCTTAAAAAGAAAAGTACATATATGCAAAGATATGATTGTTAATAAATTTAATAGTAATTGTAGATTAAAAAGATAAGTATATATATGGAAATATATGATTGTTAGTAAATGGTTGCAAATTTCCCACTACAACAAATATGTACATTTTTAGCGCGGAAACTCTGCTATCATATGTCATAGATAGCGTTTTATGAACTGCTGTGTCATCCGCAGCTATCGTAGGTGCCTCGAATTCGATAGCATTTTTCTGAATGCTACGATAGGTATATATCATAGCAGTTTTTTGAATGCTTTTCATTATTTTGTTATAGCATATTCCGTTTTTTAAAAAACAATTATGAAAACTCATCTTTCGTGCTAAGATATGTTCGTCTACAAAAGCAATTATTTTTTGCTATCACATAGTTTGTTAGCACTTTGCTTAATGCTATGATACCCTAATTTATACATTAATTAAATTATTTAACGACTCATGTTCCGTGCTATAATATATGCTTTTACAATAGCATTTCACAATTGTCATACTTAATGAGATTTCAGATAGCTATGTATTAGCTCTATTGTCCCATTTCAACCCTGCTAATATATTTAGAATTTAAATCATTCATAAAAATAAGTCTGAATCCATTACACCAAACATAACACAAGTCTACATATTCATCATTCAACAAACATAACACAAGTCTGAATTAAAAACAGAAAAGACAAGTCATAAGTTCATTAGCCTAGTCTTAAACTAATTAAAACTAGCTAACCTAGCTGGACCAAGTTTTTTCATTCCCTGCAACAATCAACAATGACTTACATCAGTTTTGCAATAACAGTATCATATGTACAATCTAAGATCAAGCATCACACGAACTACAACACTTACCTCAGTTTCTTTAAATCAAAAGATGACCAATTTATCCATTGGCCATGCAATAGATGAACCAAGTGCATCTCTCATATACTCGATTTCATCTGATGTCCTCCAAACTGCTGCATCATCTACCTTCACCACATCCACCCAAACTCTAGCTGCATCAGCTCCCAATGTAACAAAGTGGACTTTATGCTCTGGGTCCACTGAATGCACACGTCCTTCAGCAACAACCCGCTTCTTTCCACTAATATCCATTAATTTGCACTTCTGATTTTCCTTGATAACTTGATTAGCTCCATGTTTACGCTGCAACGTTCAGAATATAAATCATTAATGTGTTTTCAATAATACCCAGAAGCAACTTCATAACTTATCCAATAAAATTACCGGAGATTTTCGCAGAGGTGCCAGAATTTTCGTTGAAGACTTTGTAGTTTTTGCTGGAGACTTCTCTGCAGCAAGAGATTTTAAAGAGGTTGCTGCAGATTTTCTTCCTGCTGGTGGAGATGTCTCAGTAAGAGTTTTAGAACCTGGTGCTGTTGATTTGCCTCCTGAATTCTGGTCATGTGTTGATGCAGAATTTTGCAGAGGAGATTGCTGTCCTGTTGCATCTGTGGTGTTTTCATAGACAACTTTTTTGGCAGGCCATGCTACAAAATTATTTAAACAGTCCTCAAGGTATGTAAATTCCTTATTAGGCCTCCATATATATGTCTCTAGTTGAAGTACCACATCCACAAATACTTTAACACCCCTTGGTCCGATTTCCAGTCCATTAACCGTTGCTTTTGGTTCTTTTGTCTGCCAACGTCCTTCAGCAACAACTATATCATCTGAAGACAAATCCAGTAGCTTGCATTTGTTCAAAGCATTTGTTCTTGGGCCCTGTCAAACAGATTCATACTCATCACTGCATGACCAAGTCATTTTGCTAGATACTATGCAAGTGGATAATAAACTTTACCAGTGGTATAATGTCTTCTGGTTGGAGCCCCTCGTCTAGGTTAAGACAATTGGGTGCAGGCCATGCAATCATCTGTCCAACGGCTTCTCCAATTGTCATCATGTTAGTGGCAGGTCTCCAAAGGAATGCATCTGGTACAGTAGCAATGTCAACCAAGATTTTAAGATCTTTATCGCCTAATTTACCGTCATTCACCATCTCATCTGGATCAGAAGAAATGATACGCCCCTCAGCAACGTTTCCCTCTTCACCACCCCAATCAGTCAAGACACACTTGGGTTGTGCTCTTTTGTTCACACTCTATAAAATGTTTAATAGAACAAAAAAATGTCAGACTGTAAATAAAAAAACCAAAACCAAATGGATCTGAGATGAATGATTTACCCTTGCAGCTGAGTTTTCACCAACTTCAGGTTCCAGTCTCTGTAAAAGCGAAATAAAAATCAAATCGTTATCTAATAATTCAGCAGCTCCATATATATATATATATATATAGAGAGAGAGAGACTTTTCTAACCAGGTTCTTTATTCTGGCTATTTCATTTTGTAACTCATTGACTTTTCTCTGGAGTTTTTCTTGATTCTCTTGCATTTCAGCCATACATTTATTTTTCATTTCGAAACAAGCTAATTTAGTCTTAGTCATGTTTCTACCCATTGCCCTCATCCTACCAGGATTATCAGGTCCTAACAGTTGGGTAAGTGTATCTCCTCCTTCATTAGTTGCAGTTGATGGAGTACCACTAATAACAATCTCAGCTGCCTTTTTCTGCAAAACAAAAGAGCCAGATTCATGTGCTAAAATGTAACTGAAAAACCAACTTGTTGAATAATGAAATTTATGCTCACTCACAATCTTTTCAGCGGCATTCGTATTCACTGGTGTACCATCTCTCTTGGTACGCGACCTGACCCAGACTGATAGCCGTGTCACATCAGATGGATCTTCACTACCCATTTTCTAAACCAAAACATATATCAACAACAAGAATTAGTATTTTAAAGTTAGAAAATCAGAATAACCATACCAATTGCAGTAGGCTTACCATGTCTTCTGCAAGTCTAACCATTCCTTTGCGACTACAAGTGTGTGGTATCTGTTTGCTCCTTCTTTCCTTGTAGCTTTCACTCAGAGCCTAACAGATTACTGTTACTATATGTAATATACTATTTGATAAATAAACTACTTGTTTCACTACAATGAATACCTTAAATTCTGGGCTAGTTTTGACCTTGACAAATTTTCGCCAATCAAATGGAGAAATATTTTTAGGTCGCAGATTCATCCTCTGTTGGTTATTCTCAGCTTCATTAATCGCTGTAACTATTTTTGATTTTGATGTCCTCCACAAACATGACATCTGCTTAAGCACTGCTTTCCTTTGGTACTCCTCATTTAAATCAAACCTTGCCTGCACTCAATTAAAGTAAAAAACAGTAAAGTTCAACTAGAAACTCGTTAAGTAAATTTAGTAGATGTCAATGAAAATAAAATGTCACCTGGACAGATTTCCAAAGCACAGTTTTCAAATCTTTACCGACATTTTTCCAACTATCAAATGTGAAAGGAACGTGTTCCCGTACCAAGGCACCAACATATGATGACAGCTTAACTGACCCATCACCATAAGCTTCTCCCATGCCATTGTAATGTACTTGTATTTTGGCGTTTGGATCCTTGGCTATGTCTTTCATCTTTGTTGGTCCTCGTTTTCTCTTACGAGTAGGTTCAACCACAGGTTCTTCTGAAAATTGTAACTCACCTTCTACCTCCTCTTCATTCGATCCTGGTACCACAGGTTCTTCCATCTGCTCTGGAGCTGGTACATGTTGCTGAGCTTCTTCCATCTGCTCTGGAGCTGGTACATGTTGCTGAGCTTCTTCCAACTGCTCTGGATCTGCTACAGGTTGTTGGTCTTCTACAGGATCTGCTTCCACAGTACGCACATATTCTACCTCTTCATTGACTTGCTTATCTTTCTTTTGCTTTTTATTTCCTTTAGTTTTCTTTCCACGTCTCATTTTAATTCACCTGAAACAAATGACATAAGATAGTTAGGATCAACAAATAGAGTTAGAATCACCTGAAACAAATGACATTACAATTAGTTAAGTATATAATTAGTTAAGTATATCTCAAAAAATAAACAAACAACTAACAAGCACTTAATGACCAAGCAATCATCAGACAGATCAAAGACAACAATTGTATGAAAATGATAAAGAAGCTACATTTAACACATATATGCCTTCACAATCAGTTCGGGCATTTTCAGCTTCATCCATGGTAATCTCCATGTCAACATCTGATGGTAATGGCCCAAAGTCTGTAAATCCTTCTTGAAAATCTTCCTTACTGTAACTTCTTGAAGGACCTTTCATAACAACATACCAACTTGATGACTCATCTTCCCTAGAGTAAAACACTTGCTTTGCTTGAGAGGCTAATATATATGGATCTCTTGAAAAATTTACTTGACTATGATTCAAATTAACAAGTGTGAATCCATCTTCCACCTTTATTCTATTTCCCAATACTGCCCATTGACACCGGAATAGAGGGACGTAAAAAACATTATACTCCAACAATATAATGTCAATTACTTTGCCGTAGTATGTTACCAAATCAACCACCTGTGAAGTTTCTTTAGCACTAGATCTATAGATTGCCTTAGCCTCATTAATAACCCCACTATTCTGTCTTTTCCTATCAATTTATCTTGTGTGAAATCGTTGCCCATTTACTATGAAACCAGTGTAAGTCCGTTCAGAAATTTGTGGACCATATGCCAACCACTTAAGTGTTTCGCTATGTTGGTTTGAATCATGAGGTATCTAGCAAAATAAAAAAAAATATTTAAATAAACAAGTCAGAAACCTAATGACAAAAACTTACCATAACAAAAATAAAAATAAAATAACTAGCCTTTTCTTTTAGCCAAGTTGTAAAATTCTGAGTATGTATACTCCATAACATCGAGGCATCACGTCTACATCTTCCATTTGAGTCTTGTAGATATTGCAGGTGCATACTTGTACCAGATTTAAAATGAAAAGGTATATCAGCATGTTTTTCATAAATGGAAATTAAATGGCTAATGAACAAGAAAACTGTGGAACTTACTCAACATAAGGATCCACGACAGCCATATTTTGGATGACAGCAAGATGTGCTATTTTCTTCTCTATTTCAGTAAGAGTAATTGAAGTTCCTGCAGATATTGGACGCCCGTCAAGTATGGAACTGTTCTCGTACTCCATATTTCTATCTAGTTTATCTTGAACTTTAGTTGTCTTCTTCAAAAATTCAGAACAAAATTGGATGCATTCTTCAGCAAGATAAGACTCAGCTATACACCCCTCTGGTCTTGCAGGGTTTCTCACAAAATCTTTTAGAACTTTCATATACCTGTAAAGTGTGAATACTGATAGATTAGCAACAGAAACAGAACAATAACAATTCAGTCTAATACAACAAATACAAGTTATACCTTTCAAATGGTTACATCCATCTAAAATGGACTGGTCCACCTAGCCGGGCTTCCCTTCCTAGATGTACCGTCAAGTGCACCATGATATCAAAGAAACTTGGAGGAAAAAATCTTTCAAACATGCAGAGAGTTTCAACAATCTCTGCTTCCATTAACAAAATCTGCTCCCTATCAATAACTCGCTGACACAAATGGTTGAAGAATGCGCATAAGCGCACAATTGCTACCCTAGGACCTTTAGGTAGCAAACCTCTAAGTGCAATCGGAAGAAGTTGTTGCATTAAGACGTGATAATCATGTGATTTCAGACCTGTGATCTTACAGTCATCTAGTGATACGCCTCTCGATATGTTTGAACAATATCCATCTGGTCCTTTGAAGTCAAAAAGTCGCCTACAAAAGGTTTTTTTTTCTGTCTTGGACAAAGACCAAGGTGCTGCTGGAAGGTATATTCTTTTACCATGTGTGCTAGGGTGCAGATCCTTCCTAATACCAAGTTCTTCTAGATCTTTACGAGCATTTAGACCATCTTTTGATTTCCCACAATGCAACAGTGTAGATATGATACTTGCAGCCACATTTCTTTCCACATGCATTACATCTAAGTTATGCCTAACCGGGAGTTCCTAACAGATTCATATAGAAAAGACAAAACCAAACTTAAACAAAGCTTAAATGATAAAATCTAAATTAATAAAAGAACCAAATGACAGAAGAAGATACCTCCCAGTAAGGTAGCTTGAAAAAGATTGACCTTTTCTTCCATCTTAATAACTCCTCTTCATCTACTTTTTTTTCTTCCTCTTCTTCATCCTCTGATTCACTGGATAAATCCTCACTGTCAGAACCTAAACCAGTACAATCAGTACGTTTTCTCTTACGTGCAGATTGTTTGAAATTACCAAAGTCATTTCTGAAATTTTTCAGATTTTCTGAAATTTCCTGACCAGATAATATTCTTCCCTTTCTCCTATGTTCAGCCTTTCCATCAAACCACGACTTTTTCCCCCTAAAAATATGTGTTGGGGGCAGACCCTTTCTGTGGCACATATAGACATGTTTTCTACTGAACTTTAACCAAATACTATCTGTATTTTTCCCACATAAAGGACAGCCCATGTTACCCTTTACTTTGCAGCCTGCAAGATTCCCATATGCAGGAAAGTCACTAATCGTCCAAAGCAGCATTGCCTTAAGAGTAAACGTAGATTTACTGAAAGCGTCATATGTTAACTCTCCATTGTTCCACAGATGGGTTAGATCCTCTATGAGGGGTTCTAAGTATATATCAATACTATTACCAGGCTGCTGTGGACCAGGAATTAACAATGTAAGCATTATGTTCTCCTTCTTCATGCATAAGTCAGGTGGCAAATTATAATTTACTAGCAAAACAGGCCAGCAACTATACCTGGTGTTTTTCATGTTAAAAGGATTAAATCCATCTGTGGAAAGTCCTAGCCTCATGTTCCTTTCTTCAGCTGCAAAGGAAGGGTATTTGTCATTCATCTGATCCCATGTGACTGAGTCCACTGGGTGACGAAGTTTCCCATCGCTGCTCTTGTTACTAACATGCCACCTTAAATTCTTAGCCATTTCCTCAGACCTAAACATTCTCTTCAGCCGTGGGATTATCGGAAAGTAGCGTAATACTTTCTGTGCAACACCTTTCTTTACTTCACCAGTATGTAAGTTAGTCTTCCATCTTGAAGCATTGCATTTCGGACACTTCTCCAGTTTCTTGTACTTCTTTCTGAATAGACAGCAGTCATTGACACAGGCATGAATCTTCTGGTAACCCATATCAAAGGATTTCAGGAATTTCTTCACGTCATACAGTGATGTGTGTAGCACATTATCCTCTGGTAACATCTCCGGCAATGTGTCTAGCAGATCATTGAAGCTCTTGTCAGACCAACCATTCTGTGTCTTCAGTCTGAATAGTGATACAATAGCCGACAACTTGCTATGGTTTACACAACTAGGATATAGTGGTGTTTCAGCATCTGCAAGCTTTGCAAGGAACTCATCTTCTTTTTTGTCCTCACCCTCTGCAATATCACCCAAGTCAGCCTTACTACCAAACTCTTCATCCAAAAAATCAGGAGCTTGATATAACCCATATATCTCAGAATTCCACTGACTTAAGCTGTTTTTTCCTTCAACAATTGAGTTCAATTCTCCATGGTGATACCAATCAGACCGCATCTTATAAGCCTCATCCATTCCCCGTCTTACAAGATGATCAACAACTACACTGCCTGAGTGACGATCTATATTACGACAGTCAATGCAAGGACATATAATCATATCAACGTCTCCCAAAGCCGCAGCCACAACCCTTACAAAATTTGACGCCCCTCTCTCATAAGCAGGATCAGCTCTTCATTGCAGAAAATGATATATAGAAAAAAAAAACCAGTAAGGTCTCCAAACCCCTACTGAAACCTAACCTATATTATTGAATCCCTTACCTGCCAAGATGCACCCATGGCTTGTCCACCATTATATGTTCTAACTTTAATTAAAACCTTTAAAACATTAATTCAAACAAGAAACACCCAATAAAAGTTATGCAAAGACTGTTCCAAATATGACAACATCTCAAGGTCAAACAAATCAAGCATATACTATCGTCTCAAGTTCATAATACTAACAAAGTACACTATGTCAAACATGTACACTTAAAAAATTATACTATGCTAAACACTTATCTGAATAAAACAAGACAAAACAACAACAATCACAATAATGCACTATTATAACAATAGTAAACACAACAACTCAAACTTTTATAGAAAGAAGTTTGAATAAAGAACAGTTATTATGACAAGAAAGTACTAAACAATTCTTTGTTATAACCTTTATTAAAATTGTAAACACAAAAATTCTAAGTGTATACTTTGATGTTTGTTTTTAACAACCAAAAGTATAAAACGGATGAGACAAGTTTAACGTAGAATAATTATCATTATCCAAAGCAACAACCATACAAACACATCATTATCCATATGCACATACAAACAAAACAACATAGAACATTTATAATTTAAACAAGCTTTCTTATCCTAAACAAGCTTTCTTATCCTAAAACAAAAGAACAAATTAACCAAAGACAAAAATGCTAGTGGGAACACCTATAAATGAACTTGATCTTTAATAATATTGTTCTACTACAATGTCATTTACTGTGTCATTTCGTTCTCTTATAACCATATGGTTGGTCTTTTCCCATACAATATGCAGTTGAGATTCCTAGTACAGAAATACACTTGGTAAAAAGACACTCAATGACCACCTAATATCTGTCACCTCCGGGAGTGAAGATTACTCATTCAGTCATATGCGCAAAAACCAGTATGAAGAAAGATTATTTTGATGTGAGGATGACAGGTATGATCTGGTAGTTTGATGACAAATTTCCTTATCCATTTTGTGATGTCTATAAATCTATTGATTAAAGTTAGTGGTGAAAAAAATGCAGGTTTTTCAGGAATGTCATACATTATTGATGCTACTGGAATTCCATTTGAGCTTTCTATGATCGGATGCAAGTGCATTGGTGCTTATGTGAATAACAAGAAGAATCAGAATCAAGGAAACCAAAACTCTTGTCTAACAAGATTGTATAATAAGTTCATCTTGATAGAAAAACACATGTTGCAGATTGTAGCAAGTCTGATTTTGACTAATAATAAATTTGTAGTCAGGCCAAAATATAAAATGAGAAACTTGCATCTAACTCAGAGAATCCAATCAATGGCAATGAACATAATGAAAGCCTACACATATATGGTCTTAACTGTCTTGACTTTAATGAATATATATAGGAAGTAAATTCTGATAATCATAGATAAAAACGTTAAAATTCTGTAAACAACAACAATCACAATAATGTACTATTATAACAATCGTAAAACAAAAGAATCACAGCCACTCTGAACATGGATAGATGGACTAACCTGTCGTGTGATTAGAACAACATAAAATCTTCAGTTCCCATATTGTAATCAGCAACACTTGCAAAACAAAAACGTAATCAGTACATGTTTCAGCAAAACCCATGTTGAAAGTTATGTATCCAGCACATTGAAACAAAGAGATATGGCTTTGGTCTATTATGTCTGAGATTTCATTCAGTCATAACATAGAGATATAACTGCAGAGAACATATGAAAAACGAAATCCTGTAAATCAAAACTATCGATTCCAAAATTGTTCATTCTCAATAACCTAACCTAAACTAATTTGGGAATTCTTGAACAATCACAAAGAAAAGAGACATGCAACAACATTAAGAAAATATATCAATGGAAATAAACCCTAAAATCAACACTATCAAAACTGCAATCAAATTTAAATTAAACGAAGATCGAAGGACAAAAATGAGAGCAAAGAAGAAAGGAATAAAAGTTTTCGGTAGACATGCCTTCGATTTGAGTTGACGAAATCGTGAAAGGCGATGGGGTTAAGGGCTTCGATGGTGAATGTCGCTGGGTGTGAGTTGACGAAATCGTGAAAGGCGATGGGGTTAAGGGCTTCAGCGAGTTTCAATGGTGGTGGCGGCGAGTAAACAGGTCGCTTCGAGTAAACGGTGGTGTGAGCTGTTTAGTGTTTAGGACTTAACTTTTTCGAAGGAGAAGTAAAAGAGAGAAGTGAATTATTTTGGTTAAGTTTGGCGGACAAAGTCATTTTTGTTTCCCGCTTATTGATTATTAATCAATGGCGTTTAATAAATGCTATTATAGAGTAATCAAAAATTAAACTCATCTTCGATAACAGTTGGGAAAAATGCGCTATGGTATTGTGCTATCAATGTAGACATTGTTTGTAGTGTCCGATCTATTTTAAAATCCTCTAATAGTTGATATTCAAATAAATAGTTGAGTGACTATATTTAATTACCTATACCGTGTTTGACCGGTTAAATATAGGTATGATAGAAATTAGGGGAAAATATGTACACACATATATAATTGTTTACATGTATAATCATTTTTGATTAAATAAATGTAATATAGAAAACAGGGGAAAATATCATAAAAACTGAATCTATATATTATTTTTGTAGGTAAGTAGACGAAATCTTTAATGAAAACACCAAGCTGAAACTCTAAAATGCGACATGAAACTTAACTCATAAAGAGTGTTTGAAAAGTAGGAAAAAATTAAAGTACTGAAAATAATTAAAACGATTTAACACCATCATAAAAAAAGACTAAATAAAATTAACGATTCTTCTCAACCTTCACTCTTGATGCAGTGACCTTATTGATATCTACTGATTCCATAACTCTGTCACAATTAGAATTCACATCCTCTCCATTAAAACTTATTTCTTGGCCAACTTCATTAATATCAGATGAATCCATGCACAACTTTTTGTTGTTGTGGATGAGACATCAGCAATGTCTATGTTTAGAGCCAATACACATTTTGATGAAGGAGTTGTTGAGTCAAATGTATCCTGACTACTTTGCAACATTAGAGAACCCTAAAACAAAGAGATATAATGAGTAAGAGAGTAGTAGCATGTGTGTACTATCGGTATATAGAGATTATGTATAAATTATAAAATACCTGATCACCAGAGACAATATAATATGGAGTGATCATAAGATCAGAATCTTCATTCACATCCTCTGTAACTATCCCATCTTTAGCTAAAACCTCAGATACTTTATAAGTATCTTTACCATCCCAAATGTTCTCTTTTTCCATGCAGAGCAATAATAAGAAGGTTTTACCTATCAAATGTTTGATTGCATCTGGTAAATTTTGAGGATTGTCAATCTACAAATATATTAACAATCACAAGTTAGACATTATGTTATATGGGAAAATACTATATGTTGGCCAAAATGTACCTCTGCAGTGGATCCACCCAAAACACTGGTAGCGGATTTGGTGATAATGTTAGTAGTCATGCTATAAAAAAAGGCATTTGGATTCACCAGTGGTATCCATGATCTTAGTGTAAAGCCTATACCTATAAGTAGAATATCACATTATAACCATTATATTAGTAGATCTATAGATAGAATAGTTTGAATTAGTCATAACTTTAATACCTACCTATAACATTAGTCACTACTGCTTTACAAACATCACACCAAAACTAATGTATCTTCCCCTTTGGTAGTGGTGGGAATCCATCAGGATAGCTATGCGTGACTTTCTTATTGCAAGTCTTACAACTAAAGTAATACCATGCCCAATATGTGTCAATAGCATATATATAGCAATGGACCCTTACTTTACCAATCTGAAAATATGTTTAAGGATTATGTTAAAATACTATATAAAAGAATACACTTGTAAATGAATGATAAAATTGACAATTTCATAACCTCGGTAGAATTGATTTACTCCTGCATTGTTTTCCTGGGATATTGTGAGGAATCATCATCCTTGACAGCCACAATCTGATACTTTGGGACACTCTCGCGGAATGTGAGAGTAAGACCATCATTTGGAAACCTATTTAATAACATTTCAATTAACAAATTATTAATTGATAACTTACTATTGAGTAAGAATATGTTAGACATTAATTTCTTACATTCCAACAAACTTATTAACTTCACGATAAAAGGGATTGATATGAACTTGTGATGCATCAAATGAGTTCGAGATACTGACTTTGCCTGTAGAAAGCAAAAACAATTAGTAAGGTAAACCAATGGCATAGTAAAATATTAGAAAGAACGGTAGTCTGATAAAATATATACCTTTGAAAGTTTTGATTTTAGCAAATCTTAGTAAATAGGCAACCATTACACCATTAACTTCTTGGCATTTACGGAACACTTGTTCAGCAAAAGTCCCCCACAAAGTATAGGGTAGTGTGTCATCGCTATAAACATATTGCCTAATTTAAGTAAAGTAATAAAATATCAATAATAAATATTTTCAACACTTAGAAAACCTTACTTTTCATCTCTTAATTCAAATTCAAGTTTCTTGTTGGCTTGTTGTTGACCTCTAGAAGCTCCATCTCTCCAATATTAACAATTTGTCCAAGATCGTCTAATAGTAGTAAGAGATAGAAATGATTAATTTCGTATAAATGTTAAACATGGGAATGGAGATAGTTCAGATTAAGTGTCTTACCAACCAACATAGCATGATTCATGTCGCTCATTAAAATAGGTTTGAACTTAGCCAAAGTTAAATAGATTGAATTAGATTTAGGATCACTTTTCATTACCGTTGTCTCGTTAATGAATGCTATCTTATATAAATGACTTGAAGGACGGAACTGGCCAGTTGCATAAGTAAGAGCAAAGGTCTCGATGAATCTCCACTGACCGAGTGGTAGTTGACTTGCGTAACGATGAACCAAATCCTTCTTAACGAATGCATGTATCTTGACACCCTAAGAAATAAAGCCAATATAAACAGTTAGATTTAATATAAATATGAGGTAAATAAACTATAGGCAAGGAATGAACCTGTTGATCGGATAACACCAGTTCTAATGTCTCTCCAGTGTTGATAGTGTACTGCGGCCACGAGTATAAGATCTTTACCTAAACTCGCCAAGCAATCTTGTAAGGACGCAAATCTCGGAGGTAAGCAAAAGATGCCGTCATTTACAAAGTTTTGGTTTTTGATTATGAAAGGGAGGTGTGAGTTTTGGTTTTTGATTCTGAAAGGGAGGTGTGATTTAGGTTAAAGACTATTGTATCTATTTTTATATTTATAGGATAATGATATGGTCAATGGGAGGTGGGAGGTGGGAGAATCGCGAAATCTTTGGTTCGCAACTAAGATCAAAGGAAGGTGAGGGAATCGCGAATATTGCATTTTTATTTTTTTAAGATTTGAAAAAGATTAATGCAAAGTCCAAAGATTCGAATATTATTGTATATATTTGTTAGTCGTTAAATTAGGAAGTTACGATTTGATGAAATTAAGAAAGATATGCGGAGAAGTTAATATTGTGAATATTCGAATGTGATTATTATATTTTAAGGATTTTTTAAACTGAATAGACGCCATAATCATGTTTAACAGCCAAGATTGATTAGATTAATTTCATTAAATTTTAGAGGGCTATGATTTAATACAATAACCCGCGTATTTATCCGATTAGTGAGTCGGATAACCCGGTTGTTAGTGTAAGTTAATTGTCACTTTTAACCTTAATGAGTTTCTTAAAATCTTTGTTAATATGATGGCATTAGATGAAAAAACTTACAAAACAAAAGGTAGTTTTATAAATGTACTTCGAAAATAATATATAAATGGTTTTATTTTGTAATATTTTAATAGAATAAAATAGAATAGAATATTAATAGAATTGAATATAATTATAAGACAAAAACAAGAGATGAAAGGATCATGATTGAATAATTCTTTCTGATTGAACAAGTCGGACAGGAAGTGGTGTTTCCAGTGGCGGACGGGTGAGTATTCCAATACAATAGGGGTATATCAGTTCAAGTCAGGCCCTCGCAATTCGAAGTTTTTTCCTGGAAGTTTCAACCTTCGAAGAGGCTTGGCTGCTTCCTTTTCGGCGCCCCTTTTAGATGTAAGGAATTTAACCGTTAAAATTCCGATAAATCTGAACTACGAGAAGATAAAAGACACCAAAATTTGTTAACGGAGTTTGTCCAAATTTTGTCTACGTTTCCGGACCTGTTACAGATCTTTTTATTATCAACTCGGAAAATTTTACAACACTCTCAAACTCACAACTCACACCCAAAACCCGATAATACCCGAGAAAATTACACCGATAATTTTCTCACAAAAGAAAAGAAATATATAATTTTTTTTTCTTTCTCTCTCACGTTGCTCTCTCCTTCTTGTTTTGGGGTTTTTTTGGGATGATTATGGAGATGAGTTTAATCAACTATTTATAGGAGAAGATGAGGTTTGGTGAGCCAACAAATTTTGAAGAAAGCCAACCTCCATTGTTGAATTTAACAACCTCCATTGTTGAATTTAACAACATCCATTGTTGAATTTAACAACCTCCATTGTTGAATTTAACAACCTCCATTGTTGAATTTAGCAACCTCCATTGTTGAATTTAGCAACCTCCATTGTTGAACCTTTATTGTTGAATTTAGAAGTTCTAGAAATTTTACTAACAATCTCCCACTTGAAGACTGATTTCAATCTGTCTTCACACCTCGATCTATGTAGCAGGTCTTCTAGGCTTGTTACTCTAACAAGCCAACTGAGGTTGCACACAACCTCAGCTTATTATACGGCACGACCTTCGTTAGCATGTCTGCTTGATTCTTACTTCCTTGAATCTTTTCAAGCACCAACACTCCATCTTCCAAAGCTGATCTGATGAAATGATACCGAAGTACATGGTATACCGGGTTTTTTGCCAAATCAATGGTACTTTTACTATCACAGTACAACACACTTTTCTCTTGATTGTAGCCTAACTCTTGTAGAAATGACTGTAACCACATCATTTCCTTTGTTGCCTCAGTCATAACAACATACTCAGCTTCACAGCTTGATAGAGCTACGATCTTATGCAATTTTGAAACCCAACAAATTGCAGTACCAACAAATTGCAGTACCAACAAATTGCAGCATCAACATATCCCTGCAATCCAATATCAGACTTCTTAACGTATAGCGATGAACTTGGATTCCCCTTCAGATACCTGAGAATCCACTTAACAGCCTCCCAATGTTCCTTTCCTGGATTGCTCATAAATCTGCTAACGACTCCCACTGCATGTGCAGTATCTGGCCTTGTACATACCATAACGTACATCAGGCTCCCAATACCGGAAGCATATGGAACTTTATCCATATATGCCATCTCGTCTTCATTCACTGGAGACTGATCTCTAGATAACCAAAAATGACTTGCCAGTGGAGTACTGACTGGCTTCGCATCATCCATGTTAAACCTCTTGAGGACTTTCTTCACATACTCCTCTTGTGATAACTTGAGACCTTCCTTGCTTCTACTAATTCTCATCCCAAGAATTTGTTTTGCTTCTCCCAAGTCTTTCATCGAAAATTCTTCTGAAAGTTTCGTCTTCAAGTTATTGATCTCTTGCAAGTCTGCTCCCATTATCAGCATGTCATCAACATACAGGAGCAATATCAAGTAGGATTCTTTAAGCCTCTTGAAATAACAACAGTGGTCAGCTTCACACCTCAAGAACTCAGAATTTTTCATAAAGCTGTCAAATCTCTTATACCACTGTCTTGGAGCTTGTTTCAAGCCATACAAGCTCTTTTGAAGCTTACAGACTAGTCGTTCCTTCCCTTTGACCTCAAAGCCTTCGGGTTGCTTCATGTATATTTCTTCATCCAAATCACCGTGAAGAAATGCTGTTTTCACATCCATTTGTTGAAGATGTAAATCTTCCTTTGCTACCAGCCCAAGAACAGTTCTGATGGTTACCAACTTGACTACTGGAGAAAAGATTTCCGTGTAGTCTATGCCTTCTTTTTGTTGGAATCCCTTCACAACACGCCTTTCTTTATAACGCTCGCTTCCATCATGTTCTTCTTTTATCCGGTAGACCCACTTGTTATGCAATGCCTTTTTCTCCTTAGGCAATTCTACTAACTCCCACGTGTGATTGGACATCAACGAGTCCATCTCATCTCTCATTGCAAGCTCCCACTTGATCGAATCATCAACTTGCATTGCCTCTTGATAATATTCAGGCTCACCTCTATCTGTGAGCAAAATGAAGTTGTGCGATGGAGAGAACCTTTCTGGTGCCCTGATGTTTTTGCTTGATCGTCGTAGATTTGTAACTGGCGTATGCGGGATCATCTCTGAAGCATCACTCTCATCTGCCTCATTGTTCTCTTCTTGAGAAATGTGTTCTTCTGCTGATGTGGTATCTTGTTTTAACTCAGGTGCCTGGATCTCTCCCAAATCAATAGCTCTTGACTCTTTCTTTTCAAAGCTTTCTTTTAGCTTATCCTTGTACAACGCTTCTTCGTTGAACACAACATTTGTGCTGCGGATGATCTTCCGGTTTTGGAGATCCCAAAACCGATAACCGAACTCGGTATCACCGTAACCGATTAAGTAACACTTCTTGGATTTTGCATCAAGTTTACTTCATGCAGCATCATCAATGTCGACATAAGCTAAGCAACCAAACACCTTCAGAAAAGAAAGATTAACTTTCTTACCGCTCCACACTTCTTCAGGGATCTTGAATCCAAATGGAACAGAAGGTCCTCTGTTTATCAAGAAAGTTGCGGTATTGATTGCCTCTGCCCAGAAAGTCTTAGGCAATCCACAATGCAATCTCATGCTTTTTGCATGCTCATTTAGGGTCCGGTTCATCCTTTATGCTATTCCATTTTGTTGTGAGTTCCATGAATAGTATGTACCATCTTGATCCCATTCTCAGCGCAATATCTTCTGAATTCCTTGCTGATATATTCTCCACCGTTATCAGACCTTAAACACTTCAACTTGAGATTTGTCTCAACCTCAACCATGGTTTTCCATCTCTTGAAAATCGGAAATACTTCATGCTTATTCTTCATGAAGTACACCCACACCTTCCTTGTGGAGTCATCAATAAAGGTTACATAGTTGTACGAACCTCCTAGCGATGTGACCGGAGCGGGTCCCCATACATCCGTGTGCACCAGCTCCAACTTCTCAGATTTTGGTTCCCTACCTCCTTTTGAGAAACTAACCCGTTTCTGCTTTCCAAGGATGCAACTTTTACACATCTCATGATCCACCGTCTTCAAATTTGGGAGCTCGCCATTAGCCACTAAAAGCTTCATGCCTTTCTCACTCATGTGTCCCAACCTACAATGCCACAACTTAGTTTGTTTGGCATTCTCGACAACAGCAACCGTGTCTTCATAACTTGTTGTCATATAGAGAGTCCCTCTTTTATGACCTCTGGCAACCGCCATGGAGCCTTTCTTCACTTTCCAGGCTCCACCACCAAAGTTAACATCGTGCCCCGTATCATCAAGTTGTCCTACTGAAATTAGATTTGGCATCAACTTTGGCATATGTCTAACCTTTGTGATCTTCCACACGCGTCCATCTGACAGCTTCAGATTGATATCTCCAATACCAACTATTTCCAAAGGTTAACCATCAGCTAGATATACCTTCCCATAGTTTCCTGCAACATAATTCTCCATAATGTTGCGGTGTGGTGTCGTGTGAAATGAAGCTCCAGAATCAAGAACCCAAGCATTGATCGGGCTATCAACATGGGAAGTCGATGCTTTGGCAGTGTTTACGGCTGCAACATGAGCTTCAATTTCCGTTGAGGAATCATCAGATAGAAACAATGCATCACCTTGTTCATGCGTAACTGCATTGGCTCTGCCTGCCTTGTCTTCCTTCTTTGGTGCTGCCCAACAGTTTTTATTTGACGTGGCCTGTCTTTCCACAATTCTAGCATTCAGTGGGCTGCTTTAATTTGGAATGACCTCTTCCATTCCGTGACTTCGATCTGCCTTTGCTCCGGTTGTTTCTATCTTGAGTTCTCCCTCTGTTTTCCACATTGAAAGCAGAGCTCGTCGATGTTTCGCCAGAGTCTATCCTACGAACTTCTTCAGCAAGGATACGATCTCGAACATCAGTAAATTTAAGTTTTTGAGTACCCACAGAATTACTAACCGCTGCCCTCATTGGCTCCCAGCTGTTTGGCAGAGATGCCAACATAATTAATGCTCACACTTCATCTTCGAACTCGATTTCAACGGATGACAGTTGGTTGACAATCGTGTTAAACTCGTTCACATGTGCAGAAACAAGCCCACCTTCTTCCATCTTCAAATGGAAAAGTTTCTTCATGAGAAAGACCTTATTATTAGCAGAAGGTTACTCATACATATCCGAGAGAACTTTCATGAGCCCTTCCGTGGTCTTTTCTTTTGCAACGTTGTGAGCAACGTTCTTTGACAGTGTTAATCTGATAACACACAAAACCTGTCTGTCAAGAAGATCCCACTCTTCTTGCTCCATCTTCTCAGGTTTCTTGCTTAGAGGTTGATGAAGCTTCTTTCCGTACAGATAATCTTCAATTTGCATTCTCCAAAATGCATAATCTGTACCGTCAAATTTCTCGATACCGTGTGTCAAACCATCTTCTCCCGCCATCGTTTCTGATTATTCTTGCAAACCGCCGTGTATTAGAACACTTCCAACGATAAATCAATATCGCTGAAATTTTACTATTCACGTGAACAGTATCTCGCCGAAGTAGTACTCGCTGGAATAATACCTCGCCAGAATAGTGCTCGCCGGAATAGTACCTCGCCGAAAATTTTAACAGAATCACCACAACGTCGCTCTGATACCAGTTGTAAGGAATTTAACCGTTAAAATTCCGATAAATCAGAACTACGAGAAGATAAAAGACACCGAAATTTGTTAACGGAGTTCGGCCAAATTTTGCCTACGTCTCGGGATCTGCTACAGATCTTTTTATTATCAACTCGGAAAATTTTACAACACTCACAAATTCACAACTCACACCCAAAACCCGATAATACCCGAGAAAATTACACCGATAATTTTCTCACAAAAGAAAAGAAATATATAATTTTTTTTTCTCTCTCACGTTGCTCTCTCCTTCTTGTTTTGGGATTTTTGGGATGATTATGGAGATGAGTTTAATCAACTATTTATAGGAGAAGATGAGGTTTGGTGAGCCAACAAATGTTGAAAAAAACCAACCTCCATTGTTGAATTTAACAACCACCATTGTTGAATTTAGCAACCTCCATTGTTGAACCTCTATTGTTGAATTTAGAAGTTCTAGAATGTTGACTAACATGCAAGTGATCTGGTTACTCATTCCCTGAATCAAAACCAAAACTGAGTTCAAGTGATCTAAAAGACGAAGAGTAGGCTGCATCAATTTCATCAAAAATTTGAAACGTCAACACCAGGAGAGAAGGCTGCATCTCTTTTGTTGACAGAGTTTGATGTTTAATATTGGCTTATTGTACTCAGATGTTTGGTTGTGCTTATATAGAATAAAATTGCATAAGGCGTTAACGGATCAACTTCTAATATGCCCTAAACCAACAAATCCAATTCACATGTCCCTGTTTTAAAACTTGTTTTCTTTTTCATTTTGTAAATATAAAAAAAATGAGAAATGACTCTTAACCTTTAAGAATATGAGTTATTTAGGACCCAACCACATGTAATTGGGTCAGCTCCGGATCCAACGGATCATATCCATCTGAGTCTAAGAAAAAATTGATCTCGATCTCTTCGCTTCTTTTTCTTCGTCTCTTTCATGTTCTTCCTCTCTTCCCCTTGTTCCTCTATTTCCTTTGCTTCCTCTCTACCTCTATTCTTCTCTTTCTCTTCCTCTCTTTCTCTCTTCCTCTTCTACAGATCCAAACAAAATTGTATCCAAATCGAGCCCATTCTCATCCAAATTGTATCCCGGATCCATCATCAATTTGTAAGCTTCTTTCCCCATTCTCTTTTGTTCCCTTTGTTTGATTGTCATGGGTTAAAGTCCAATTGTGCTTTTAGCTTTGTTAGGTTTGTTCTCTCCTCGTTTCAAATTGTTTCTTAAAGAGAGCATTGAGTCTCATAGCCTTCATCGTTATTTATTAGAAAGATACTAGGAAGATAATGATAGAAAATATTTTATTAAGATATATAAAAATCATAAACGTGTCTTGTTTAGAATATATCCTACTTTGAGGTCAAGCTATTGCTTACCTATATAATGTAATCGACATCTTTGGAATGAATAACAGAGATTGATTTAGAGCAATAATATTCTTGACATGGTATCAGAGCCTACCTTTGGCCTGTGCTAAAATTGCTCTCGAAAAAAAAAAAAACAAACAAACAAAACACAACAAATCCTAACTTAATATCGGCGAACCATGGCCGGCGGTGAGGAGAAGAAAGAACCAGCGTTGATATCACCCTACATGATTCAAACCGGTGAACACAACGGAGCATTATTGACACCAATACTATTAAACGGAGCTAATTATGAGCGATGGTCGAAGCTTATGATAAACGCTCTTCGATCGAAAAGAAAATTGGGATTCATCAATGGAACCTTGAAACGACCGGAGAATGAAACAGATGATGCAGAACGATGGGATATGGTGAACTCCTTGATCATCGGCTGGATCATATCAAGCATAGAAGATAGATTGCGCTCAACAATATCTCTCGTCGATGATGCATCAGTGATGTGGGAGAGCTTCAAAACAAGATTCTCAGTGGGAGATGGGACACGAGAACACCAACTTCACGATAATATTCGGAAGTGTAGACAAGATGGGCAAACCGTAGAAGAATAATACGGAGAATTGAAAGTTTTGTGGGATGATTTAGCTTGATAAAGGATTTACCTGTTGCTGCAAAAAGACAAGCTGTGATTTGATGATCCAATTCAACAAGAAGAAGGAAGGCATTCGAGTACACCAATTTTTGATGGGCTTGGACAGTCAACGATTTGGAACCACTCGTTCAAATCTACTTGCAAGACTTGCTGATCTAAACATTGGACAAGTATATTCACAAATCATCCAAGAAGAGAGACACCTCAATGTTACATGCAACATGGATGAAAAGGCTACAATCATCGGACTTAGAGCGTCCATACCAAATGATTCCGAACACTCCACTTACTTGCACTCACTGTGGACGTGTAGGGCATAAAAACTCACAATGTTTCAAGATTGTTGGGTACCCAGAATGGTGGCCATAGCAAACTGGTATGCAAAAACAGAGCAGTGGCAAAGGGAGAGGATCTTCTCGTGGACGAGGAAAAGGACGAGGATCACAACCCTTCACACCACAAGCAAACGTGGTAGTTGCTCTGGAAAACAGCATGGTCTCTACTTCAGGAAACAAACGCGTATTTTGTTTCCAGAAAGTTCTAATAAAGCTGATGATTTATTCACTATGATTCATTGTGATGTCTGGGGACCATATCGAACGAAATCAACGTGTAGTTCTACATATTTTCTCACCATTGTTGATGACTATTCCAGAGCTGTTTGGACACATCTTCTCTTGGAAAAATCATCTGTTGCACTCGTCTTAAAGAATTTTGTTGCTTGGGTTAAATGACAGTTTGAAAAGCAAATAAAAATAGTCCGTACCGATAACGGGACTGAGTTTTTTCCCCTACGATCTTACTTCGCGGAACAAGGCATCAGTCATCAAACTTCATGTGTTTATACGCTGCAGCAAAATGGACGGGTCGAACGTAAACACATACACATTCTCAACGTTGCGCGTGCCTTATTATTTCAAGCTAATTTTCCTACTCGGTTTTGGGGAGAAAGTATTCAAGCAGCTACCTTCCTAATTAATCGAACGCCTTACGCTACTCTTAATGGAAAGACACCTTATGAGCTTGTGTTTCAACGCCCACCAACATATGATGAAATTCAGAATTTTGGTTGCTTGTGTTATGTTACTTGCACACCTCGGGATAGTGACAAGTTCAGTGACAGAAGCTCTCGGTGTTTATTCCTTGGATATCTTTTTGGCAAAAAGGGATGGCTTGTACTTAACTTGCAAACTCATAAACTCTTTGTTTCCCGAGATGTTCATTTTCATGAGAGTGTGTTTCCATTTGCATCTGTTAATAAAGACGAAAGTTCACATGGTACTACTATATCTCTTGACTCGCCGTCTTCCTCTGCCCCAATCAATATGGCTCCCATTTCTCCTCCTGTTTTGTCCACAGTGGAACAAGAAGAACAGTCTGAAACACACGAAACTGTTGAGTCATTCGAACCAGCACCAATCAATTCAAATGACGTACCAGCTACAGTTTTACAACCTGAACCGACTAACCAAGTGATCGAACCAGAGCAAATTGAATCAGAAACAGTTGATCATATGGACGAGCCAGTCGCTGAAATTGAGACGACTGAAGAGCAACTTGGTCGTAGACTGCGTCAAAAATGGCCTTCGACTCGACTTGCACCGTACGTCATTTCTAACGCTACACACGATGAAAAACCCTCTCCTCAACGTGTTCTCACCTCTTCCATCATTTCCTCAAGTAAGTGTGTCTATCCTATCTCTAATTTCGTATCTCTTGACTGATTATCTTCTGCACAGAAAATATTCTTGGCTGTTGTTGATGCTTACGTTGAGCCCACATCATTCAAAGAAGCCATGGAACATGACCATTGGAAGCTGGCTTCGAAGGATAAAATTGATGCCTTGGAGATAAATCATACATGGGACATTGTTGATCTACCACCCGACAAGCATGCCATTGGAAATAAATGGGTCTTTAAGGTCAAGCTGAAGTCGGATGGCACACTTGAACGTTATAAAGCTCGTCTGGTTGTTCTTGGTAATCGACAAGAGGAGGGTTCTAATTATGGTGAGTTTCGCTCCAGTGGTTAATATGACAACAATACGTATTTTCTTAAAAATTGCCGCCTCCAAAAATTGGGAACTATATCAAATGGATGTTCACAATGCTTTTCTTCATGGGGATTTAGAAGAAGTAATATATATGAAGCTTCCACAAGGTTACTCCTCAAGTGATTATAATAAAGTTTGTAAGTTGAAGAAATCTCTTTATGGTTTAAAACAAGCTCCTAGATGTTGGTTCGCAAAGCTCTCTGATTCTTTTTTACAATTCGGTTTCGTCCAAAACAAAAAGGACTATTCTTTGTTTTCGTATCATTGTGGGACTTCTTGTCTCTATGTCTTGGTTTATGTTGATGATCTAGTCATTGGTGGTAACGATTCAGTCCTTATTACCAAGTTTAAAGCTTACATGAGCTCCTGCTTTCATATGAAAGATCTGAGCGTTTTGAAGTATTTTCTCGGCTTAGAATTTCACGGAGTAAAGATGGAATTTACGTGTGTCAACGAAATTATGCTTTGGATATTTTTACCGAGTGTGGTTTGACAGGTTCTCGGCCATTTGACACGCCCATTGAACAGAATCACACTTTAGCACGAGAAGACGGCGATTTCTACAATGATCCTTCAAAATATCGCCGGTTGGTTGGTCGTCTCGTTTACTTGGCTATCACTCGGCCAGACCTTAGTTATGCTATCCATTTGTTGGCACAATTTCTCGCTAAACCACGACAGAAACATTGGGATGCAACAATTCGTGTGGTCCGTTATCTCAAAGGCATCCTTGGTCAAGGGATATTTCTCAATTCTAGACCAAATCTTCATGTCAAAGCTTATTGTGATTCCAACTGGTCTTCATGCCCTATTTCTCGACGATCTCTTTTGGGCTACGTTGTTCTACTAGGAGATTCGCCTATTTCATGGAAGACAAAGAAGAAACGCACGGTATCTCGTTCTTCCGCTGAGGTTGAATATCGAGCCATGTCTTACACTTACTCTGAAATTCAATGGCTGCTTCAACTTCTACCAGTTTTCAATGTCCAGCACTCAGAACCTGTATCTTTCTTTTTCAACAATAAACTCCGAAATCCAGTTTTCCACGAAAGGACCAAGCACATTGAGAACGACTGTCACATTATACGAGACGCGTTTCAAGCTGGTGCACTTGCTCCGGCACATGTTCGTACGACATAACATATTGCTGACATGTTGACAAAATCTCTTGGGAGAGTTCAATTTCGATATCTTCTTGGCAAGATGGGAGTTCGGGACTTACACTCGTCATCTTGAGGGGGAGTATTAGAAAGATACTAGGAAGATAATGATAGAAAATATTTTATTAAGATATATACAAATCATAAACGTATCTTGTTTAGAATATATCATACTTTGAGGTCAAGCTATTGCTTACCTATATAATGTAATCGACATCTTTGGAATGAATAACAGAGATTGATTCAGAGCAATAATATTCTTGACATTATTGCTAATTGTCATAGGTTTATTGAGAATTGAGTTTCAAATTGTTGTAGGTAATAAACTCCAAATGTTGATATTAAGAAGAAATTCATTGTTATACCCATATCCAGAAAGTGTGTTATTTGGAAAGCATTATGCATAACACAAAGGAAATGAATATTAGTTCGCTAGGAAACATGTCTTTTAGATACGATTCTCATCTCTTTTTTGGCATGTCTTGCATTGTTGCTAGCGTTTGATTAGAGGACTGGCGTTTAATTAATAATAACTATAACTTCATTGCTAGTGTTAAGGTAATTAATAACTAAAAAGAACCTGCTCGTTTTAAATTATGATTTTAAATCGTTTTAAATTAAAAAGAACCTGTTGATTCGAATCAGAGCAAATTGATTCGGAGCAAATTGAATCAGAAACAGTTGATCATGTGGACCAGCCAGTCACTGAAATTGAGACGGTTGAAGAGCAACTTGGTCGTGGACTGCTTCAAAAAGGGCCTTCGACTCGACTTGCACCGTACGTCATTTCTAGCGCTACACACGATGAAAAACCCCCTCCTTCTCCTTCTCGAGTAGGTGCTCCTTTTCCCTTTGACGGAGACTCTCTGCCTCAAGAACATCGCACTCGGCGAGTGCAATGACTGCCTCTGATCTGCTCTTCTCAAGCTCGGCTTCTAGATGAGCCACCCGGATCCTACTCTCATCCCGCTCCTTAGCCAGATCGGAGCGAACCTTAGCAAGCTCGGCTTCCAGGTTGACCTTCCGACGCAACAGCTCGTCCCGCTCAGCGACCAATTCGGCGGTCTTTTTCCGCTCTTCGTCGAGGTCGGCCGCCTTAACCCCGACTCCTGTCGCAAGGCTCTCAACCTCTTCCTTTGCTATATTGACCTGCGTATCGCACTCCCGAGCTAGGTCGGTAAGTGCTTTCCCCATCTGAAAATAACAGAAGAAAGAAGTCAAAGAAAACCTCATCGGAGTTATATCCAAGGACGAAGAATGTTACCCTGCATTTACCTGTACAAAGGAATGAGACGTACGGACAAACAACGTTGGTGCCACCATCTCCTTAACCCTCGGAAGTGGCCCTGCGGTATAAGCAATCGCCCTCACCAGCTCGGCGCAGTCTGCCGCGCTCTCAAAAATAGGCTTCGACGATCGAGAATAGCAAATGGAGAAGCTATGGTCCGGCAGGTCAGCCCCACCCGCGTTGGCAGTTTGATCACCCGAGCTTCCAGAAACAATCTTCCTCCTTTTAGAAGAGCTTTCCCTCGAGCTCGTCCTTGCCCTCTTCGCGGCAGCCCTTTTCTTAAGAGCTTGATCCTCGGCGGCCTGCTCCACAGCGTTAGGAGCATGTTCTTCACTAGACGGCCCCTCAGCAGCATTAGGAGCCAGTTCACCAGCAGCAGTCCCGACTTCATCAGCAGCGATCCCGACCTCATCGACAGGATCAATCTCCATGAAACCCGGAGTTGGTATGAACCCTTCAGCCAGAGGATCCCGCACAGGACCTCTCGGGTTTGAAACCATCTCAGCATCGACGGGAATGTTCTCGTTCCCAAGATTGGCAGCGGCGGCCTCTTCATCCCGAACTTCAGGATATTCCCGAGCCATCGGGGGAGATGCCACCAGCTCTTCGGCATAATCGGGAATAACATACCACATCTTTAAAAGTCTCCCTGAAGGAGAAAAGGTGAATAAATTAAAAAGAAGGAGACCGAATTAGTTTGCGATCAACAAGGAGACAAGAACACGAGCTTACCAGATGCAACGTCTTCCCGAGCTTGGCGGACTCTTCCCTCAGAGACTTCTTTCTAAGAAACTTTCTCTGACTAAAAAGTACTGATATGCTCAAATCTAATACCCTAAAGTATCTAAGCAGACGCTGTAGTATTCTAGGGGTCGAACCATAAAGACTCAAGATAACACTCAATAGATTTCAGGATATGAATTAAGCTAAGCCAAATAAATGTAATCAAGAATAACAAAACAAATAAATCATGGAAGTAAATTAGAGGAATAAAAGCTAAGTTTAGGGAAATTTGCAGGCAAATCAGAATTATCAATCAAATCAATTGGCAGGGGTGAATTAAGCTCCGCTTTTGAACTTGAAACACATATGTAAAGTAAACCAACTGTTGTTGCGAAAACTATCTATTCCTAAACCTAGAATCCCAAATTTTTTTGCAGATTCTATAAATTCAAACAAGCATTAACGATTAAGTTCAATTGTTCACAAAAGCCTAAACCAAATTTCTTTGCGAATAGGTCTTTTGTTCACCAAACACTAGATCAGGAAACTAATCACACTTTCGTGCCAATTAATCAACCTAACAACATATTCTAGTTCGCGAGGCTAGAATAAGCATTAATCTCAAGTCTAGGTGAAAAGCTCTAAGGATAATCCCTAACAAATAAATCAGATCTAACAATTCATCAAATACCTTTTAAACAACCCTAAACCTAACAGGGAATCTACTCAGACATGGTGAATGAAGCAAACATCATGAATAAAATAGATTGCATAAAAGAGTAGAGTAAAGAGTAACAAGGGATCGAAATCTTCTCTCTCAGGAACAGAGTTTCTGAATTCTCTCCCTCTCTCAAAACCCGAATAATGAATAAAAATCCAGTCTCTCCTAAAACTGGCTAAAAACCCTAAATATAATGCTAAAACACGTTCTAGGCTTAATTGTAAATAATAGAATCTTCTGGGCCAAATTGCAGACTCTTCAGACTTGTAAAATCACGTGTTTTCCTTTTCTGCAGTCGGTATCGATCGATACCAGGTGGGTGTCGTTCGATACCAGGACTC
This sequence comes from Crucihimalaya himalaica, assembly GCA_004349715.1. Classification (NCBI taxonomy): domain Eukaryota; kingdom Viridiplantae; phylum Streptophyta; class Magnoliopsida; order Brassicales; family Brassicaceae; genus Crucihimalaya; species Crucihimalaya himalaica. The sequence continues at coordinate 1,087,640 of SMJT01000054.1, read as the reverse complement.
TGTGCCCGCCAGACTGGACTGTCTTCATCAAAACTGGCATAACTTTTGATCGCACCGTTAGAATGGCCTCAAACCACTTCCAAATGAAATCTAATCCAAAGATCTGTCTTGTATCAAAATATGAGCTCAATCCAACGGTGGGAAGTTATTCAACGAATGCCAAAAAGCTCCAGAATGCTCCAATATCTCCAATTATGCTCCAAACGTGCCAAAACCTGAAAAGACTCAAAAAGACTACAAAAACACTAGAAGGACTCTGAAAACAAGACATATATCATGGCTAAAAATGGGTAAAAACCATGATATATCAACTCCCCCAGACTTAGCCTTTGCTTGCCCTCAAGCAAACAGAAAACCAAACTAGAGAAAGAGGTTTGAAAACACGGAGACTCACCTGTTCTTGAAACATCCCAATGACTCTTTTCCCAAGCTTTTCCAGATATCACCTAATCAGTTTCAGATCTAACCACCATGTACTTCTCCGTAAACAATCGCAGCTTCCCAGACTATATACATTATTTCACAACATCATCCAACCAAACCTTCATCGCCAGTTTCATCGCTGTAATCAATGTTCAAGAACCTTATAGATTCTTTCCCATACAATATCTTGACAAAAGAACCACCCAGATTATACACTTTTGGTATTGTTTTCCTCTCCCCCAGACTTATCTCTTTTTATGTTCTCTTTATTTATTTAGCTTTGCATATACAAATAAAGGTTTGAGACTCGAGTATTGATGGTGTTTGCCACCGAATCCCCGGTTCTCTCCTCTCAAATTATCAAAGGTCTTAGGCGAATAACGGGGTCTCGGAAAATGTTCATATCTCTCGCTTCAGACCTTTGTGTGATCATTCCTTATCCAAGTAGAAAAGTGGGATCACTGGAAATGTTTCTAGCCCTCTACTCGGCGGAAATCATCTCATCTTTCATGCATTTTCTGTATCAACGTGTGTCAAGGGAGAGGTATACCATAATTTTCAAACACATGGGTTCCTTTGTCAGATATAAATGATGAATCAAGCTCTATAAACACTAACCACAACGATGAAGTGCAATAATTTGGCTCAGGCTTTGGAAGGACTCTGCTGGAGACATGGGTGTCTTCTAGTCAACTGGTCAGTCTTTGGATTTTTCATTAGTCGATCTAGAACTGATTCTGTAACACTGGTCACTCAAAAGCAAGGTCAGAACAATAGATTCAAGAAAAAGATCATAATCTCCAACAGGTTTTGACTCAATAAAACAAATTTTGACTCTAAGAAAAACAAGCACAATGTCATCGACTACCTCCCCCAGACTTAAACAACACTGTCCCCAGTGTTATCTAGTCAAGAGTTGGCAAAAGAAATCAAAAGAACAGACTGCGAATGAAACGGAAGAAAGTTACCGTTCGTGTGATGGTCAGTATCGATCGATACAGCTTGGTATCGAGCGATACCAGGTGTTTGTCGACAGAGGTTCCTTTTCCATGGATGTGGTATCGATTGACACTGACTGGTGTCGATCGATGCTGCTCGTCTGGACCTGTTTCTCGTGCAGACTCAAGACTCAAAATCAGAAATAAAATTTGAAATTAAAACTTATATACAGACTCACCAGTGGGTTGCCTCCCACTAAGCGCTTGTTTAATGTCAATAGCTTGACTGTGTCAGGGCTCAGGTGTCGGTGTTCGCAGAGAGACAGTGAATGCATCTGTGACAAACGTTTCATCCAAGGTGGTGTGTAAGCATTATCTGCATGTGGTCTACCAAGGAAGTGAGGAACAACATCAGGGCGGGATGGAAGATTAGGTGGGATACTTTGTTTTCCTGCACAGTCATCAAAAGAAACAACAAGCGCTCGACGAGAGTCTCGCGGCTTGCTTAAATGTGAAGTAGATGGCAATATATGATTGATGACATTAGGTGGTTTGGAATTAGAAAAAGAAGGTGTGTACCTTTGCTTTCTCCGAGGTGTCTGGTGTGTGAGAGGTGGGAGTTTTTGCTTAAAATCAGCTGGCGGACATAATGCTGCATCGACCGACGCAATGTCTGAAACACGAATCTCACCACTTTTTCTGTAGTTTAGCTCTGCAATCCTTGCCTCCAATGTAAATACATCATTTTCCAGCAGTCTGACATTAATTGGAGCCTCTTCCTCGTGCGTAGTAGTACTGAAAAGACACTCCTCACTCCACTCCTTAAGTACATCACTCTTTCCAGAGCTCTCAACCAAATCTTCTTGAACAACCAGCATGCTCATTTGCTCAGTATAATCCAACACTTTGACATACCCAGCAGTAATGTCTTGTGAAAGCTCTGTGTTTGGGTCCTCATCAATGGATATCTCTACAGAAAAGGTCTGTCCATTAATGGTAGATCTCCTCCTCAGCTTGTCCATGTTAAAGCTCATGACTTCATCACCCAAATCAAGCTAAGTTTAGGGAAATTTGCAGGCAAATCAGAATTATCAATCAAATCAATTGTCAGGGGTGAATTAAGCTACGCTTTTGAACTTGAAACACAGATGTAAAGTAAACCAACTGTCGTTGCGAAAACTATCTATGCCTAAACCTAGAATCCCAAATTTCTTTGCAGATTCTATAAATTCAAACAAGCATTAACGATTAAGTTCAATTGTTCACAAAAGCCTAAACCGAATTTCTTTGCGAATAGGTCTTTTGCTCACCAAACACTAGATCAGGAAACTAATCACACTTTCGTGCCAATTAATCAACCTAACAACATATTCTAGTTCGCGAGGTTAGAATAAGCATTAATCTCAAGTCTAGGTGAAAAGCTCTAAGGATAATCCCTAACAAATAAATCAGATCTAACAATTTATCAAATACCTTTTAAACAACCCTAAACCTAACAGAAAATATACTCAGACATGGTGAATGAAGCAAACATCATGAATAAAATAGATTGCGTAAAAGAGTAGAGTAAAGAGTAATAAGGGTTCGAAATCTTCTCTCTCAGGAACAGAGTGTCTAACTTCTCTCCCTCTCTCAAAACCTGAATAATGAATAAAAATCCAGTCTCTCCTAAAAGTGGCTAAAAACCCTAAATATAATGCTAAAACACGTTCTGGGCTTAATTGTAAATAATAGAATCTTCTGGTCCAAGTTGCAGACTCTTCAGACTTGTAAAATCACGAGTTTTCCTTTTCTGCAGCCGGTATCGATCGATACCAGGTGGGTGTCCGTCGATACCAGGACTCTGTGCCCGCCAGACTGGACTGGCTTCACGAAAACTTGCATAACTTTTGATTGCACCGTTAGAATGGCCTCTAACCACTTCCAAATGAAAGCTAATCCAAAGAGCTGTCTTGTATCCAAATTTGAGCTCAATCCAACGGTGGGAAGTTATTCAACGAATGCCAACAAGCTCCAAAATGCTCCAATACCTTCAATTATGCTCCAAACGTGCCAAAACCTGAAAAGACTCAAAAAGACTACAAAAACACTAGAAGGACTCTGAAAACAAGACATATATCATGGCTAAAAATGGGTAAAAACCATGATATATCAAGTACGCAGCGCCGCTGTGAACTCATCTGGCAGACGCGAAGTAATCTTATGCTTTGCTGAAAGGGAAAACAAAGGGTTAGCAATCTAAAGTGGAATCGGCTCAAAATCGACCTGAACAAACGGGGCTCTAGCGGGCTTATGATTCCACTCAGTTTGGTGGTTCTCTCCTGGGTTCAGACCGGACTCATTACCAATCTTCACGAAGAAATAGCGCATCTGCCAATCATCAATCTTGCTGAGTTTCCCCATTAAGATCTTCGACCTGAAGTTGAAGGCAGCATAGAAGGTCCCACGGTATGTCGCCAGTGACTCAAATAGCTGATCGATCAGCTTGATCCCGTGCTCAGCAGCAAGCACGAAGGAGGATATCATATTCTCCACGGTGGTTGGGCATACCCTTGAAAACGCCAAGTCTCGAGCTCGGCAGTACCTTACGAACACCTCGGGAAGGGGGAACCAGATATGTAGCCTCGTGATGAAACTCTCGTATAGGCATACAAAACCCTAAGAAGGGCACCAGGGCCGATCTCCTGACCTAGGAACCATGAACTCGCACGCGGGAAACATTTCTTTCAGGGGGTTTAGAGATTCCCACTTCGTCCACGTCTGAAAGCCCCCTACTTGAACAAAAGTTTCTTGGCCTTCGGAGCCCTTGGAACCCTCTGGACAGTTGCCGCCCTTGGTTGTCCCCCCCCCCGGCCTCAACCTCGACCACGACCTCCGGTCCTGACCCTCTCGGCCGCCGGAGTAACAGTGGGATATGACGTAGATGTAGAAGCCCCCGCGCCACTAGCTCGGTCTGCTCTTCGACGAGCTAGGGGAATGTTGTCTTCATCATCTTCTTCGTCGAACATCACCACCGCTGGAGCAGGAGATACAGCCTTGGAGTCCGATGAACCCCCAAATCGCACAGATAACTCAAAATTAGAGCACGATTCAACCCGGATTTCGTCGAATAAATCAGGCATAACCACAAGAGGAAGGAGAAGACTGATTGGCAAAGCAAATGGTCCCGAAGAGCCATGGCGAAAGAAAAAACGTAGAAATAAGACGGGAAGAGACGTCGCACCTGTTCGAAGCCCAACGACCGCTGGAAAGAGAAGGATCTAGACCGACAGTAAGGAGATCCAAAGGTAGGGAAGGAAACTTTGCAAAGAAAAATCACGGTTGAGAAAGTCAAAGAAGATGAAACGAAATCGCGGTGGAGAGAATAGAGGGAGACGAAATGGAGTCACGACTGAGGAAGATTGAAGAAGATAAGTGAAATCGCAGAAAAGTGTTTGCAAAAAGGGAGGAGAGAAGGCGAAGCGAGCTTTTATAATAACAGCCTCGAGACTCGAGTTCATTTCACTGCAAAGAGGCGACACATGGTGACGCAACGCGGAAAAACATGCCAACCTAATCGACACACCATAAGGCTCCGACACGTGGATACGTCGCGAGAACTAGTAAAGAAAAGCTAATGATTACGCCATCGGTGAACTTCACGCGCGGACGCAAGGCACGATTTTCTTGCGCATACGCTCGCCCGTTAATCATGATTAGGTGAAAGAATATGAAGCGACAAATCAGGTTCAAAATAAATTTCCCCCACGCCGGGCTGGAATCATACAAACCTCGGTCTACTCGCACGAAGCTTCAAAAAACCGATAAGGATGGGAGTCGCGATGCTTCAGCTTCCATGCGCCCCGTCCAAACCAAGTACGGCAAACAAACAACAAAGCAATACATCGAGACTAAAAGATTGTTTATCCTTACATAAACATGCGCCGGGCTGAAACATATAAACCTCGGTCTACTCGCAAATCATCGCACACCGAGCTGGGGTATGCTATTGTTGGAGATAGAATTGACAATCCTATCAGCCCAGCCCAATACAAAGTTTAAGGCCCATTTGCTGAATTAAGGATTGGCGTCCTGCTAGCCCGGCCCAATATCAAACGAATATGTCCTATATGTTTGAGGCCCAAAGAGGGGGCTTGGCCTCTTTAACCAGCGGGTTGTTGACCCGTCACGTCGAGCCCAGAGCTCAAGGGAGCAGTTTGTCGTTCTGACACGCTGCTTCCACTAGAGTGCAACGCGGCAAAAGAGTTGACTTGCCGCTCACGCGCTGGGTGAGAGATCTACTTCGACAAACACGGGCTTTGGAAGAGGATCCTGAGGAAGCATTGATCATTCCCGAAGGTCCCGTTACGCGATCGAAGACACGAAAGCTAAACCGAGCTGTCCGGGAGTTACTTAACAACGTTCGAATCACTCAAGAATTCCCGAGCTCTGCACTACCAATCGACCGAGCTCCCGCGTTCAAGGACTCCCGTGCTCAAGAATTCCCGAGCTCCGCACTACCAATCGACCGAGCTCCCGCGCTCAAGGACTCCCGTGCTCAAGGATTCCCGAGCTCCGCAATACCAATCGACCGAGCTCCCGCACTCAAGGACTCCCGTGCTCAAGGATTCCCGAGCTCCGCACTACCATTTGTTCGAGCTTCCGAGCTCTCTCACATCGTCCTCAACGTGATCCGAGTACAACACCCGTACTTCCCATAGAAGTTGGACCGAGGTGTTTGATCTTGTACTCTTTTTCCCTATTTTTGGGTTTGTCCCAATGGGTTTACCAAAAGAGGTTTTAACGAGGCAAGAACATTCATCTCCCGAGCTGGTCCAACTTCTCGGTCAACAACCGATAAGAGGATGGGAGGCTAAGAGGCATTCACACAAGAGTTAAAGTCTTTAATTAGACTTTGTTATTTCCGATACATTGGTTTTAGTCTTTTCTACAAAACTCTTTACATTCTAGTTCTATTTAAACTATGTAATCTTTTTGAGAACAATAATCCAATATATACCTTTTTCTTAGAGAAGTCTCTCTTTTGTTCTTCACGAACTTTCGATCTCTTTGGTGGTTAGACAAGAAATCAAACCGTTCCTAGAGTGGTTAGCTCTTTGAACACATCCGTTCACTAAGGTGGTTAGCCTTGTGATCAATCCGATTCCGAGGTGGTTAGCCGACGAGTCACAAGCGTTCCTTAGGTGGTTAGCCTACGGTTCAGGTTTACCGAGTGCAGTCCATAGCCCTCGACGCAACCATTCACTTCCCCGCCTTGTTCTACAAGGATTATCCGTAACCAATACCGAACAAGAGTGTGTTTCTTGGGAGATCTTACCAAGATCGTATCAAGTGGTATCAGAACCACCTCTTGATTAAACCCAGTATTTTCTATTCATTTTCTTCCTCTTCATTTTTCTGAATAATTTCTTTTCTTTTCTATCTATTGTATTAAACCAGTTTAAAAAAAAAAAAAAAAAAAAGAAGAAGAAGAAATCTGGTTCATCAATTCTTTTCT